>CM077213.1:36333002-36658002 GCA_039654625.1 Rhinogobio ventralis | reverse complement strand
GGCACTGAAAGATTGCCTCGTTTAGCATTTGCATGGCATTAAAAAGTACTCTGTACATGTTCCAAACAAGCATGGCATTTCTATACTAGATGCTTGGCATTCTTTTAGGTTTATTAAATATGTAGATCTGAATGAGCATAATAAAAAAATACTGTTGAATAATGAATACACTATATTGCCAAAAGTTTTGGGACGCCTGCCTTTACATGCACATGAACTTTAATGCCATCCCATTCTTAATCCGTAGGGTTTAATATGGTGTTGTCCCACTCTTTGCAACTATAACAGCTTCAACTCTTCTGGGAAGGCTTTCCACAAGGTTTAGGAGTGTGTTTATGGGAATTTTTGACCATTCTTCTAGAAGCGCATTTGTGAGGTCAGGCACTGATGTTGGACGAGAAGGTCTGGCTCGCAGTCTCCGCTCTAATTCATCCCAAAGGTGTTCTATCGGGATGAGGTCAGGACTCTGTGCAGGCCAGTCAAGTTCCTCCACACCAAACTCGCTCATCCATGTCTTTATGGACCGACGCTTTGTGCACTGGAGCGCAGTCATGTTGGGACAGGAAGGGGCCGTCCCCAAACTGTTCCCACAAAGTTGGGAGCATGAAATTGTCCAAAATGTCTTGGTATGCTGAAGCATTAAGAGTTCCTTTCACTGGAACTAAGGGGCCAAGCCCAACCCCTGAAAAACAACCCCACCCCATAATCCCCCCTCCACCAAACTTTACACTTGGCACAATGCAGTCAGGCAAGTCCCGTTCCCCTGGCAACTGCCAAACCCAGACTCGTCGATGGGATTGGCAGACAGAGAAGCGTGATTGGTCACTCCAGAGAACACGTCTCACTGCTCTAGAGTCCAGTGGCGGCGTGCTTTACCCCACTGCATCCCACGCTTTGCATTGCTCTTGGTGATGTAAGGCTTGGATGAGCTGCTCGGCCATGGAAACCCATTCCATGAAGCTCTCTACACACTGTTCTTGAGCTCATCTGAAGGCCACAGAAGTTTGGAGGTCTGTAGCTATTGACTCTGCAGAAAGTTGGTGTCTTCTGCGCACTGTGACCCTCAGCATGCGCTGACCCCGCTCTGTGATTTTACGTGGCCTATCACTTCGTGGCTGAGTTGCTGTTGTTCCCAATTGCTTCCACTTTGTTATAATCCCACTAACAGTTGAGCGTGGAATATTTAGTAGTGAGGGAATGTCAGGAATGGACTTATTGCACAGGTGGCAACCTATCACGGTACCACGCTTGAGTTCACTGAGCTCCTGAGAGCGACCCATTCTTTCACTAATGTTTGTAGAAGCGTCTGCATGCCTAGTGCTTGATTTATACACCTGTGGCCATGAAGGGATTGAACACCTGAACTCAGGGATTTGGAGGGGCGGCCCAATACTTTTGGCAATATAGTGTATGTACATCAGTATAGATGCCAGGAGTGCTTATTTTCATAGTGCACCATGTCTTCATCTGACATTATGAACGCGTCCTTTAAGTGCATTGCTTCGTCTTTATTGGCAGTGCAGTACAATGTTCTGCTGAGGTTATATTTAATATTACCTAGAGAGTCATTCAGCTGTTCCTTTGTGCCATGTAGCCAAATCTGATCAGAGCAGAAATCATTGAAATGCAGTGTACGCAGCACACTGAGCATGCTTGTTTCAGGGGATTCACGCTTTACTGTCTCCCAGCGATCCGGCTGATTTTGCTCATGTGTTGGCAGTGCACTTTTCAGGCGTACTTTGGTATATTAGCATTACATTAAACATGAAAGCCCTTATTTAATATTTTATGGTTTCAGCATAACATCATAAAACAAGAGTCAGAATTAAAATCTATGAATATGACAAAAGAACATTTGACCATTTTTTAGTAATCAGATAAAAAAAAGGGCTTTCTATTAATCTCTTGACGCGCACTGACCCGACCTCGGGCTTGATGTCACTTTGTTAACCATGGGATGCATGATATATTGGCCAACATAGCGTTATCAGCCGATAAATGCTCATTTTTGATGTTATCGATGTTAGAACATTTGGCCGATATATTCAAGCCGATAGATAATGGATTATTTCCTTCAGCTGAGACACTTACATGCGCACTGTCTGCCATGATGGGTTTGAATTGCTTGAAATATGATTGGAATCACTTGGAAAAGGAAAATACAGTTCAGTGCAACATGTCAAATCTGTGGTATATGCTACACAAAATTATAATAAGAACACGACTGTAAAAGATTAATGTGTTTCAGCGTGTTTGTTGAGGAAAGAGCAACACCTCCATGACAAGCCCAGTCAAGTTTTGCTTGTGCATTCACAGCCTTTTGTGCTATTATGTTTATTTTGTATGTGTGTATATATATATATCGACCAACTTCTGGCACCTGTGAACAGGTATTCCAGCCCAGGACGATTGCACTACATACCACAATTCCTCTGCATTTCTTGGTTTTGCCTCAGAAACAGCATTTTTGATGTCACCCCACAAGTTTTCTTTAGGATTAAGGTCCGGGATTGGGCTGGCCACTCCATAACGTTAATCTTGTTGGTCTGGAACCAAGATGCTGCTCGATTACTGGTGTGTTTGGGGTCGTTGTCTTGTTGAAACACCCATTTCAAGGGCATTTCCTCTTCGGCATAAGGCAACATGACCTCTTTAAGTATTTTGATGTACTCAAACTGATCCATGATCCCTGGAATGTGATAAATAGGCCCAACACCATAGCATGAGAAACATCCCCATATCATGATGCTTGCGCCACCATGCTTCACGGTCTTCACAGTGTACTGTGGCTTGAATTCAGGATTTGGGGGTCGTCTGACAAACTGTCTGCGGCCCCTAGACCCTAAATGAACAATCTTGCTTTCATCCGTCCACAAAATATTGTGCTCTCTTTAGGCCAGTCAATGTGTTCTTTGGCAAATTGTAACCTCTTCAGCACGTGTCGTTTTTTCAACAGTGGGACTTTGCGGGGGCTTCTTGCCGATAGCTTGGCTTCACATAGGCGTCTTCTAGTAACAGGTAACTTTAGACTTTATTTGATCTACCTGGAGCTGATCATTGTCTTTGCCATTTTGGCTATTTTTCGATCCATTCGAATGGTAGTTTTCCATTTTCTTCCACGTCGTTCTGGTTTTGGTTGCCATTTTAAAGCATTTGATATCATTTTCTGCACTCCGATTTTCAGAGAGAAATGCACAGTACAACATTTGCTGCCTTCGTCCTTAAATAAGGGCCACACGCCAGTTTTTTCACAGAATGAATAACCTCTAATTGATCACTAATTGAACTCCACACTGCTATTATTTTGAACACGCCCTTTTCAATTAATGATTAAATTACACAAAATCAGCAGCAAGCATGTCATGACTGTTGGGTCTGTTGGTTTTCTACTACTCTACTACACCTACTAGTAAAATATTTGCCATGTAGAAATATCATTTCTACCAAAAACAGTGATTGATCTGGTTAGTGATGTTGGACTGCTATTATTTTGAACACAACTGCATATATATATATATATATATATTGTACGGGCGCACGCACAGTTCAAACAGAAATGCACAACATTAATAACTACTGGGACGTTGTGAGTTCTCTGGGTTTAGTTGTGTTTCAGCGAGCTGTTGTGGGAAGAGCGAGTGTAACACAACAGGAGTTACACCATGACCGGCACGGTCAAGCTCAATTGTGCATTTGTGGCATTTTCTCGTAACATTAAGTTATGTAGTGTAAACATCTGATTATTCTCATATATGATGCGTTTCGTTTTAAGTGCTTCAGTTTACAGGTGTTCATTCTCTTCAGCTTCAGCGCGCACGGCTCAAACAGCACAGATGTAATTTGAAACAATAGCCTAATATTAAAGAGGACCTATTATGCAAAATTCACTTTTATAAGGTGTTTGAACACAGATGTGTGTCCACAGTGTGTGTAAACAACCAGCCTATGATGGAAAAAATCCACCCAATAGTTTTTTTATAATCCCCATCAATCATTATTAATCTCTCATATTTCCCTCTACTCCTATGTAAGAGTAGGGAAGCCCCGCCCATGCCTGTTGATGATTGGCCCTTTAGCATAGACACGCCCCTGAGTGAGAAGCACAGAGACACCATCTCTGTTTACTCGCTGTATCAGCGCTGGAGTATCACAGTGTGTGCGCCACAAACATCACTAATGTTCTGTTGATGAGCCAGCGAACACACGAGTCTCTCAGACTCCGGCATCAGAGCCTCTGAGGACACCGTGGGTGAAGTTCATTTATGAAGGAAATGTGCCGAAGAATGACGCTAAAATGTTATATATTTGCGCAAATCATTTTACACATGACTGCTTCACCAACGAGGGTCAGTACAACGCTTCAAGCTCTAACTTCATATCCAGAACAAGTGAGCATCGTCTCTGACTGTATTCACATGACTAGAGCTGTGTCATTAGTTTTATCCAGAAAACGCTCACTGTCTGTGTAATTCATAAACACACATTTATTATGCATTGTATAGTCAGGTGATGGGTGTGTTACGTTCCCACGCGAGCACCGATACAACAATTTATAAACATGATGATGTCGGGTCAAAGTAACTCCACAACAACTAATGTTACATAAATGATCCACTAACCATTCAGTCTAAAAGTTGAACCTCTTCCTGAGTCTCTCGTCTGTGTCGACTCAAACATGTACGGCTGCTCCACAACTGGTGATTTCTGACATTTTGTCTGAGTGAGATTGGCCTGTTTTGTTGTTGACGGAGTATCTGAAGCTCGAATGAGAAGTAAGCAGAGATCTATCTATCTATCTATCTATCTATCTCAGTAATGGCTTACTTTATTCTTGAAATGGTTTGGTTGTTGAATGACCTCTAATTAAAAACTGCCAAACAATATCAGCAAGGGAGATTATACGTATTGATTTGTTTCTCAGAAAGATTTGCCTTCAGTCTGTTCCCTCGCTCCATCAGGGGCCGAACGAGCGGCGCTTGCTTTCAAAAAGCCCATCAACTTCCTCTCATTGATTTAGTTATTTAGACCGAACTCTTTGTGCACATTTTGGTAGGAAAAACATGGATCTTCTGTAGGCAGAGCCTGACATGTTTGCACTGTGGCCTATTTGTATTCATGGCCTGTATGGATTTTGTATAGTTGAATAATGTCATTAGTCTTGAAAAAAAAAAAAGTTTTTTTTCTCATGCATCAGCAGTGTTTTGCTGGTTTGGTGTGATGATGTGGAGGTTGACATACAGAACACTGCAAGATTACTCAGTTAAACCCTTATACTCAAACCTGTGTTTCCTGTCTTTCTTCAGACAGAAGGGATGGAGAATATTCATCAACTCTCTTTTAGTCATGGATACAGAATAAAGAGCGCATTCAGACTACTGTAACTCCTGTGATGTGAAATTTAGCGCTCATAGTTTTCATGCAACTGTTATGCTTATCATAACATGCTATTTTCGTGCTTTATAAATCATAAACCCTTAGAGCAGACTGAAAGATGTTCGTAAAAGCCGTGTCTCTGTATTTTAGCCATCATAATGGAATGTTAGAATCACAAAACATTGTAAGCTTTCTTCGTCAGCACTTCTGGGCATCATAAGCACGATTTGAGCATTCATATGTCAAAACCTTTGAGCTGCCTAGTGAGCATTTAATTTAATTCAATTTATAGTGAACTTCCTACTTCGACAGCACTTTTGGCAAGTGTTTAACTCACAGGTGACGATCAGGGCCGATTGTATCCTGTCAATCAAAAGAGCCAGACTGCAACTCATACCGTGTGTGAAGAAAATGACTTGTGTTGAATATAGGGCTGTCGAATTTAACATTTAAAATAACAATGTTAAAGCAGGCTCTATTTGAACCTATGAATTGCCCATAGTTCAAGCCAGGGTTGCCACGTCCGTGGTTTTATTCAAACAATAAATGGTGTTTTGACGCTCTTAAAGGCACAATATGTAATTTTCGGTCACTAATTCAAAACTAGGGTTGGGTATCGTTTGTGTTTTTTACGATACCGGGGCCAAATCGATACTTAAAAAAAAAAGAGCCAGTAACAACAGCTACAGTAATAACAGCTACAGTAATAACAGCGACAGTACAGTAATAACAGCGACAGTACAGTAACAACAGCTACAGTAATAACAGCGACAGTACAGTAACAACAGCTACAGTAATAACAGCGACAGTACAGTAACAACAGCTACAGTAATAACAGCGACAGTACAGTAATAACAGCTACAGTAATAACAGCGACAGTACAGTAATAACAGCTACAGTAATAACAGCTACAGTAACAACAGCTACAGTAACAACAGCTACAGTACAGTAATAACAGCGACAGTAACAACAGCTACAGTAACAAGAGCTACAGTAACAACAGCTACAGTACAGTAATAACAGCGACAGTAACAACAGCTACAGTAACAACAGCTACAGTAACAACAGCTATAGTAATAACAGCTACAGTAACAACAGCGACAGTAACAACAGAGACAGTACAGTAATAACAGCTACAGTAATAACAGCAATAACAGCTACAGTAACAACAGCGACACTACAGTAATAACAGCTACAGTAACAACAGCTACAGTAACAACAGCTACAGTAACAACAGCGACACTACAGTAATAACAGCTACAGTAACAACAGCTACAGTAACAACAGCTACAGTAACAACAGCGACACTACAGTAATAACAGCTACAGTAACAACAGCTACAGTAACAACAGCTACAGTAATAACAGCGACAGTACAGTAATAACAGCTACAGTACAGTAATAACAGCTACAGTACAGTAATAACAGCGACAGTACAGTAATAACAGCGACAGTAATAACAGCTACAGTAACAACAGCTACAGTACAGTAATAACAGCTACAGTAATAACAGCGACAGTACAGGAATAACAGCGACAGTACAGTAATAACAGCTACAGTAATAACAGCAATAACAGCTACAGTAACAACAGCTACAGTACAGTAATAACAGCTACAGTAATAACAGTAATAACAGCTACAGTAACAACAGCTACAGTAATAACAGCGACAGTACAGTAATAACAGCTACAGTAATAACAGCAATAACAGCTACAGTAACAACAGCTACAGTAACAACAGCTACAGTAATAACAGCGACAGTACAGTAATAACAGCTACAGTACAGTAATAACACCGACAGTACAGTAATAACAGCGACAGTACAGTAATAACAGCGTCAGTACAGTAATAACAGCTACAGTAATAACAGCTACAGTAACAACAGCTACAGTAATAACAGCTACAGTACAGTAATAACACCGACAGTACAGTAACAACAGCTACAGTACAGTAATAACAGCGACAGTACAGTAATAACAGCGTCAGTACAGTAATAACAACTACAGTAATAACAGCTACAGTAACAACAGCTACAGTAACAACAGCTACAGTACAGTAATAACAGCTACAGTACAGTAATAACAGCGACAATGCAGTAATAACAGCGACAGTACAGTAATAACTGCGTCAGTACAGTAATAACAACTACAGTAATAACAGCTACAGTAACAACAGCTACAGTAACAACAGCAATAACAGCTACAGTAATAACAGCTACAGTAACAACAGGTACAGTAACAACAGCTACAGTAATAACAGCTACAGTAACAACAGCTACAGTACAGTAATAACAGCTACAGTAACAACAGCTACAGTAATAACAGCTACAGTACAGTAATAACAGCTACAGTACAGTAATAACACCGACAGTACAGTAATAACAGCTACAGTACAGTAATAACAGCGTCAGTACAGTAATAACAACTACAGTAATAACAGCTACAGTAACAACAGCTACAGTAACAACAGCTACAGTACAGTAATAACAGCTACAGTAATAACAGTAACAACAGCTACAGTAACAACAGCTACAGTACAGTAATAACAGGTACAGTAATAACAGCTACAGTAATAACAGCGACAGTAACAACAGCTACAGTAACAACAGCAGTCGTCAGTATTCTTGATCTGCTATAAACCAGCTTCAAGTTTCAGCAATTCTTTTGCAGAAATATGACCATATTGCCTTCTCTGGCTAAATATTTTAGAACCCGTCGCCTTATTATTTCCATGGTGACGCGTCATGCTTCTCATGTGACACATAATTAGATTAAACTAGATAGTTAACTATATAATGTGTATCTGATATAAATAAGACATGTAGTCAAATTATATTTATTGCCGCTTCCATAGACATCAGCGTGTATTTAACAAACTGTAAATATATTTTTTGCTAGTACTTATGTGCATTTAAATGTCTGAAACCTAAAATAAACATAATGTGGTTGAACACTGAATAGTTGTGATATGTGACGAGCCAGCCAAAGCGTGAAAGCACGTTTGAATTTAAGTGGCACTGAAATCTGCGCTCTGGTTCGGTTCGGTTACATACCGGTTATATAGGGTTTCGGTACCCAACCCTATTCAAAACATAGGCATAGCTTGATTACGCAGTTAATGAGCGTGGATTCATGGGAGTTGTCGTCTTCACCTCCACAGCCGGCGGAATCCAACGGACTTGGGTAGAAATACACACTGGTTTCGAGGCCAGCTTATATTATGCTTATGCTGCAGTCTGCCGCTTCTGCTCTTTTCATTGTGGGGTAATGCAGCGGTCACGGGTGGTTGCAGGCAGACAGATGAGGAATTAAGTTCAACAACAGGCTTTAATATTAATACTCTTTAGGTAGGCGCAACACACACTAAACATAACGTGGATCGGATGTTGGTCATGAGCTGGTTTGACCAACTAAGGACCAGCTCAAACCAGCTGCCATGCTTCAAAACATACCTATCCAGCATATGCTGGTTTTTCAACAGGGATAACAATGATTAGTTTTCTGCTGATAAATGTATCAAAACAGTTGCTCACCTGTCTAATAAAACACATAGTATATTAAAGCGGCTTTGGTGTTTCCATGGTTTCTACAAAATAAAACCGGAAATCGAGGGTAGTGCGGATAATACGTCATTGACAGGCAACGCACGGACAAGGTCCATGTCCTGGTTAAAATGGCTTATTTCTCTGGATTTAAACACTGTTGGGATAATGTAAGTACACAAGTCAACAAAATATATAACAGTGTTCTAGTGGTTTTTGGATATTTTAATAAAAAAAAGTTACATATTGTGCCTTTAAATGTGACGGATCGCTGTATTAGCGGCAGTGCAGGTGTTTTCTTCCACTTTAATAGTTATAGCGCGAAAAAATGTGTGAACATCAAAAGTTATCTATAAAGATACAATGAATCTTACTGAAATGAATCTAGCATCGGTGCATCTCTAGTGTTTAGCTACACTACAGTATCGATGATCTGAAATCCAGCACATGTTGGTGTGACGGGCTCTTTCTCAGCAGTGTTTCCTCCTGTGATGTATGAAAGCGTTTCGTGCTGCATGGGGAGCGTTTGATTCCAGCTAATTAAATGAGCATCTGAGGGCCGGTGCTGATGGAGCAGGTGGTTGGACTCTGTTATAATGAGTCGTTCCTGAGACATCTGCACCTAATGAATAGTCAAAGTTAGACAGGAGTTTGTTTGTACAGAAGCGGCCAGATGTCGTCGAGCAGCACTAGCCAAAGCGGCTGCCGGTACTCGCTGTCCTGAGCATCACCGCCTTGAGATATTGAAGAAGACGCTGGAAGTTTTCTGTGTAAACACCGGCCCGCTCTCTGCCTCTCGTTGGTCTCGTTTCTCTCCAAGCAGCCCTTTTCTCCAGTGTTAATGACTTCAGATGCCCGCTGAGACTTAATATCGAGAGGCGACAGGAGTCCGCCAACGGTGTAGCCCACTAACGGTCCATTACTGAGAGGAAGGGAGTGTGTGTTCATGGGTAAGAGGTTCAGAAGGGGGCAGTGTGAATCTACAGCCACCTCAGGAGATGCAATGCTGAAGGCTTACTTTTAAAGGTGCAATGTGTAGTTATTAGCGGCATCTAGTGGTGAGGTTGTGAATTGCACCCACCCACTGCTCACCCCTCCCTTTTGGAGCACATAGAGAAGCTACGGTGGCCGACACAGGACAAAGATGTGGTCGCCTGAGACAGCAGAGAGTAGCTAGCGCTCTGTAGAAGTTTGTCCCTTTAGGGCCACTGTAGAAACATGACGGTGTAGGGCTGTAACAACTAGTCGATAAAATCGATAATGAGAATCATTTCAATTAGTTGGGTCTGCTCTCTGTGCACGGAAAGCTTCCACCAGTCGTGCCAAATTACACTGAATAACGCATTTCTATGGACAAAATGCATCTAAAAATAGTGGAGTGGAAACAGGGAGCTGCTGCGGGAAATGTACATGATCCAAGTGCCCAAAACATGAGAATTCTTTATGCATTAGCGTTTAACACACCCTGTCATGCCCTTTGACAGATATGTGTGCGTCCTCAGGGCAAAACGTTCATTTTATAGTTTATATCCTCATCTGTAAATGTTGCTAATTCATGCGAGTATTTCCATTTAGCATGAAAGCGCGTCCTGACGGTCTGTGTTAAACTTCAAACTTCAGGGCGTGCGCATGTGCGTCAAACAGACAGAACGCAGTCGAGAGGGAGACATTAATATTCAGCGCAAAAACATTCATTCAGCTGAAATATCTGCAGTTGGACGCTAAATTGGAGATGGTGGTCTAGTGGGTTAAACCACTTAACTAATATGCAGAATATGCAGAAGGTTGCTGGTTCAATCCCACCTAGCCACCACCAGTGTGTCCTTGAGCAAGGCACTTTACTCCATGCTGCTCCAGGGGGATTGTCCCTGTAATAATTGCACTGTAAGTCGCTTTGGATAAAAGCGTCTGCCAAATGTAAATGTAAATTTAGGTTTAAAAGTCAACATGTAATTCATGTATTTTATGAGAGTAGTAAAGGGATAACAGCGTGTGATTGAGTATAAATGTAAGACGTTTCTTATAGCCCATTTACAGGATAAAGAAATGACAGTAACAGGTTACTGAGTGTGTGTGTGAGAGTGTGTGTGTGTGAGTGTGTGTGTGTGTGAGTGAGTGAGTGTGTGTGAGTGAGTGTGTGTGTGTGTGTGTGTGTGTGATGGGTAGGTTTAGGGGTAGGGGTAGTGTGTGTGTGTGTGTGTGTGTGTGTGTGTGAGAGTGTGTGTGTGTGTGTGAGTGAGTGAGTGTGTGTGAGTGAGTGTGTGTGTGTGTGTGATGGGTAGGTTTAGGGGTAGGGGTAGTGTGTGTGTGTGTGTGTGTGTGTGTGTGTGATGGATAGGTTTAGGGGTAGGGGTAGTGTGTGTGTGTTTGAAGCAAAACCATGGTTAATTTGTGGTTACCATGGAATAACTACAATAACCCTGTTATTTATTTATTATTATTATTTCTTTGTTTGCTTGTTTTATTCGTTGCATGGTTAATTTTTGTAAGGGTAGATATATTTACTGTGTGTGTTTTCATAGCACAGCTGACACGTGTGTTTGAAGGACAGCATTGGGCAGGATGGGGAATAGTGTGTTTTGTCAATAAAATAAAAAGGGTCTTTTTATCCAATTAATCGATTAATCGGCCAACTAATCAATTACCAAAATAATGGTTAGTTGCAGCCCTATGTCGGCGCAGAATGACGGCTTCACTGTAAGGGACCCACGGTGTGTGTGTGGATAGAAACGACTCATTCTAAGCTAATAACAACATAACGGTTCATTATATATATTTGTCAATAGATCCTCATAAATACTACACACTGCACCTTTAAAGTCACCATGAAATCAAAATTGACCATTCTTATTTTTCTTTAATGGAATATTGCAATATTTATTATAAATGATTTATCGGTGCTCATCATTATTGTGTTAATAATCTTGAGTCAGAATAACTTCATCTCTTCTCTGATGACGAGGGCGGGGCAACCTGTCACTCACATGAGCTCCACCAATAGCAAACCACAACCATCCAATCAATTCCCCACAAACACACTCAAGCCCCGCCCCACATCTGTTCTTGTTCCAGAAGCGTTTCACTCGATATACGGCACAATAGAGAAGAGAAGACCAGCGAAACCTCCGTCTCATGCCGACTTTAACCTTATAATAGTTTTGGTAACACTTTATTTTAGGGTCCAATTCCCAAATTCTCACTATGAACTAGTTGCTTATTAGCATGCGCATTACTGGGATATTGGCCGTTTATTAGCTCTTATAAAGCACATATTAATGCCTTATTCTGCATCCCTTAATCCTACCCAATACCTAAACTTAACAACTACCTTACTAACTATTAATAAGCAGTAAAGTAGGAGTTTATTGAGACTAAAGTCATAGTCAATAGTGAATATGTGTTCCCCATACTAAAGTATTACCATAGTTTTAAAAGCGAGACAGATGCCAACATGGACAGGTTGGACAAATCCTTTCATCATGCATCAGCATTTCTGTCTTCTTCCAAACATCTGAACATCCTAAAAACAACGTAAATTTACTCATGAAGCAAAACTGCAGAAGATAATACCAGCATTAATCTTGAAACAAGTTTGTTTTCTCAATCCATTAAAGGTGCAGTGTGTAGTATTTATGAGGATCTATTGACAGAAATGCAATATAATATACATAACTATGTTTTCAGTGGTGTATAAAGACCTTACATAATGAGCCGTTATGTTTTTATTACCTTAGAATGAGCCATTTCTATCCACACACACCGCGGGTCCCTTACAGTGAAGCCGCCATTTTGTGCTGCCATGTTTCTACAGTGGCCCTAAAGGGACAAACTTCTACAGAGCGCTAGCTACTCTCTGCTGTCTCTGACGGCCACCGTAGCTTCTCCATGTGCTCAGAAGGGAGGGGTGAGCAGTGGAAGGGTGCAATTCACAACCTCACCACTATCATCAAATATGACCCTGGACCACAAAACCAGTCATAGGGGTCAATTTTTTGAAATGTCATCTAGCTGAATAAATAAGCTTTCCATTGATGTATGGTTTGTTAGGACAGGACAATATTTGTACAACTATTTGAAAATCTGTAATCTGAGGGTGCAAAAAAAATCTAAATATTGAGAAAGTTGTCCAAATGAAGTCCTTAGCAATGCATATTACTACTAATAATACATTTTTTGATATATTTACTGTAGGAAATTTGCAAAATATCTTCATGGAACATGATCTTAATCTCCTAATGATTTTTGGCATAAAAGAGAACTGGTTCATTGTTGACCCACACAGACACACCCGTGAGACGCAGGACCGGTGTTGAGCTCCAGGGGCACAGATGTAGTTATTTATGCTTTAAACAAGGAGATCTTTGCAGTAAATGAATCGTGATTCAAAGGGAAAGCAAGTTTATTTATCTGACCCCACTGGCAGATCACTTCATTTTGATTACTTTGTTTGTTTTTTTTTGTTTTTTTTATATCTTTTTGCTTCTTAAGTAAATTTATCTTGATTTAAGAATGTCTAGATATTTGTGCTGGAAAATATGAGGAAGAACATCATTATTTGCAATGGCAGCCGTAATAACATGGTTAGTTAATGAACTTAAGTTACTCGGTGGAGTTCTTTATACTAATTATCATCATTATGTATTTGTATTATTGAGATAATGTGTTTTATGATCTGCAGTGAAGTAACAGGACACTGTCTTCACATTGGCATGATGGCTGGTGTTTGTGTTGATGTCTGTTCTGGTGTAGTGTGTGTTGAGCAGATATCACTGTCTGAGGACAGATCTTTGTGTTCATATCGTTTATTCATGAACAAGCACTTCACTGGCCACGGTCAAACGGACAGCAGCGTTCACTTCAGTCATAATGAGCTGTTTAACAATTATATTACTTGCTTTTATTCAGAAACATATGCTTTCATTGTACGCTTATTTCAGATTTGCATGAGTATTAATGCATGTGCATTTACTTAGCAAACACAAAGGAACAGAGATTTCTGAGAATCGATATTGCCCTCTGAACAGATCGATGCTGCCGTTTTCACAAATCTGTCAAATCTCCTTCTTGCATATATTCGAAGCATATATCATGTGACTTCAGTTGCCGTGAATACAGTCGAGGGCATTTTTTCTAACCTTATTAGATGCATGTATTCTGACATTTAATCAATAAATTAAATTAGAATAACAAGACACTGGCTATGTTTACATGCACCAATAATGGCATGATTTTTACTGAATAGATAAAGACTTGGGGGAGGTTTCCACGACACAGTTTCAACCAAAAACGAAAACTAAATAAGTGCTAGTTTTTGAAAAAGATACCGTTATCGTCTCCATGTAAGCTACAAAAAATGTGAATTTGTGAAAGCTGTGACGTCATGTGCATGCGTGTTACGTGTTCTACAGACGCTATGGGCCCTATGTTACCGAGGGCATGGGAAGTCCACTATGCATTGCTAAGGACTTCATTTGGACAACTTTCTCAATATTTAGAATTTGCACCCTAAGATTCCAGATTTTCAAATAGTTGTACAAATATTGTCCTGTCCTAACAAACCATACATGAATCAATGAATCCTGAAAAAAACTGTTTTCAACACTGATAATAATCATAAATGAGCATCAGATCCTCATATTGAATGATTTGTGAAGGATCATGTGACACTGAAGACTGGAGTAATGATGATAAATTCAGCTTTGATCACAGGAATAAATCACACTTCACTATATATTCACATAGAGAACAGCTGCTTTACATTTTAATAATATTTCACAATATTACTTTTTTTTTTTTAATAAATAAATGCAGCCTTGGTGAGCAGAAGAGACTTCTTCTAAAAACATAAAAAATCTTACCGATCAAAATCTTTTGAACGGCAGTGTACTTGTATGTGAACTGGGATGAAGCCATGGTCTTGACTATGAAGACACAGACTCAAACACATTGCAGTTGTGGGAAACTTGTGTGGCTTTGCTTTTACTATAAAAGTATCTGAAGTCATCGACTGAGGAATTTGGGCTTATAAAGACAGGAGTTTGGCCATGAGGAGGTCCAGGGTTTGGGTTTGCTCATCATGAGCTCTGGACAGCACATGTAGGTTACTAATAATATCTGTGGTGGGAGGGCATGCTATTTAAAGCTGACCTGGCCTGTGGGTGACGTCCAGCTCCGGCCCAAAGGGCATGGGAAGCCCACTCTGACTCTACAGCTGCCTTCACATGTCTTCTCCATCCAGACCCTGGACCCTGGACCTCACAATAGGATGCTCTGTTTGATGCCTCCACGTGTCATCGGGTTAAATAGCTCTTCAGGAAGGCTCGTATGATGACCGAGGTGGGTCTTGTACTGGGGGAATCTCACAAAGAAATCTTTCACCCAAAACTCTAAATAAAAAAATATGAACTTATACTTTTGCATAAAGAAAATAAAATATATTATTGAGGACCATAAATATTTTTAATGTAATTGCATTTGTATATAATTGATTCTCATCCCTGATTCTCATTTTAGAAATAATGCACTTTAAAATAAAACACAGATTATTGGAGTTTGTTTGACAAGAAAACACTATTTCAGTCTTTCTACCTTAAAATTTCACATTTAATTCATTCAATGTGTTATTAGTCATTTCCTTGTAATTTTGTTTGTGAAATTTACTAGCAATTTCTGAGTAAAAAATAGTAGTGGCAGATGTTAGTTAGTGACAGGGGTTAGTTAGTGACAGGGGTTAGTTAGTGACAGAGGTTAGTTAATGACAGAGGTTAGTTAGTGACAGAGGTTAGTTAGTGGCAGAGGTTAGTTAGTGACAGAGGTTAGTTAATGACAGAGGTTAGTTAGTGGCAGAGGTTAGTTAGTGACGGGTTAGTTAGTGACAGAGGTTAGTTAGTGACAGGGGTTAGTTAGTGACAGGGGTTAGTTAGTGACAGAGGTTAGTTAGTGGCAGAGGTTAGTTAGTGACAGGGGTTAGTTAGTGACAGAGGTTAGTTAGTGACAGAGGTTAGTTAGTGACAGGGGTTAGTTAGTGACAGAGTTAGTTAGTGACAGGGGTTAGTTAGTGACAGAGGTTAGTTAGTGACAGAGGTTAGTTAGTGACAGGGGTTAGTTAGTGGCAGAGGTTAGTTAGTGATAGGGGTTAGTTAGTGACAGGGGTTAGTTAGTGACAGGGGTTAGTTAGTGACAGAAGTTAGTTAGTGACAGGGGTTAGTTAGTTAGTGTCAGGGGTTAGTTAGTGACAGGGGTTAGTTAGTGACAGGGGTTAGTTAGTGACAGGGGTTAGTTAGTTAGTGTCAGGGGTTAGTTAGTGACAGGGGTTAGTTAGTGACAGGGGTTAGTTAGTGACAGAGGTTAGTTAGTGGCAGAGGTTAGTTAGTGACAGGGGTTAGTTAGTGGCAGAGGTTAGTTAGTGACAGGGGTTAGTTAGTGGCAGAGGTTAGTTAGTGGCAGAGGTTCGTTAGTGATCGTGGTTAGTTAGTGGCATGGGTTAGTTAGTGACAGAAGTTAGTTAGTGACAGGGGTTAGTTAGTTAGTGGCAGGGGTTAGTTAGTGTCAGGGGTTAGTTAGTGACAGGGGTTAGTTAGTGACAGGGGTTAGTTAGTGGCAGAGGTTAGTTAGTGACAGGGGTTAGTTAGTGGCAGAGGTTAGTTAGTGACAGGGGTTAGTTAGTGGCAGAGGTTAGTTAGTGGCAGAGGTTCGTTAGTGATCGTGGTTAGTTAGTGGCATGGGTTAGTTAGTGACAGAAGTTAGTTAGTGACAGGGGTTAGTTAGTTAGTGGCAGGGGTTAGTTAGTGTCAGGGGTTAGTTAGTGACAGGGGTTAGTTAGTGACAGGGGTTAGTTAGTGACAGAGGTTAGTTAGTGGCAGAGGTTAGTTAGTGACAGGGGTTAGTTAGTGGCAGAGGTTAGTTAGTGACAGGGGTTAGTTAGTGGCAGAGGTTAGTTAGTGGCAGAGGTTCGTTAGTGATCGTGGTTAGTTAGTGGCATGGGTTAGTTAGTGACAGAAGTTAGTTAGTGACAGGGGTTAGTTAGTTAGTGGCAGGGGTTAGTTAGTGACAGGGGTTAGTTAGTGACGGGTTAGTTAGTGACAGAGGTTAGTTAGTGATAGGTGTTAGTGACAGGGGTTAGTTAGTGATCGTGGTTAGTTAGTGGCATGGGTTAGTTAGTGACAGAGGTTAGTTAGTGACAGGGGTTAGTTAGTGGCAGAGGTTAGTTAGTGACAGGGGTTAGTTAGTGGCAGAGGTTAGTTAGTGATAGGGGTTAGTTAGTGACAGGGGTTAGTTAGTGACAGAAGTTAGTTAGTGACAGGGGTTAGTTAGTTAGTGGCAGGGGTTAGTTAGTGACAGAAGTTAGTTAGTGACAGGGGTTAGTTAGTTAGTGGCAGGGGTTAGTTAGTGACAGGGGTTAGTTAGTGACGGGGGTTAGTTAGTGACAGAGGTTAGTTAGTGATAGGTGTTAGTGACAGGGGTTAGTTAGTGGCAGAGGTTAGTTAGTGACAGGGGTTAGTTAGTTAGAGGTTAGTTTAATGGGTTATTTAAAACTATATAAAGTAAAATATCTAGTTTCTGTTAGTGGAAGAGGTTAGATAGTTTAGTTCTGCGGAACTTGAATACGGAAGGCGGTCTGGCAGAAGTTAGATATTTTACTTTATATAGTTTTAAATATGGATTTTTCTTACAAAACCCCATCGATTCACTTCAGAAGGCCTTTATTAACCCTCCGGGGCTGTGTGGAACAGTTTATGATGGATGGATGTGCTTTTTTGAGCGTCAAACTCAATGGACCCCGTCACTGCCATTACAAAGCTTGGAAACATCAGGATATTTATTAATTTATCAAAGATTGGCCCCTTTTATAAAACTAAAAGTTTTAAGATGTAGGAAAACTTGCACTTATTTAAAATTAAAAAAGACATTAAATTGTCATTGTAACCAGTAGGTGGCTGCAGAGGAGTACTTTTTTGCTTATTCGCCATTTTCACTCCCTAATATCTATTTTTCACTCGTTTTGCTTTTGAATTAATTTTAAGACATTATGAAAGATAATAATTATATTTAATTTTATCTACACCTCAACTCAAGCTCAGTGCTTTATTATCAGCCCCTCAGTAGTGGCTCCGGTGCTGCTGCCCTCAAATGTTAGTCTGGAGCCCTGTGAACTTAAAAATGAAACTGCACATTGTAATTTCTGTATGTTAAGTCCAATGAATTTGTCAGTAATGCAGACAAAATGGGGGGAAATGTGAATAACTGTGTTGCAGGTTGATTTAAGGTGTGCCCCTAAATTTTCTGCTTGTGCTCCTAAAAATGTTCAGTTAGGGGCTACAGTGCTCCGAGTAAAGTCTGGAGCCCTGTGAGGGATTTGAAATGTTGTAAAAGCGGCGCGGATATGATGGTGTTTTTATTACTCAACAGGTCAGTAAGGTGTTTTAAGCCGTGTTTCCATCGCAGGAACTTTCCCCAGGAACTAGGGACTTTGGGGTGGTATAGTTGTTTGCTATTCGAATCAACAATCGAGTTTAAAAAATACGTCCGATGGACCGGCAAGAGGTTCAGGCTTTATTAAGCTTATATGCGGTGGACGAAATCCAGCAGGAATTGGAAAGTCGCACGCAGTCCTTCGTCACCGGATTAATCTTCACGGTACTTTAGACCGCGATGGAAACGCAGACAGCAACAGGTCTTGGGGGAAAAAGTTCCTGGAACAAATTGTTCGGGGTAATTTCAGTGGAAACATGGCTTCATTTAACAGATAAACTGCCATATGTATCTCTCTAACAGAGTTGACTGTAAAGCATTATCTATTGTGAAGATCATGTCATTACGGTTGTTGTAGAAGTGCTGGAGTTTATTCTCATGGAAGTAGTGTCTATTAATGGGTAAAGCTACAGTAACTAGTCAGCTTGAGATCCTTTCCATCTAAACTGGTTATATCTCTTAAGAAAAGTGTTGTTTTTTTATGAGCAGCAGGAGAAACATATTCATCCGCACAGAGCCGAAGCACAACCAAAACAATGTTCTTCCGCAAAATGCATGCAGTTTTTTTTATTTTTTATTACATTGTGTAATTGTGTACCTTTAAGAAGAAGAGCTCAGTGAGTCCTTCAGTGAGAACATGCATTATACAGAAAGAATATGATGTTTATTATACTGACTGAAGTTTTTTGTGCCAGTTACCCCCTCGACTCAAATGAGCTTCCATAAATCCCTGGGAAGCAGATCCTTCTAAATTCTCCATATGATAGAGGACATCCTTCAGCCACAGTGCCAACGGAGGGTGGGATTAATTTTGAATAGCCTTTTGCTCAATAGGTATGGCGTAATGACTTTTGAGGCTCAGATTACGTAGGATTTGGGGGGATAATGCGGTTGTGTTTCTGATACACACACTCTCTCCTGCAACACACCATCATCACCTGCCGATGGATCCACACACAGCTGTTACTCCTGCTTGACCTTACGCCATCTGAGCGGGCGTCTCAGATCTGACCGCATTCAGCGCACCGCCCCTGATGTCTGGTTGGGCCTTCCCAGTGTCCCGCTCTCATGACAAATCCATTGGGCGCATGGAAAAGTGCAAACTGGCCCGGCCGCTCTATTTTTAGTGCTGCAGCCACAGGATGTTCATGTAAATGGCTCCATGGCTCTCAGATGCTCCAAAGTAAGTGCTTTTCTCACTTTTGTTCTTCCTGAAAATGAGTTATTTCGTTTTTGTTCATTAGGTTGGTCAGAAATTTAAAGGAGATTATTGTGACGTTTTCCTTAAAATCAGGTAATGCCAGGCAAACAGGGAACGCTCTCGCAACTTCCACTAATGCTTTGTAAAGGTTATGTACGTGTTAAGATAAAACTTCTTTAAATAGCATTTATAGAATGTTCTTATAACATATTTGAGATGTGTTTTCATGATGTTTGTGTCATTTTTGCTTGATGAACGTTACGTTTCTTGGAATATTACAGACATTCAAATAATGTTATATTGTGAGTAAAAGTAAGGTTAGCATAACCTTTTCAATAATGTTCTAATCACAACTAGTAAACTAGACATTTGAATGTTTTAGAAACATTGCTAATCACTGTTCTCACAAGGTTTTTAGCAGGTACTTTCGTTAGCTGGGTCTCAGCCTGCTGTGTTTGAGTGTGTTAGTTAATCGCATGCTCTGATGATGCTGTTGTCTAGTTAGAAAGCTAACCGATGCCTTACTATAAGTCTGAAATACTACTCCATGTTTGCTGCAGTTTTGTAGTTTCATGCTTAACATACAGAGGTTTAATAATTCTGAGAAAAAAGCTGTGCTTTTCTCCCTGTGGAGTTCCATGTCATTTAAATACCTTTTGGTCTCAATTGTTCATGCACAGTTGGACTATAGAGCTATAACATTAATATGCTGTGATAATTTGGTTTTAAAGGGGATCTATTATGCAAAATTCACTGAATATAAATGTGTATCGGCAGTGTGTGTACACAACCACCCTATAATGGTAAAAATATACCCGCTCCTCTTTTTATCCCCATAAATCATAAGCAGTGTCTCAGAACAAGCCATTTGCAAATTCTAGCAGTGTGACGTCACATTGTACAGGCCGCGTCAATGACTGCTGGCTGACTCCGACCTATTAGCATAGACCCCGCCCACAACTGCTGACTGACTTAGCCTTATTAGCATAGACCCTGCCCACAACTGCTGGCTGACTCCGCCCTATTAGCATAGACCCCGCCCACAACTGCTGACTGACGTAGCCTTATTAGCATAGACCCTGCCCACAACTGCTGGCTGACTCCGCCCTATTAGCATAGACCCCGCCCACAACTGCTGACTGACTTAGCCTTATTAGCATAGACCCTGCCCACAACTGCTGGCTGACTCCGACCTATTAGCATAGACCCCGCCCACAACTGCTGACTGACTTAGCCTTATTAGCATAGACCCCGCCCACAACTGCTGACTGACTTAGCCTTATTAGCATAGACCCTGCCCACAACTGCTGACTGACGTAGCCTTATTAGCATAGACCCTGCCCACAACTGCTGGCTGACTCCGCCCTATTAGCATAGACCCCGCCCACAACTGCTGACTGACTTAGCCTTATTAGCATAGACCCTGCCCACAACTGCTGACTGACGTAGCCTTATTAGCATAGACCCTGCCCACAACTGCTGACTGACGTAGCCTTATTAGCATAGACCCTGCCCACAACTGCTGGCTGACTCCGCCCTATTAGCATAGACCCCGCCCACAACTGCTGACTGACTTAGCCTTATTAGCATAGACCCTGCCCACAACTGCTGACTGACGTAGCCTTATTAGCATAGACCCTGCCCACAACTGCTGACTGACGTAGCCTTATTAGCATAGACCCTGCCCACAACTGCTGGCTGACTCCGCCCTATTAGCATAGACCCCGCCCACAACTGCTGACTGACTTAGCCTTATTAGCATAGACCCTGCCCACAACTGCTGACTGACGTAGCCTTATTAGCATAGACCCTGCCCACAACTGCTGACTGACGTAGCCTTATTAGCATAGACCCTGCCCACAACTGCTGGCTGACTCCGCCCTATTAGCATAGACTCCGCCCACAACTGCTGGCTGACTCCGCCCTATTAGCATAGACCCCGCCCACAACTGCTGACTGACTTAGCCTTATTAGCATAGACCCTGCCCACAACTGCTGGCTGACTCCGCCCTATTAGCATAGACCCCGCCCACAACTGCTGACTGACTTAGCCTTATTAGCATAGACCCTGCCCACAACTGCTGGCTGACTCCGCCCTATTAGCATAGACCCTGCCCACAACTGCAGGCTGACTCCGCCCTATTAGCATAGACCCTGCCCACAACTGCTGGCTGACTCCGCCCTATTAGCATAGACCTGTGCGTGTGCTTCGGGTGTGTGTGTGCGCTCAGAGAACCATATATCAGAAGTTTAGACTGATATGGCTTTAAAACACATGCAGATCATAAACTCTCATGATGATGAAGAACTGCAATGTCACGTGAGTGTAAGCGCGATAGAGATGATCATCAAAACTAAACGGATGTTTTTTGGCAGAGTATCCGAGGTACTGTACAGGCTCCGCCCTCTTTGGATAGGGGGCGGAGCAGCAGCTCATTTGCATTTAAAGATACATGCACGAAAACGGCATGTTTTCTTTCCGCTCAAAAATTTACATTTACAACATGGAGTAATAAATGATCTGTGGGGTATTTTGATCTGAAACTTCACACACATTCTGGAGACACCTGGGACTTATATTACATCTTGTAAAAAGGGGCATTATAGGTCCCCTTTATTAAACTTAACAGAAGTTCAAATTGAAATCTCTTTTTTAGAGCAGGCTTTGTTATCTTGAGCACAACTGAGACTCTATGGAGGAGACACATGTGAGATTACTATGGTCTTTGTTTCCATTTGCTGTTTAATCTCTCTATGAAAGCATTAATGTTCTCAGGCAGCAGATCATATGTCTTTAATTACGGCTGTGGTTTTATTTACCTCTCTGTTCATTGATCCAAACGTGTTTTGACTGCTGATTTAAGCAGATTTATTTCTTGTGGGATCTTTCTGGAAACAGTTGGGATTGTGCGAGACATGCAGTTTCACCAGTTTAGTTTCATAATGCCATTCAAATGAAAGCTTTGTGAGGTATCTGTGCTGTGTCTAATGGCAGATTTGTGTTTTGTGTGCCAGTCCCTGTGAAAATGACCCACTTTGAGATGTTAGTTAGAAATGTAATCCACTACTAATACACTGTGTGTCTGTAAATGTTAGTCTGGATATCCTCTAGTGGAACTAGGACACCTTCTGAACCTAAAGCCTAAATCTGCTCTGGTAAATCAAATATCTTCTCTCTTTTGCTTAGAGGAACATGCCTAAAGAAAGAAGCTGAGAACATCTGCAAGATCGTATTGACCCCAAACGACGAGTATTGCTTTGGGATTCACAATATTTTCATAACCAAGAGCCATTGTAAAAACTGTAAAGACCAAAACATCGTTCTAAATGTCAACACCACACCACAACTATAATGGTAACAGCACAGAGAAACCATGTTCTTGGAATCGGTTTCAGAATTATTTTTTTCCCACTGATGAATGGTAAATACATTGACAGCCAATCAGAATCCATCCTGCTTTAAAGGTGCAATGTGTAGATTTCAGCGGCATCTAGTGGTGAGGTTGTGAATTGCACCGCTCACCCTTCCATTTCGGAGCACATAGAGAAGCTACGGTGGCCGACACAGGACAAAGATGTGGTCGTCTGAGACAGCAGAGAGTAGCTAGCGCTCTGTAGAAGTTTGTCCCTTTAGGGCCACCGTAGAAATGGCGCAAAATGGCGACTTCACTGTAAGGGACCCGCGGTGTGTGTAGATAGAAACGGCTCATTCTAAGGAACTTACCTAACTTACCTAACTTCCGGCAGATTGCCGTACTCATCGATTTATGGCGAAAGAGTAACCCTTGGCATGTGTATTGACGAACGCAGAAGCGCAGAGGATAGAGCAAAACAAAACGTAGCGTTACTCTTTTAGCGCAAGTCGACTCGCGCACCACCGGAAGGTAGGTATTTTAGTCTATAAAGTTTAAAATATGGATATTTTTCTTACACAAACGCGCCACTTCGCTTCAGAAAGCCTTTATTAACCCCCGGAGCCGTGTGGAGCAGTTATATGATGGATAGATGCACTTTTATGGACATAAACAAGGCAACAATTCACTGCCATTATAATGCTTGGATTAGCCAGGACTTTTTAAATATAACTCAGATTTTATTTGTCTGAAAGAAGAATGTCATACACATCTAGGATGACTTGAGGAGGAGTGAACTATCCCTTTAATGCTGGTTCTGATAGAAAGGTGTCAGAATACACAGTGCATCTCAGTTTGTTGTGTATGGGGCTGCATAGCCGCTGACCAGTCAGGGTGCCCATGCTGACCCCTGTCCACCGCCGAAAGCACCAACAGTGGCACGTGAGCATCAGAACTGGACCACGGAGCAATGGAAGAAGGTGGCCTGGTCTGAGAAATCACGTGTTCTTTTACATCACGTAGATGGCCGGGTGCGTGTGCGTGGCTTACCTGGGGAACACATGGCACCAGGATGCACTATGGGAAGAAGGCAAGCCGGCGGAGGCAGTGTGATGCTTTGGGCAATGTTCTGCTGGGAAACCTTGGGTCCTGCCATCCATGTGGATGTTCCTTTGACACGCACCACCTACCTAAGCATTGTTGAGACCATGTACAGCCTTTCATGGAAACGGTATTCCCTGGTGGCTGTGGCTCTTCCAGCAGGATAATGCTCCTGACACAAAGCACAAATGCTTCAGGAATGGTTTGAGGAGCACAACAACGAGTTTGAGGTGTTGACTTGGCCTCCAAATTCCCCAGATCTCAATCCAATCGAGCATCTGTGGGATGTGCTGAACAAACAAGTCAAACCTCGCAACTTACAGGACTTAAAGGATCTGCTGCTAACATCTTGGTGCCAGATACCACAGCACACCTTCAGGGGTCTAGAGGAGTCTATCAGAGACGGGTCAGGGGTGAAGGTGGTTATAACAGATACTGTGGCAGTGTGGGCGGGGTTTTGATATTGCGGCTCTACTTCCTATGCCATTTCCACTTCTGCTAATACAGTGAAAAGTTGAACAATTGGCCTTAAGGTGTGAGATTTTGCTGAAATGATTTGTATCGTGTCATTTAAATATTAATAGACTCATTTTAATGATCACAATAACCATTTCCTCCAGCAAGTAATATGGCTGATTAGCAGAACTGTATACTGTAGTTGTCATGCAGGCACTGCTCAAAGATCAACGGTGTGTTTGGCACATTAAACACTGATGTTCAGTCACAGGTGTGTGTTTATTGATCATGAGCACACTGATAGAGAGCCAATACCATCTGTAATATGAGCTCTGGCCAGAGAAACCTCTTTCCTCATGGCAAGGATCAAGTGTACATGAATGGCTAGCGGAGGTTCGGTCAGTGTTTCCTCTCTAGTGCTGAAGCTGCACGTCTCTGAGATCTCAGGGGTCAGAGGTCAACATCAGATCTTACTGATGACAGTGCTGGTCTTTTGGCAGTCTGATGCACAGTGAAATAGACCAGGGGTTTTCAAAGTGGGGTCCGCAAAATAATTAGCTATACCATATTTCCGGAGTTCAAGTTCTGAAAAGTTCTACGATTTACATTCCAAAGTGACTTATATAATGCATTTAACATCAAATAAGCAACACAGATGATTAAAAGTAAGCAGGCTTCTATAGATACATTTTTCATGTCTGTAATCTCTGCTGAGTTTTGGTTCATTTTTGTTACGTGCTTCAGGGAAACCGAGAACTGAAAGTGCATTTTATTTGTTTTCTTAATTTTAACAGTGTTTTGCTGTTATTTTGAAGGTACACAATTATAATTGTAATATAGACCCTTTATCATTTTGAATGATGCCTTGCTCTTATCTGATATAGGGTACAACGTGATCGTTTCAAGGATCAGTCAAATTTCCACGTGCATCTTGAAACGAAGATGTTTTGGAAAGTGCTACGGCGAGTTTTAGTGCCATCTAGCGGTTTAGAGGAGAATAAAATCAAAGGCGCCTTTTATCCCACTGTACCCTAATCCAAGCGATCGCCTGTGCCACACACACACACACACACACACACACACACACACACACACACACACACACACACACACACACACACACACACACACACACACACACACACAGACACACAACATATCAGTTCTTCTTACATTGCTAACTTGACATCACAGCCTAAAACTACACATAGAAAAGTTATTACTCCATTTAATTTGTCTGTTGTCATGCTGTGGTGTTTACAAGTTTGATAACGCTTGTTTTATTTACCAGTATTTTACATTATTTTTACTATACGTAGAAAAAACAATGTAAGTTTGACCAGGTTTGACTTACAGGTGTGACTAATAGGCCTAGTAAAATGGTTATTAAAAACTAGATGTACAATGGGGACTGTTTGCACCAATGAAATGAGCATTTTATGTTCATTACTCTCACCCACATTAACTTTGGGCTGTTTCGAGGAGGTCCTTGGAAAATGTTCTAGCCTATAAGGCGTCCCCAACTCCAGAAAGATTGAAAACCCCTAAAATAGACACCGTTAACCCATTTTACTTGTGTAATGTGGAGTATGTGAAGTGAAACGGGATATTCATCTTCGTATCCCAATGGTACCTGGATTATTTGTTTGAAATAATGTTGTGCACTGTTGACAATAAGCCCAGGAGCGTTTATTAAAGCCTCTAGTGGTTGAGGTGTAAAACTGCTGGTTACTCCCTTGTTTTGGTAATAGACCTTTATCCCAGCGGAACTGAATACCGGACGTGCGTGTCGAAGCAGTGTATGGATTCTTCCGGCTATGTATATTTCCAATGTGCTGTTAACACCTAGTCATCTGGAGGATGATTACAAAATCCAGACATTTTCAGAGACAGGAGAAGAGATAAACGGATAATGACTGTGTACAGGATTTTCCAAACTCAATCCAATG
Source organism: Rhinogobio ventralis (assembly GCA_039654625.1). Lineage (NCBI taxonomy): Eukaryota > Metazoa > Chordata > Actinopteri > Cypriniformes > Gobionidae > Rhinogobio > Rhinogobio ventralis. The sequence goes on along the minus strand of CM077213.1, from coordinate 36,631,558 downwards.
TAAGCCGATGCGCGTAAACACACGTGATTATTTCAGCACACGATGTCAGAGCTCGTCTGGACAGTGACCGCGGCGCTGTAGTGTGTGTGAGACCTGACGAATAACATCACAATCAGCATATTTATTCATCCGTACTCAATATTTGAGTCATTTTTCATTGACAATCATTTCACTGTGTGTAATTCACACACGTGTGCCAAAATTAATTAATATTCAAAGCAGTCGCGTTTAAGATTATTGAAACGTTTAACATCATTACATTTCTTTAAGGCAGTTTCCGCGCATTCATTCATTATTTTAATACTGCTCTCACCAAAATTAACCATGTTTTACTACAAATAAAACCAAAAAAACATGGTATTTGTAGTCAAACTGTGGTAATACAAATGGTAATCAATTCACGATAAAAACATGGCTACTACATTTTTACTGTAATAAAACCATTTTAGTTTTTTTTGTAAGGGTGTTTATCAGTCAAATTCATTTAAAAATGTCAATTCAACAGGTATGAATATGATCAGTAAGAGGAAGACGAGCACTGGTTAGTTGGGAAAGACATGTATTTATTATTCAGAATGCACATTGGGAAGGGAACATTTCGGCAGCTGAAGATATGAGATGTGAACATCCTCAGGAACGTACTCCAGCGTGTTATTTTAGAGGGATCAGTGTCACTCATGCTTTCCTCTGTTCTTTCAGTGTCAGGAATGGGGAAGTCTGAGGTAATGCTGTCGCTGTGTAGAATCAGAGCACCGGATCGCTGCAGTGACACGGCACAGGATTCAGACATTAGTTCTGATTGCGTTGCGATGGGACAGGAAGTAGCCTAAGCTCCACTTACCAGAGTGTGATAAAGGTCTATTGCGTGATGAATATGGCGGTTCGAGGCACGATTATCATTTAATACGGGCAAATGTCACTAACAATGGCAGAACTTTTTTTAAGAAAGGATCTTTGTAAATAATGAATATCTGTTTGAGCAGGTAACCGTGTCCTACCATTGGTTTGAACCATTAAAAACAACGCTGAATAGTCGCCATCTCTGAAAAGAAGTTCGGGAGTTGTATTATGACCCTTTCCCTGTTTGCTCGTCAGTTGAGCAAGGTTTCTTTGGTTTAACACAAGTTGAGGCTTCAGTGTTTTTTTATTTCGTCTCTGGTTAGACTCGTGTGTGTTTTGTTTGCAGTTGTTTGTGGCTATAAAGTGTGCAAATTACATTTATTGTCATATTAAACATTGCAACAGACATTTATGACTCAGTTTAGCGCTTATGTCAAATGATATTAGGGCTTGGTATTGGCACAATTTTCACGATTCAGTTCAAATCAATCATGGCAAATTGTAAACTATACAGGGAGTCAGATGGCACTACATTACTATAATATTTAAGGTTAAACTGAACTGATTTGTGTACAGACACTTAAATTACACACAGGGACGTTTTTATACGAAGTTAGAATACTAAGTTTATAACTGCATAATTATATTTCATAAAAAGATTGACACATTTATTTAAACATACATTAAAGGTGCACTATGTAACATTTTTGCAGTAAAATATCCAAAAACCACTAGGCCAGTGTTATATATTTTGTTCATTTGAGTACTTACAATATCCCAACTGCTTCCAACTATTTGTGAATCGTGAGGAAATTGCTATTTTAACCAAGGAACCGGGACGTGTGAGGGAGTCGCCTGTCAATGGTGTCATATCTGTGTTACGCTCGGCTTCTGGTTTTATTCAGCAGAAACGCTTTACTCTCACTGCAGTGTGCAACAAGTGGTTTTATAAAATATATTATGAATATATAATTTAGTGCATATATTTAGCAAAATGCTCCTCTCGAGTTATTTTTCTAGCTAACTATCAAGAGGTAAATGTGTCCTCAAGCGGTTTTACTGGCGTTGAGACATGATGGATTTCAGTAAGTGGTTCTGTATCTTTAAACACTCCTTCTGATGCTCATTCGTGTGTATTTGGTGCTATAACTAGTAGTAAAGAGGAAGAGATCTGTCACGCCACATTATAAAACGGTATGTTTATCCTGAAAATAGTCATTTCAAATACAACTGTGCTAAAATGTGTTATGTGTGGGTGATTCTTCTAATATGAGCTCTTTTGGCTCTATTTAAAACACTTCCACATTAGTCCAACAATGCCCAACAGTTTACATGCATTACAGGAAATAAATGATGTGCTAATTTCATTGATTTTAATGCATCGTGAATATACAAATATTTGCACACTTTTAGCATCAGAATCATAGTTTGACTGGAAATAAGCCATTAACCGTGATTGCACTTTATTATCTTCACATCACGTCTCATATTTCATCTCAAGCTCTTCACTGATGCTGTTGTCTACTTTGCAAATCAAGCACACTAACATTTGATAAAACTTTATTAGAGGCAAAATTGTTGGTCATGGAGCAATGACTCTAAAAACTGTTGGGTTGTTTCAAATATGGACCCAGCCAGTGGGTTCAATTCAATTTTAAACCCAATTTATAATATATTTACACCGATCAGGCATAACATTATGACCGGTGAATAACACTGATGATCTCTTCATCACGGCTCCTGTTAGTGGGTGGGATATATTAGGCAGCAAGTGAACATTTTGTCCTCAAAGTTGATGTGTTAGAAGCAGGAAAAATGGGCAAGTGTAAGGATTTGAGCGAGTTTGACAAGGGCCAAATTGTGATGGCTAGACGACTGGGTCAGAGCATCTCCAAAACTGCAGCTCTTGTGGGGTGTTCCCGGTCTGCAGTGGTCAGGATCTATCAAAAGTGCTCCAAGGAAGGAACAGTGGAGAACCAGCGACAGGGTCATGGGCGGCCAAGGGTCATTGATGCACGTGGGGAGCGAAGGCTGGCCCGTGTGGTCCGATCAAACAGACGAGCTACTGGAGCTCAGATTGCTCAAGAAGTTAATGCTGGTTCTGGTAGAGAACCTCGCAACTTACAGGATTTAAAGGATCTGCTGCTAACATCTTGGTGCCAGATGCCACAGCACACCTTCAGGGGTCTAGAGGAGTCCATCAGAGACGGGTCAGGGCTGTTTTGGCAGCCAAAGCGGGACCAACACAATATTTGTGGTCATAATGTTATGCCTGATCGGTGAGTGTATGTATGTGTATATATATATATATATTCATAATTATGATTATTCCAACGGTTTGGGTTTGTCCATATTTAAACCAAATTTGGGTGAAAACAACCCAACACTTGTTCAGAGAGTAAAATTGGTGTGTGTTTTTTTAATTCCACTCAATAATTATTGAAATTGTTTGTTCATTTCACTCTATGCATGCACTCTAAAAAATACTGTTTTGTTTCAAACCCAAGCATTTTTTAGATTGTTATTATAGTTTAAAACAATTAATAATTCATATTTTCAAAATGCATTTTCATAGGTTAATATTGAAAAACTATATAATCTGCACAAAAGCCCTGACATCATGAAGCACAAGATATCGCATTAACCAGGAGCCCATGTTTGAAATGCACTTGACCAAAATCTGATGAAGCCTCAGAAGATGATTGTGCCGTTCATACTAAAGATGTTTGTGCGCCGATTGAATCGGGACAGGCGCTGGACGCTCACAGTGTTGAGAATAATGGAAAATCACAGCTAGCACAGCTTTCTGACATTCAGAGCAGTGGAAAATGCAGGCCAGTGGAAAGAGGCTCTGAGAATAAATAACTTGATAATGTTAATGGCCGCCTCCACAGAAGCGCTCAGAAAGCCTGTAAAGTGCCACGCTAGATGCTATCGACACGCAGCCAGCAGACGGGACCAGGACACGGGACTAACCCATGCACAACCGGCCAGAGGAGGGCTACCTCCTAAAAATAGGACACAACTAGTGCTCTCTCGGGGTTACTCGGTTCAATTAGGCAGTTTAATTAATTGCCTGTTATAATAATTACATAAGTAGTGAAGTGGTGCCCGGGGAGTCTGAGAGCTGCATCCTGCAATATCATTTTGTGGGCCCATAGGGACGACTCTAATCATCGTGATGAATACTCAGATCATTTGACAATGATGGCTTGTGTTTGGGCTTTTATGTTCACCAGCCATGAGAGTCCCACAATGAGTGCGTGTTTGTAAAAGCAACACGTCTATGTGTGAGTATATCATTGGAGATACATTTTGCATTTCCAAAAGGTAAGGAAAAAAATTGTTCACTAACATAAAATCTTTTTGAAAACATATTCAATTTGAATAGTTCAGTGCTTGCCAAACTTCCTTTTTTTTTTTTTTTTTACTTTTAACGAAAATGACTATTTAGGGCTTTCATAAATAAAAAAAATAAAAATATTACTAAAAGAAAAGTAAAATAAAATATTTTGATTCGGACAACACGAAGTCATGATTTTCAGCTATATCAGACACTTTTTACAGAAAATATTTTATTGTTATGGCCTGTATGATCCATGACCATAAGTAACAAATTATTAAAATAATAAAAAATATAAGCATTTGAACACCAAATGTACCTGCAATTATAGAATATATATAAACAGTCAAACCCAAATCTATTCAGACACCTTCAACATTTCTCACATTATCACAGTTTGTTCGCTATAGTTTATAAAATGGTAATAAGCTCAGATTTAGAACAAACTCATCTTGATAATGTCTCTTTGGTAGAAAGGGATGTAATGGATTACAATCAACCAATCAGCTGTTAAACTTAAGAACACAATCAGATAATACCAGTTTAGCTCAACCAATGAGCAAGCAATGCTTCATTGTGTTCAGTCTGTGGGGTCAAAGGTCACATTAGCAATTAAAGAGAAAACACTTCAGCAAAACATGCTCAGCTCAAAGTGTGGGAATCATTTTGATCCCAAATCTTCACTGGTAAACACTGTATGAAGAGTTTTGGGGTATTCTGTGAACAGTAATAGTACATTCCATTCATCCTCAGAAGTGGGAAATTCCTAGTTCCCAGTAGGATCTTTCCCCCTATATTTAGACTACGATATTTGAAAGATATATGAAGAATTTACTCTTCAGTAATCTGAAAAAAAGTAATCTGATTACATAACTCGCGTTACTTTTAATGTGTTGCTTTACTAGTTACTTGAAAAAAGTAATCTGATTACATAACTCGCATTACTTGTAATGCGTTGCTTTACTAGTTACTTAAAGTAATCTGATTACATAACTCGCATTACTTGTAATGCGTTGCTTTACTAGTTACTTGAAAAAAGTAATCTGATTACATAACTCACGTTACTTTTAATGCGTTGCTTTACTAGTTACTTGAAAAAAGTAATCTGATTACATAACTTGCGTTACTTTTAATGCGTTGCTTTACTAGTTACTTAAAAAGTAATCTGATTACATAACTCGCATTAATTGTAATGCGTTGCTTTACTAGTTACTTAAAAAGTAATCTGATTACATAACTCGCATTACTTGTAATGCGTTGCTTTACTAGTTACTTGAAAAAAGTAATCTGATTACATAACTCGCGTTACTTGTAATGCGTTGCTTTACTAGTTACTTGAAAAAAGTAATCTGATTACATAACTTGCGTTACTTTTAATGCGTTGCTTTACTAGTTACTTAAAAAGTAATCTGATTACATAACTCGCATTACTTGTAATGCGTTGCTTTACTAGTTACTTGAAAAAAGTAATCTGATTACATAACTTGCGTTACTTGTAATGCGTCACTTTACTAGTAACTTGAAAAAAGTAATCTGATTACATAACTCGCTCTACTTGTAATGCGTTACCCCAACAACTTTTTGTTAACAACTTTGAAAAATATCTGTCTTAACACTTTAATAGTTGTAAGCAACATGCCAAAACTGGTCAAAATTGTCAGGAAACTTAGCAAAACTTTAAATCATCACAATTATTCACATTGCTGGTTAATTTGATATCATCAACCAAATAAAATCAAATGCATCCAAAATATTCAATATACCAGGCGTGTATACCCTGCATGTAAGTGATGTGAAGTAGTCGTTTCCTCTGTAAAGTTTGCATGCCGTCGTGTCTTTAGAGGATTGAACGGGTCGAGTGGGCTCTGCATTGGAAACCTGCACCGGCCATTTATTTCAATTAAAAAGCATGCAGCCTGACGTCTCAAATGTAGTGGGCATGAAACAAGCATAATTAGGTTTATTTGGCCTCTAAACACCCAGAGGGAGCCATTAAGTGCAGAAGACTGGATGCTCCAATAGCTAGTAATAACTCTAAGAGACGTTTGTGCTGAGAAGTGCCCTTAATTTTATGATGACATTGCGTTTTTTAAAGTACGCATCTTGTGTTGAACACTGGCCCTTGCTGGCCTTACAGACACTGTGCAGCTTCCTCAAGGGGCCCCGTGACCTGAAGGGGCTCGCAGGCACTCGTTGTGAAATTACATTCTCTAGTAAACTGTTTTTGTGCATGTCCTGGTTTATAGCCAAAGATCTCTTGAGTGCTAGAAACATGGAAACCATTTGCAGTACAAACCCTGCACACTGCTGCTCATGTTGACATGGCACTGGCTGTTTGACACTGGGTTGTTACGTCTGACCCAGGATCTGGGTTACACAAAAACTACCCAAACACTGGGTTGTTACGTCTGACTCAGGATCTGAGTAACAAAAAACTACCCAAACACTGGGTTGTTACATCTGACTCAGGATCTGGGTTACACAAAAACTACCCAAACACTGGGTTGTTACGTCTGACTCAGGATCTGGGTTACACAAAAACTACCCAAACACTGGGTTGTTACGTCTGACCCAGGATTTGTTTACACAAAAAATACCCAAACACTGGGTTGTTACGTCTGACTCAGGATCTGAGTAACACAAAAACTACCCAAACACTGGGTTGTTACGTCTGACTCAGGATCTGAGTAACACAAAAACTACCCAAACACTGGGTTGTTACATCTGACTCAGGATCTGGGTTACACAAAAACTACCCAAACACTGGGTTGTTACGTCTGACTCAGGATCTGAGTAACAAAAAACTACCCAAACACTGGGTTGTTACGTCTGACTCAGGATCTGGGTTACACAAAAACTACCCAAACACTGGGTTGTTACGTCTGACCCAGGATCTGGGTTACACAAAAACTACCCAAACACTGGGTTGTTAAGTCTGACTCAGGATCTGAGTAACATAAAAACTACTCAAACACTGGGTTGTTACGTCTGACTCAGGATCTGAGTAACACAAAAACTACCCAAACACTGGGTTGTTACGTCTGAATCAGGATCTGAGTAACATAAAAACTACTCAAACACTGGGTTGTTACGTCTGACCCAGGATCTGTTTACACAAAAACTACCCAAACACTGGGTTGTTACGTCTGACTCAGGATCTGAGTAACACAAAAACTACCCAAACACTGGGTTGTTACGTCTGACCCAGGATATGGGTTATACAAAAACTACCCAAACACTGGGTTGTTACGTCTGACTCAGGATCTGAGTAACAAAAAACTACCCAAACACTGGGTTGTTACATCTGACTCAGGATCTGGGTTACACAAAAACTACCCAAACAATGGGTTGTTACGTCTGACCCAGGATTTGTTTACACAAAAAATACCCAAACACTGGGTTGTTACGTCTGACTCAGGATCTGAGTAACACAAAAACTACCCAAACACTGGGTTGTTACATCTGACTCAGGATCTGGGTTACACAAAAACTACCCAAACACTGGGTTGTTACGTCTGACTCAGGATCTGAGTAACAAAAAACTACCCAAACACTGGGTTGTTACATCTGACTCAGGATCTGGGTTACACAAAAACTACCCAAACACTGGGTTGTTACGTCTGACTCAGGATCTGAGTAACACAAAAACTACCCAAACACTGGGTTGTTACATCTGACTCAGGATCTGGGTTACACAAAAACTACCCAAACACTGGGTTGTTACGTCTGACTCAGGATCTGGGTTACACAAAAACTACCCAAACACTGGGCTGTTACGTCTGACTCAGGATCTGAGTAACACAAAAACTACCCAAACACTGGGTTGTTACGTCTGAATCAGGATCTGAGTAACATAAAAACTACTCAAACACTGGGTTGTTACGTCTGACCCAGGATCTGTTTACACAAAAACTACCCAAACACTGGGTTGTTACGTCTGACCCAGTATCTGGGTTACACAAAAACTACCCAAACACTGGGTTGTTACGTCTGACCCAGGATCTGGGTTATACAAAAACTACCCAAACACTGGGTTGTTACGTCTGACTCAGGATCTGAGTAACAAAAAACTACCCAAACACTGGGTTGTTATATCTGACTCAGGATCTGAGTAACACAAAAACTACCCAAACACTGGGTTGTTACGTCTGAATCAGGATCTGAGTAACATAAAAACTACTCAAACACTGGGTTGTTACGTCTGACCCAGGATCTGTTTACACAAAAACTACCCAAACACTGGGTTGTTACGTCTGACTCAGGATCTGAGTAACACAAAAACTACCCAAACACTGGGTTGTTACGTCTGACTCAGGATCTGAGTAACAAAAAACTACCCAAACACTGGGTTGTTACATCTGACTCAGGATCTGGGTTACACAAAAACTACCCAAACAATGGGTTGTTACGTCTGACCCAGGATTTGTTTACACAAAAAATACCCAAACACTGGGTTGTTACGTCTGACTCAGGATCTGGGTTACACAAAAACTACCCAAACACTGGGTTGTTACGTCTGACTCAGGATCTGAGTAACACAAAAACTACCCAAACACTGGGTTGTTACGTCTGACCCAGGATCTGGGTTACACAAAAACTACCCAAACACTGGGTTGTTATGTCTGACCCAGGATCTGGGTAAAACAAAAACTACTCAAACACTGGGTTGTTACATCTGACTCAGGATCTGAGTAACACAAAAACTACTCAAACACTGGGTTGTTACGTCTGACTCAGGATCTGAGTAACACAAAAACTACCCAAACACTGGGTTGTTACGTCTGACCCAGGATCTGGGTTATACAAAAACTACCCAAACACTGGGTTGTTACGTCTGACTCAGGATCTGAGTAACACAAAAACTACCCAAACACTGGGTTGTTACATCTGACTCAGGATCTGGGTTACACAAAAACTACCCAAACAATGGGTTGTTACGTCTGACCCAGGATTTGTTTACACAAAAAATACCCAAACACTGGGTTGTTACGTCTGACTCAGGATCTGAGTAACACAAAAACTACCCAAACACTGGGTTGTTACATCTGACTCAGGATCTGGGTTACACAAAAACTACCCAAACACTGGGTTGTAACGTCTGACTCAGGATCTGAGTAACAAAAAACTACCCAAACACTGGGTTGTTACGTCTGACTCAGGATCTGGGTTACACAAAAACTACCCAAACACTGGGCTGTTACGTCTGACTCAGGATCTGAGTAACACAAAAACTACCCAAACACTGGGTTGTTACGTCTGAATCAGGATCTGAGTAACATAAAAACTACTCAAACACTGGGCTGTTACGTCTGACCCAGGATCTGTTTACACAAAAACTACCCAAACACTGGGTTGTTACGTCTGACCCAGGATCTGGGTTACACAAAAACTACCCAAACACTGGGTTGTTAAGTCTGACTCAGGATATGAGTAACACAAAAACTACCCAAACACTGGGTTGTTACGTCTGACTCAGGATCTGGGTTACACAAAAACTACCCAAACACTGGGTTGTTACGTCTGACTCAGGATCTGAGTAACACAAAAACTACCCAAACACTGGGTTGTTACGTCTGACTCAGGATCTGAGTAACACAAAAACTACCCAAACACTGGGTTGTTACGTCTGACTCAGGATATGAGTAACACAAAAACTACCCAAACACTGGGTTGTTACGTCTGACTCAGGATCTGGGTTACACAAAAACTACCCAAACACTGGGTTGTTACGTCTGACTCAGGATCTGAGTAACACAAAAACTACCCAAACACTGGGTTGTTACGTCTGACCCAGGATCTGGGTTACACAAAAACTACCCAAACACTGGGTTGTTACGTCTGACCCAGGATCTGGGTAAAACAAAAACTACTCAAACACTGGGTTGTTACATCTGACTCAGGATCTGAGTAACACAAAAACTACTCAAACACTGGGTTGTTACGTCTGACTCAGGATCTGAGTAACACAAAAACTACCCAAACACTGGGTTGTTACGTCTGACCCAGGATCTGGGTTATACAAAAACTACCCAAACACTGGGTTGTTACGTCTGACTCAGGATCTGAGTAACAAAAAACTACCCAAACACTGGGTTGTTACATCTGACTCAGGATCTGGGTTACACAAAAACTACCCAAACAATGGGTTGTTACGTCTGACCCAGGATTTGTTTACACAAAAAATACCCAAACACTGGGTTGTTACGTCTGACTCAGGATCTGAGTAACACAAAAACTACCCAAACACTGGGTTGTTACATCTGACTCAGGATCTGGGTTACACAAAAACTACCCAAACACTGGGTTGTAACGTCTGACTCAGGATCTGAGTAACAAAAAACTACCCAAACACTGGGTTGTTACGTCTGACTCAGGATCTGGGTTACACAAAAACTACCCAAACACTGGGTTGTTACGTCTGACCCAGGATCTGGGTTACACAAAAACTACCCAAACACTGGGTTGTTACGTCTGACTCAGGATCTGGGTTACACAAAAACTACCCAAACACTGGGCTGTTACGTCTGACTCAGGATCTGAGTAACACAAAAACTACCCAAACACTGGGTTGTTACGTCTGAATCAGGATCTGAGTAACATAAAAACTACTCAAACACTGGGCTGTTACGTCTGACCCAGGATCTGTTTACACAAAAACTACCCAAACACTGGGTTGTTACGTCTGACCCAGGATCTGGGTTACACAAAAACTACCCAAACACTGGGTTGTTAAGTCTGACTCAGGATATGAGTAACAAAAAACTACCCAAACACTGGGTTGTTACGTCTGACTCAGGATCTGGGTTACACAAAAACTACCCAAACACTGGGTTGTTACGTCTGACTCAGGATCTGAGTAACACAAAAACTACCCAAACACTGGGTTGTTACGTCTGACTCAGGATCTGAGTAACACAAAAACTACCCAAACACTGGGTTGTTACGTCTGACTCAGGATCTGAGTAACACAAAAACTACCCAAACACTGGGTTGTTACGTCTGAATCAGGATCTGAGTAACATAAAAACTACTCAAACACTGGGCTGTTACGTCTGACCCAGGATCTGTTTACACAAAAACTACCCAAACACTGGGTTGTTACGTCTGACCCAGGATCTGGGTTACACAAAAACTACCCAAACACTGGGTTGTTAAGTCTGACTCAGGATATGAGTAACACAAAAACTACCCAAACACTGGGTTGTTACGTCTGACTCAGGATCTGGGTTACACAAAAACTACCCAAACACTGGGTTGTTACGTCTGACTCAGGATCTGAGTAACACAAAAACTACCCAAACACTGGGTTGTTACGTCTGACTCAGGATCTGAGTAACACAAAAACTACCCAAACACTGGGTTGTTACGTCTGACTCAGGATATGAGTAACACAAAAACTACCCAAACACTGGGTTGTTACGTCTGACTCAGGATCTGGGTTACACAAAAACTACCCAAACACTGGGTTGTTACGTCTGACTCAGGATCTGAGTAACACAAAAACTACCCAAACACTGGGTTGTTACGTCTGACCCAGGATCTGGGTTACACAAAAACTACCCAAACACTGGGTTGTTACGTCTGACCCAGGATCTGGGTAAAACAAAAACTACTCAAACACTGGGTTGTTACATCTGACTCAGGATCTGAGTAACACAAAAACTACTCAAACACTGGGTTGTTACGTCTGACTCAGGATCTGAGTAACACAAAAACTACCCAAACACTGGGTTGTTACGTCTGACCCAGGATCTGGGTTATACAAAAACTACCCAAACACTGGGTTGTTACGTCTGACTCAGGATCTGAGTAACAAAAAACTACCCAAACACTGGGTTGTTACATCTGACTCAGGATCTGGGTTACACAAAAACTACCCAAACAATGGGTTGTTACGTCTGACCCAGGATTTGTTTACACAAAAAATACCCAAACACTGGGTTGTTACGTCTGACTCAGGATCTGAGTAACACAAAAACTACCCAAACACTGGGTTGTTACGTCTGACTCAGGATCTGAGTAACACAAAAACTACCCAAACACTGGGTTGTAACGTCTGACTCAGGATCTGAGTAACAAAAAACTACCCAAACACTGGGTTGTTACGTCTGACTCAGGATCTGGGTTACACAAAAACTACCCAAACACTGGGTTGTTACGTCTGACCCAGGATCTGGGTTACACAAAAACTACCCAAACACTGGGTTGTTACGTCTGACTCAGGATCTGGGTTACACAAAAACTACCCAAACACTGGGCTGTTACGTCTGACTCAGGATCTGAGTAACACAAAAACTACCCAAACACTGGGTTGTTACGTCTGAATCAGGATCTGAGTAACATAAAAACTACTCAAACACTGGGCTGTTACGTCTGACCCAGGATCTGTTTACACAAAAACTACCCAAACACTGGGTTGTTACGTCTGACCCAGGATCTGGGTTACACAAAAACTACCCAAACACTGGGTTGTTAAGTCTGACTCAGGATATGAGTAACACAAAAACTACCCAAACACTGGGTTGTTACGTCTGACTCAGGATCTGGGTTACACAAAAACTACCCAAACACTGGGTTGTTACGTCTGACTCAGGATCTGAGTAACACAAAAACTACCCAAACACTGGGTTGTTACGTCTGACTCAGGATCTGAGTAACACAAAAACTACCCAAACACTGGGTTGTTACGTCTGACTCAGGATATGAGTAACACAAAAACTACCCAAACACTGGGTTGTTACGTCTGACTCAGGATCTGGGTTACACAAAAACTACCCAAACACTGGGTTGTTACGTCTGACTCAGGATCTGAGTAACACAAAAACTACCCAAACACTGGGTTGTTACGTCTGACCCAGGATCTGGGTTACACAAAAACTACCCAAACACTGGGTTGTTACGTCTGACCCAGGATCTGGGTAAAACAAAAACTACTCAAACACTGGGTTGTTACATCTGACTCAGGATCTGAGTAACACAAAAACTACTCAAACACTGGGTTGTTACGTCTGACTCAGGATCTGAGTAACACAAAAACTACCCAAACACTGGGTTGTTACGTCTGACCCAGGATCTGGGTTATACAAAAACTACCCAAACACTGGGTTGTTACGTCTGACTCAGGATCTGAGTAACAAAAAACTACTCAAACACTGGGTTGTTACATCTGACTCAGGATCTGGGTTACACAAAAACTACCCAAACAATGGGTTGTTACGTCTGACCCAGGATTTGTTTACACAAAAAATACCCAAACACTGGGTTGTTACGTCTGACTCAGGATCTGAGTAACACAAAAACTACCCAAACACTGGGTTGTTACATCTGACTCAGGATCTGGGTTACACAAAAACTACCCAAACACTGGGTTGTAACGTCTGACTCAGGATCTGAGTAACAAAAAACTACCCAAACACTGGGTTGTTACGTCTGACTCAGGATCTGGGTTACACAAAAACTACCCAAACACTGGGTTGTTACGTCTGACCCAGGATCTGGGTTACACAAAAACTACCCAAACACTGGGTTGTTACGTCTGACTCAGGATCTGGGTTACACAAAAACTACCCAAACACTGGGCTGTTACGTCTGACTCAGGATCTGAGTAACACAAAAACTACCCAAACACTGGGTTGTTACGTCTGAATCAGGATCTGAGTAACATAAAAACTACTCAAACACTGGGCTGTTACGTCTGACCCAGGATCTGTTTACACAAAAACTACCCAAACACTGGGTTGTTACGTCTGAATCAGGATCTGAGTAACATAAAAACTACTCAAACACTGGGCTGTTACGTCTGACCCAGGATCTGTTTACACAAAAACTACCCAAACACTGGGTTGTTACGTCTGACCCAGGATCTGGGTTACACAAAAACTACCCAAACACTGGGTTGTTAAGTCTGACTCAGGATATGAGTAACACAAAAACTACCCAAACACTGGGTTGTTACGTCTGACTCAGGATCTGGGTTACACAAAAACTACCCAAACACTGGGTTGTTACGTCTGACTCAGGATCTGAGTAACACAAAAACTACCCAAACACTGGGTTGTTACGTCTGACCAGGATCTGGGTTACACAAAAACTACCCAAACACTGGGTTGTTACGTCTGACCCAGGATCTGGGTAAAACAAAAACTACTCAAACACTGGGTTGTTAAATCTGACTCAGGATCTGAGTAACACAAAAACTACTCAAACACTGGGTTGTTACGTCTGACTCAGGATCTGAGTAACACAAAAACTACCCAAACACTGGGTTGTTACGTCTGACCCAGGATCTGGGATACACAAAAACTACCCAAACACTGGGTTGTTACGTCTGACTCAGGATCTGGGTTACACAAAAACTACCCAAACACTGGGTTGTTACGTCTGACCCAGGATTTGTTTACACAAAAAATACCCGAACACTGGGTTGTTACGTCTGACCCAGGATCTGTTTACACAAAAAATACCCAAACACTGGGTTGTTACGTCTGACCCAGGATCTGTTTACACAAAAAATACCCAAACACTGGGTTGTTACGTCTGACCCAGGATCTGGGTAACACGAAAACTACCCAAACACTGGGTTGTTACGTCTGACCCAGGATCTGGGTTACACAAAACTACCCAAACACTGGGTTGTTACGTCTGACTCAGGATCTGGGTTACACAAAAACTACCCAAACACTGGGTTGTTACGTCTGACCCAGGATCTGTTTACACAAAAAATACCCGAACACTGGGTTGTTACGTCTGGCCCAGGATCTGGGTTACACAAAAATGACCCAAATACTGAAAAAAATTACTCAAAAGGCTCAACCTTGGATTTGGGCAGAAAAAATAACCCAAGATTTTTTAGAGTGTGATCTTGGTGAACAGCTTTGGAGAATTTGATGTTTCTCCCGGAGGTGTTTCAAAGATGGCCACCGACTGAAATGACTTGCCTTAAAGGGACTTTGATCTCTAAACCCTGGCCTGACATAATGATTGACAAACTGAGAGCATTTCTGGTTGGCTAAAAAAGCACAGGCACAGATTTGGTTTCATAAAATGTGAAAGGCCCTCACAAAGAAATGTAATGTAAAGAGGGGGTACATGATGATTTGAGAGAGGCCACTTTTATTAGACAGGTTTCCTAATCAGCCACACATAGCGCTAGATAGTTTGTAAGTGGCTCCAGCCTGAAATGTTCTGAAATGCACCTCTGATTTGTATTACGTATTAAATGGAGCGTGTGTGTGTGTGTGTGTGTGTGTGGATTGAGAGCGTATGTGGAGGTGTTGTAAGTAGGTCAGGGACACTGTGCATTTCGACTGCTCTCCAAACAAGTGCTCACTGTATGAACTACTCATATTCACATATGGGGGAGGCTATTATAATGCTCATTATTATACCATCAGACTATTATAAACAATAAATGTATCAAGTAGAACAATAGCAAAATAAAAACCCATTAGTATAATTACTGTAAGTCGTGCCAGTAGTTCTGCCTGTGGAAAGCAGTTTCCGATCGCAGATCCACGTGTAGCCCACACATACTCCAGCAGATGCTCGCGCACTTTAAAGACACAGGATGGACGTTAATCAGGCAATGATGTGCACGCAAACATGGTTTTGAGCAGCGCAACCCATCTCCAACACGCTCGCATGACACTTCTCCAGTATATATAGAAAGAGCATCGGTGCCGGACGCTTTTTCATTGCCGTAGGTTCCAGAAGTCATTTTACAATTCATTTTTCCAATTGGGGTTTTAAAAGTCTTCATTAAAGCATCATAATCAGTGTTGGGTAAGTAGCTACTAATTACATCTTCAGCAGTGTTGAATTACTCTCTCTAAAAAGTATTGCATTAGTTATTACTAATTACTTTCTAAATCCAATATCAACCTCGACCAGTTCAGCAACACAAGGATGGACATGAAACTGCTCTTCCAAATAAATAATATAAAACTGTATAAATTATTCTTAAACGTGTGTAAAGGGAGACGGCTACATTAAAAACACTTCGACTTTATATAGAATTGTTCTAGTCTATACAGTATCTATACTACAAAGATCATTTATTATAGGATGTTTTGAAAGCCCCTATTTGGGTGGCAGCAAAAACACTGTTTTCGTGTGTGTTTCTTTAAATGCAAATGAGCTGCTGCTCCCCGCCCCCTTTTCAGAATAGGGCGGAGCCTTTACAGCTCACGCTAATAACAGTCTGTTTCCAGTAATAAAAACTCCATTGATTTTCTCCATAGGGAAATTGTTTTTTATCACTATCTTGTAAACCATTAAAGATTAAGGTTGTTAATTACTGGCTTATGCTTTTGCTGAAGCCGTCAGCTCAAATAAACTCAACATATGTGTTTAACCAATGGACTTCGTGGTGGAAAAACTACATTACCCATGATGCTATACAGAAAATTCCACCAATCAGAAAGTCGAGACAAGCAAAAAAAGAGCTCTTTAGCTCAGTAATTGAGTCGTTCTTCACATACTTAAATATTTGTCTATTTCAATTCCTTGAAAAGATGCAACTCATAAGAACAATTGGCTAAACATCTGTACCTATTGCATGACTTCAGAAGAACTGTTTTGATGCTGTTATGATGCTTTTATGCTGTTCGTTCATTGTAGTTGCATGAAAAGA
Source organism: Rhinogobio ventralis (assembly GCA_039654625.1). Lineage (NCBI taxonomy): Eukaryota > Metazoa > Chordata > Actinopteri > Cypriniformes > Gobionidae > Rhinogobio > Rhinogobio ventralis. The sequence continues at coordinate 36,614,744 of CM077213.1, read as the reverse complement.
AGCGACCAGAAGAACTTTTCACACTTTCTTCTTTTGTGTTTCATGGAAGAAAATAAATACGTTTGCAATGAAACATTTTCATTTTTGGATGAATTATTCCTTTATGACTTTATCACCAAAGTATGAACATCACTAATAAGCACACAGCTAACAACCAGCAAAATAACTATTATTTATAATGTGTCAGAATTATTATTTTTTTTAAAGTTGAGATGCTGAAGACAATAGATCCCTAATTAGATGGTCTAATTAGAAGGACACACTGATGGATAAACAATAAAACTCATGCTAATTAAATGTGAACACACACCCGCACTGACACTCACGGCAGGTTGCTTACACAGCCACTTCTGAATGTGCCGTATAATGTGAGGAAGGTGCGACGGCCTTCACTCATTATCCACCCACGCAAGCGCTCATGCATGAGAGAGCCGAGCTGAGCCGAACCGCCCAGATGTTCTGCTGGAGCTCAGATCTGTGTGTGTGTGTGTGTGTGTGCGGCTCTTTGACATGCAGCGCAGCACCTTCGCTCAGTCTATCTCTCTTTAATCACACGCTCCATTGTCATTTGGGCTGCAGTGCTGCGCTTCTGCACCCGGCCAGTCAGCATGAATGACGAATGCTTTAAAAGCTGCATGCCACGACTCTGTGAAGATGGAGATCAGCACTTGCACTGGCTGCTCAGTGAGTCCGTTTAAGGGTACTTGAAAACTCTTTTATACATAATACAGTAGATATGAATATAGCAGGATTTTGGAGGTTTGCTATCAGCCATGGCAATTATGCAAAATGTAAAAGGGATAGTGATGCGACCAGAGCTCAACATTATGGGTCCTATCACACACCCGGTGCAATGCGACGTCAGGGAAGTGCTTTTTGCTAGTTCCAGCCCGACGCAGTTCTCATGTTCACGTCCAGGTCCACGTTGTTTAAATATCAAATGCACTGGCGCATCTGTTCACCCATGGGCGTCTGGTCTGAACACCAGGAGTTCAGGAGCATTGTTGGAGCGTTGCTATTGTGAGGAACTGAAAACCACTGCGCCATTGACCAACACAAACCTGCTCTAAAGTCAATAGCGCAGTATTTGTGTGTTATTTAAAGGGTGTGTTAGTAATATGAGCCTATAGGAGGTGCACAACACACACACACACACTGATTATTACACACACAGGGATGCGCAGCACACACACACACACACTCTGATTATTACACACACAGGGATGCGCAGCAGCACACACACACGTTTAAATATTAAAAATAAAAGGATTCCTCTCTGAAGCGTTCAGTCTCTCCTCATGTAAATAGTGAATCCGCTCATGGTGCGTGCACACCTGGCTTTTAAAGGGAAAGGGAGATGAGACTCTTTATTGCACGTTATGCCCAAAACACACTCATGACTCATTATGAGACTAGGCACAACCCTTTTGGACCATTTTTTCCCCGTCATTAAACTAGCAAAAGTGGATTAGGACACGCCCTAAGTGCATCTGTGCAATGAGCTTCAGACCATGAGCTCAGATCGGTAAAATAGGGCCCATAGTGAGTGCGTAACTGCAGCATTTGTGCTCTAAACATGAACAATTCTTCAACTCATGTGTGTTGATGCTGTGGAGAAGTGATCAGACGCATCATTTTCACCTGCCGGACCACAAAACAGACTAATAAATCCCAAAGATGCACTGAACTAAAATGGATGGATGGATGTATGGGTGGGGGTGTGTGTGGGTGGATGGGTGGGTGGGTGGATGGATGGATGGATGGATGGATGGATGGATGGGTGGGTGGGTGTGTGGGTGGATGGATGGATGGGTGGGTGTGTGGGTGGATAGATGGATGAATGGATGGATGGGTGGGGGTGTGTGTGGGTGGATGGATGGATGGATGGGTGTGTGGGTGGATGGATGGATGGATGGATGGGTGGGTGGGTGTGTGGGTGGATGGATGGATGGATGGGTGGGTGGGTGTGTGGATGGATGGGTGTATGGATGGGTGTGTGGGTGTGTGGGTGGATGGGTAGATGGATGGATGGATGGATGGATGGATGGGTGGGTGGATGGATTGGTGGGTGTGTGTGTGGGTGGATGGATGGATGGATGGGTGGATGGATGGATGGATGGGTGTGTGGGTGTATGGATGGATGGATGGATGGGTGGATGGATGAATGGATGGATGGGTGGGGGTGTGTGTGGGTGGATGGATGGATGGATGGGTGTTGGTGTGTGTGGGTGGATGGATGGATGGATGGATGGGTGGGGGTGTGTGTGGGTGGATGGATGGATGGATGGATGGGTGTGTGGGTGGATGGATGGATGGATGGATGGGTGGGTGGGTGTGTGGGTGGATGGATGGATGGATGGGTGGGTGGGTGGGTGTGTGGATGGATGGGTGGATGGATGGGTGTATGGATGGGTGTGTGGGTGTGTGGGTGGATGGGTAGATGGATGGATGGATGGATGGATGGATGGGTGGGTGGATGGATTGGTGGGTGTGTGTGTGGGTGGATGGATTGGTGGGTGTGTGTGTGGGTGGATGGATGGATGGATGGATGGATGGGTGGATGGATGGATGGATGGGTGTGTGGGTGTATGGATGGATGGATGGATGGGTGGATGGATGAATGGATGGATGGGTGGGGGTGTGTGTGGGTGGATGGATGGATGGATGGGTGTTGGTGTGTGTGGGTGGATGGATGGATGGATGGATGGGTGGGGGTGTGTGTGGGTGGATGGATGGATGGATGGATGGGTGTATGGGTGTGTGGGTGGATGGATTGATGGATGGATGGGTGGGTGGGTGTGTGGATGGATGGATGGATGGATGGGTGGGTGGGTGGGTGTGTGGGTGGATGGATGGATGGATGGATGGATGGGTGGGTGGGTGTGTGGATGGATGGATGAATGGATGGATGGGTGGGGGTGTGTGTGGATGGATGGATAGATGGATGGGTGGGGGTGTGTGTGGGTGGATGGATGGATGGATGGATGGGTGTATGGGTGTGTGGGTGGATGGATGGATGGATGGGTGGGTGGGTGTGTGCATGGATGGATGGATTTAGTTTCTTATTTAGAGTAAAATTTCATTAAAAAAATAATTACATATTTACACATTAATACAAACAAAACAAAGGTATAGTTCACACAAAAATATTTATTTCTGAAGCTGCTTTTTGTAATGTCTATTTGACGCTTTACACAATAATGGCTTGAAATGATTAAAAAATTGTAATAGCTTCACAGCCTTAATTTTTACTAGTAACAAAGTAATGATTGATATAAAGAATTATGTAATAATGGCATTTCTGATATGTGAAACTGGAATTTCAACTAGAAAGAAATCAATTCTTGATATCAACAACAGAATTTGAATGGCAGCCTATGGTGATGTTTAACTAGTGAACATACAATTACTGATATCAAGAATTAGCATAACAAGTAAAAATGTAATTGTATAAAGAATTTTGCCATATTCTTCAAGTCATGTGTGTTGGTGTAGTGATCAGACACCACAAAACAGCTTCAAAAATCCCAAAGATGCACCAAAAAGTCAAAATAAAACAAGATTCAATATTTTATCTATTTACTTGCATGTCATGTGACCATTAACTGACATCAGAGAACCGTGAATATGCAAATGTGCCTTAAATTATTGAAATATTAACTTAATATCAAGTTTGTGAAGTAGATGTAGTGGCATCATGTGAACTGAGGTGAACAGCTGTTATTACATCATCACTGGAACACTGGACTGACCAATCAGAGCGCAGGAACGCTGGACTGACCAATCAGAGCGCAGGAACACTACTTTAAACGGCTCATTATAGACAGTCTCAGTTTACTCAGTCAAGCAAATGTCCTTGACAAGAATTTCCCTCAAAGATGATCTGTTCTCGCTGAAAGAGGCAGTTTCATATTGCTAAATGCATGGATAGATACAGATTTCAGGCCAGGTAACATCCATAAAGCAGACTGACAGCGATGTACTGTAGTATCAGCAGTGCGTGATGTAAAGTATATGCATCCAAACAAACATGTGATGATCAGATTCATGTTGTGCGGCTGTAAAGAGTCCCGGTCGAGCTGTGCCACGGCGCCGGGCTGGATGGTTGCTTAGCAACTGGATTTCGTTTTTTCATGCTCTGAACCTTTCCACCAGTGGAATGTGTCAAAGCCATGAATATAAGCCGGTGAAAATCCCTGTGAGGACATTAGCTGTGCGTCTGTTAAATGCTACATCAGTGTATCTCATTGTCTTAAAGAGGACCTATTATGCAAAGTCTTGCTGTTGTTTTCTGGCTCTACTAGAGCAGGTTTTCCTGCTTGGATGTTGATTATTCCCTCATATTCATCTTCCCAGTCTGTCAGTAACGCTCTGTTTAGCTCCTGTCTCTATTTGTCTTCTGTTTATTTGATTGCTGATAACACATAGTAAGTGAAATGGTTTCTGGTTATTATCAGCACTGTGACTGATATAAAGTTCATTATTTCAGTAATTTCAGAGGAGTTTCCTGAAATTAGTTACCTGTTTAAAGGGGACATATCATAAAAAACAGACTTTTTCCATGTTTAAGTGCTATAATCAGGTCCCCGGTGCATCTACCAACCCAGAAAACGTAACTTTTGGTAAGCTTTTGGTTTGGGTAAGCCTTTCTCTGCAAGCATGTGAAAAAACGAGCCGCTCAGATTTCTCTCCCCTTCTGACGTAGGAAGGGGATCTTATTCTAATAGTACCGCCCCTTAATCTGCACATCTGTCCCGTATGAGCATAGTTTCCGCCCATTTTCTCCGCGCTCGAGCAGCCACAACAACGTCCTGTAAGCAGTGCAGGTGCATCTGAACGAGTGACAGTTCAAGGCCGGTTTTGCTGAAAGGTAAAGCTCAAGGATGGATCAGAACCAGCTGTTCCTGATCCGGCTCACAGTCTCCGGAGCGACACTGGGCACGGCAGTCACGACAGTCACGTTATTACAGTTCAGCAGAGTTGTTTTACGGATATAAAGTTAATTAAGCACCCCTGGAAAGGCAGATGGTCTGTGTATATGTGTTTTCTGTTAGCTGTAAGGGGTGTTTTGTGTAATTCTCTGTGTATGCTGATGATAATGCGAGGGAGTTTATGAAGACTTTAATGCACACTTCTTGTGCTGTGTTTAATTCAGCTCTTACAGGGATTTTCTGGAGAGAAAACAGATGCTTCATCTTTTGTGTGATGAACAATAAACTTCATAAAACTCCTCAGTAAAGTTTTGGCCATCATTCAGACGGGGTCCGAGGGCTTCTACTAATAGTGGATAAAAGCAAGATGGCAGCATAAGTTAAAACCGTAATTAAACTAAACTGAACTACACCTGTTCTGTCTCCATGCAGCAGATATTCTCCGGCTCTGTAGGCATTATTGTCCGAGTCCGGTTTGAACCGAACACCGCTAGTTTCTGACATATTCTGTTGTTATTGTTGCATGAGCTCTTGAAGCTCCGCCCTGTTCCTGAAAGGAGCTAATTTGCATTTAAAGGGACACCCTAAAAAAGTTTTAACAGGCTATATAACATGATCTGTGGGTTATTTTGAGCTAAAACTTAACATACACACTCTGGAGACATCACAGACATTATATGACCCCTTTAACACTCCTCTCATACTGTCACTCGTCAGACTGATCAACCACTTCCTTTAGTTTCTCACCTGCTATTGAACCGAGTGTCATCTTGTGCCTCCTGCCTCTTACATGCACACGATACACTGATCAGCTTATTGAATGAACCCTTGTCCCGGTTTACATGCAAACCGATAACCCGGCAATGCAAGGAAACCACGTTTAGACTCTTTTGATAAATCGGGTTATTAAGTCACTGGTGTCTTGGTGCGAGTGTTGCGTTTATGTCAGTTGTGATGTTTAATAAAGGAGTTTTCCAGCATGTCAGCGGGAAACTTCCAGACGCCTCTCATGCTGTTACAGATGCAGATTTAGATTTTGAGTTTTAGGGACCTATAAAATCCTCTCTTTCTCTTTTAATTTTTCTGGATTCCTTTTTTTGTTCGTTTAAATTTTTTGGGACTTCATTATAATGGTTAAGTAATCAAAAAGCATGTCTAATTAATTGAAATCATGAAACATACAATGTAACAACAATTTATTAAAAGTTTAACAAAAAAATACATGTTTAGGGCATGAAATGTTTTTTTTTTTTTTTTTACCAAATTCTGTCATTTTAATGGTTTAATTAAATGTCAATAATCAAAAATCATGTCTAAAAAACATAAAAACATCAATTTTATTTTTCAATTCTATTAAAAGTTGTATTTTTTCCAGAAATGATGTGTGTATTTTAATTTTTATGGAAATCAAATTTAATTGATCTATTAATCATATGAAATTAAACAAACTGTCACAACAGATGAAAAGTGAACCTTAATATAAAGTGAAGCATTAAAGAAAGCACAGTTTTTGCTACGTCAGGAATCTGGTTTTGAGCTAAATAAGTGTGAATAAATACATTAAGCATTTATAACATGTGAGTTAAAGATGGCTCAGTATTTGGCAGGGTTGCGTTCAAGTCGCCCTTTTTATTCATGCAGTTACAGCTTCTTAACAATGATTTATAATGCATTTGAAAAGGGAACCTTAATGTAAAGTGTTACCAAAACGGGACACAATCCGTGAAATTCTGCGTTAAATTCTGTTTTTTTGACTGGATCCCGCGGATCCGTACGTGCCCTAGAGTTTGTGATGTATTTCCTGCTGCCAAACGCTCGCTCTGTCTGGATGCGCTTCAGTCCGCACTAACCACACTTTAATAATCCACAGGACGCCGGGGGAAATCTAGCTGTCGATCGGTTTACGCTGTTTATGACTTTACTCTGATAAAGGAAAACATGTTAACGCGTTTACACACGCATCATCAGCTTATTTAGCACAATCATGTTAAGAACATGCATGTAAACGCGCTCATTGATTCAGGCAATGATGTGACTCTGAAAGCTTTTGCACTTGACACACGGCAGATTTAAATCCATCAGGATCGTGATGAATCGTGGATTGACCCTGCGACGTGAATATCTGGGTGATTCTATAACTATACGGGTCAAAGTCTGTGAATAAATGCACTGGTTTGAGTGGAATCATTAAGGACACTTTTTAGACCGTGGCAGCTGAGAGAGATTAGACTGTAATAACAGAATTAAACAGAAAATAATTGTACATTCTAAGGAAATTCTCTAACAATAGATGTACAGTGTTAATATGAAGGTATTGATTTTTCACACGTCTCTATTTTGAATTACGCATTGCATTGAGTTTTAGGGTTGAAGCAGTTGTGCATTAACTCATTATTTCTCCGGGACATTATTCGTTTGGATTTTGGAGACATTGAATCCAGCTGTCATTAGCAATGTCTCATTCCACTGGATCAATGCAGTCCCTAAAGGTTTCTTAATCAACAGAAGGATCAGTAGTTTTTGGTTGTGCCCTCTGTGTGGAGCACATGTTCCTGACAGCCAATCCCAGGAAAAACAGCTGCTGCTCCCAGAATTCCTGGAGTGTGTGTGTGGCACAGCCCCTCGCCGGAGACGCTTTGAATGCCTCTTTATGTACAGTGATTCATTTCATGCAGCAAAACACATTTTTGATTGTGTACACTGAAAAAAAAATGGTGCAAAACAATTTTCACAACATTTCTAGTAAATTACACATTTTGCAAACACAGGTAAGAAAAAATTATATTGTTTTCCTTTTGATTCAAGTAGATTTTTCTTAATAAAATAAACTTAAGATGTTTATTGTAAAGTATTTCTCATATGTATATATATATATAAATCTTTTGTAGCATTATTCACTACTGTTCAAACGTTTGGGGTTGAAAGAAATTCATACTTTTATTGATCAAGGATGGGTTAAATTGATTAAAGATTTATATTTTGAATGAATGCTGTTCTTTTGAACTTTTTATTCATCATAATCCTGAAAAAAGTATCACAGGTTATAGAAAATATTTTCCCAACATGAATAAATCCTCATATCAGGATGATTCCTGAAGGATCATGTGACTCTGAATGATGATAAATTCAGCTTTGATCACAGGAATAAATCACACTTTAAAGTATACTAAAACAGAAAGCCATTATTTTAAATTGCAATAATATTTCACAATATTACTGTTTTTGATCAAATAAATGCAGGCTTGATGAGCAGAAGAGACTCTTTCAAAAACATTAAAAATAGTAACGTTTCCAAACTTTTGACTGGTACTGTATATATATATATATATGCACACTTTTCACTAAACAAGACTTAATATCTGTGTGCAGTGTATAAAGACTGAATAGCATTTTCTTATTGTCCCTGTTTACAGCAGTTGACTGATACTCCTGATCTCGCCGTATTGACAGATTGAGCTTTGTTTAGCAAGCACCTGCTAATAAATTACGCTCAGATGTCACGGCTGACAGACTCTCTATGTTTGATTTTCCTGACATACGGCCGTCAGTAAACACTTCCTGTGTGACATGCCAAGAGCTCGGATCCAGTGACGGGAGAATCCGCAGGCCAGCACGGGTGGGCTGACAGCAGTGTCTCTCTCAAACATGGCATGCGGTAGTATTAAGCGCATTATTTTTAGCATATTGTTTACCATCTCGATCTAAATCCACCCAAAGTCTGCCTCGCACCGGACACCTCTATGTTCCGCCGCTGTCCTCCACGTAAAGCGCTTGTCAGCGGGTAGGCGTGCGAACATGTTATAGTTTCACTGTGTGATTAAGTGCAGTTCCTGTGTGTTTCAGCGCGAGCGGGAGGCTGTTCTGGTCATTCGTCAGATACTGAATGTGACACAATTAGCGTCACAAATGCAGTAGAATGTAATGCCTGTACTTTGGCTGCCAAGATGTGCCTAGCCGTCTGCATTTTGATCATTACAAATAATAGGCTCTCCTCAGGGTGAAATTAGCCCACTGACAGGTTTGCAGAGAGGATCTCGGGAAATGAGGCGTACTAAAAGACTAATAGGTAGACGTCCATGGAGCTAAATCTCAGTGTTCTTTGTCTCTTAAGCTGTAGATTTGCTACCAAGAGCATCTGTGCCGTGCTTCGTTACAGGTTTGGGGTAATAACTTTTGTATTTAAAGGAGATTTCAGAACTTATGAGTTCAGAGGGAAGTCATTCAGTCATTGGGTGTGGAGAAGGACTTTGGGAAGCTGGTCATGATCAAATGACCAGTGAGGACAGTCAGGGCTTACACTGGGGGTATAGGGCATTATTGGACTTGCATTCTTGGTTCGGACTTGCCAAGTTCAACTCAGGAGAACGAACTCCAGGTTGAAGTGTGAACCGTTTAACAGGGTCCCAGGGCATGATCCCTCGTGAGGTTTATTTTTGCAAAATGGTCCAAACATGCAGATTGATTGATAACATAACTGCTATAAAGTAGCCTGTAGTTAACAATCACTTGTTTACAAAGTGCCATGGGAAGTCAAATTATCTTTACTTAAAATTCTCTTATACTGAACATGTTAATTTCCTGTCATCTCAAGCCAGGATTTTCCTATTATCTGTCATTATTATCAGAACACATTTTACACATGGGGAAAAACAATTGTTTAGTCAATAATTCAAGAAGATCCAGACTTTAAAGCTTGGCCTTATGAAGAAGTAACATAGTTCTGTAATTGTTTAACTCTAGCATGTGTTACTATAAGTATATAATTACAGGTAAGACCACTGATGGCTCCTCATTACCATTGTAAGGGAAATGTTTTTCTTTCTTTTTTTAATCTATAGCATAAATAACTGGAACGGGAGATTCGCATCATGGATGTGCAGCCGACAAATCTGCAATAACCGTGTGATGCTATGAGGTCAATATGGACCAGGATCTCTGAGGAATGATTCCAGCAACTTTTTCAGGTTTTACTGCATTTTTGACCAAGAAGAGACTTCTTTCAAAACCTTTAAAAAGTCTTAATTATTCTAAACTCAGATGAACTACCAACTAATGTTTCATCATTGGAGAATTAAAATGATATCGATATCCTGCAGATATTTTTGGAGTCACTGTACATGGGTTCGTGGACGGATCAAACAGAGCCACACTAGTGATGATAGAGGACGAATCAGCGCAGACCCTCTATTAAAAGGCTCTGTTAATAATGATTTGGCTCTTCTGAAATTATTTCAGTTGCACACATCTTGCAAAGCATGTGTTGCTGCTCAATGCCTCATTTGGTCTGATGTGGAGCATGAGTTGAGCACATGTCGTGGCCTCACAGCGTCGAGAAAGGCACGGGTTATTATTGCCTCGCAAGTCAACCGTACGTTAAGCAATAACTATTAGCTTGATGCTGGCTGTAAAGCAAACACACTCTTCAGGACGGCAGTATTAAGAATAAATCGAGTGATTTACATATTTCCCTGTATTCCCAGTGTCCATGAAGGATAGTTATGAATTTAGAGAAAGAGTGAAATGAGTCTAGCAAGTCCTCAGTCCAGTCGAGGGAAAGTGTCCATATTCTTCGCTTCACTGTCACACACTCCAAAGTGCTGCTCTGGTCTTTAGTGAGTTTAGTGGCTTTCCAGACATGTGACACGTCAGCAAAAACAGCTTGTTCAGTGATTTTGCACAATTCAGCATCCAGAAAGAGACTGTCAGAGATGAACGGCACACATGTAAATGTCCAGATAGCATCCAGTGACAATATTACAATCTGTTGATTTCTTCTGACAAATGAGTGGCTATTCCACATCTTACTCATCGACAACTGCAACATTTAATCGCTCGTTAGCTGTTTTGAAAATGGTTGCGTTATGAAAATTGTGTTTTTGCATCACTGACTGCACTCTAAAAACACTGGGTTAAAAACAACCCAATTTGGGTTGTTTTCAGGCCAAGGGCTGGGTAAATATAGGACAGAACACATGCTGGGTTAATTTTACCCAGAAAATTGGGTTGTTTATTTAACCCAGCATAATGTTTTTTTTACTTTATACATGAATTAATGTCTACGGAATAACTTAAATCATATAAACTTAAAAAAAAATCCACACAACCACTGGCTTGCATGATAATTCCTTTATTTTCAATCATATTTTACAGTATAGCATATTTTATATAGCTTTTAATACATATTGCAAACATTTTAAGGTCGTTTAAAAATATTATAAGCAACTTTGCATAACTTTACATACCTTAGCTTTGCATAAAATTAAACAATATACAGCACAGTAACGAATGTATAGATAAAATAAAATAAAATGTACACAAACCTGAATTTTACCGAAGACATGCACCAATTTGACGGCGCTGCACTGCTCTCTCCTGAAGGGGACGCAAAAAGCCCGCTATAAAGGCTGGGTTGTTACGTCTGACCCAGGATCTGTGTAACACAAAAACTACCCAAACACTGGGTTGTTACGTCTGACCCAGGATCTGTGTAACACAAAAACTACCCAAACACTGGGTTGTTATGTCTGACCCAGGATCTGTGTAACACAAAAACTACCCAAACACTGGGTTTTTACGTCTGACCCAGGATCTGGGTTACACAAAAACTACCCAAACACTGGGTTTTTACGTCTGACCCAGGATCTGTGTAACACAAAAACTACCCAAACACTGAGTTGTTACGTTTGACTCAGGATCTGAGTAACACAAAAACTACCCAAACACTGGGTTGTTACGTCTGACCCAGGATCTGTGTAACACAAAAACTACCCAAACACTGGGTTTTTACGTCTGACCCAGGATCTGGGTTACACAAAAACTACCCAAACACTGGGTTTTTACGTCTGACCCAGGATCTGTGTAACACAAAAACTACCCAAACACTGGGTTGTTACGTCTGACCCAGGATCTGTGTAACACAAAAACTACCCAAACACTGGGTGGTAACGTCTGATCCAGGATCTGTGTAACACAAAAACTACCCAAACACTGGGTTGTTATGTCTGACCCAGGATCTGGGTAAAACAAAAACTACCCAAACACTGGGTTGTTACGTCTGACCCAGGATCTGTGTAACACAAAAACTACCCAAACACTGGGTTGTTACGTCTGACCCAGGATCTGGGTAAAACAAAAACTACCCAAACACTGGGTTGTTACGTCTGACCCAGGATCTGGGTAAAACAAAAACTACCCAAACACTGGGTTGTTACGTCTGACCCAGGATCTGTGTAACACAAAAACTACCCAAACACTGGGTTGTTACGTCTGACCCAGGATCTGGGTAAAACAAAAACTACCCAAACACTGGGTTGTTACGTCTGACCCAGGATCTGTGTAACACAAAAACACAAAATTTTGAAAAAAGAACCCCCAAAAATTACCCTAAAGGCTCAACCCAAAATTTGGGTTGAAAAAATATTTTTTAGAGTGTGTGATTCAAAGATGTCAGCAATTCAGTGCCAGTTACTGTCATTATGGAGCTGATCAATATAAAGTTTATACATCTTGATCTAGTTCACGGATGGGCAGCTTCGGTCCTGGAGGGCTGCTGTTCTGCAGACTTTAGCTCCAACCCTGATAAAAACTCCCTTAGCTTTCTAGTCATCCTGAAGATATTGATTAGCTTGATCAGGTGTGTTTGATTAGGTTTGGAGCTAAACTCTGCAGGACAGTGTCCCTCCAGGACAGAAGCTGCCCATCCCTGATCTAGTTCTTCTGAATAATAGCCCAGAGACTCATACAGAAGATGCATCACATGCTGCAGTTCTTTAACAAGGACCCATATGTCACACAAAGACCCTGTCTCTGTCTTACTGTTAGAAGGGATGATCATTAGACTAGTGTGTGAAGTTCACAGATGTCTGTGTGGCTGCAGGCTGTCGAGATGAGGTTTCTGCCATTCTCCAGTGGAGATTTCTTTATCATTTGGCTGACAGCTTCCCTTGAGACCACAGATAAAGTGGGCAGTAGCGGTGGCACTCATTTCCTACAGTATCACCGTCTTCAGCTGCAAGGTCAGAGGAAGTGCTGCAGAGAGAGAGAGAGAGAGAGAGAGAGAGAGAGACATTACACATTGATCACTGTGCTGTTTTGCATAAGCAATGCACCTGCACCAAAAACCTTCTGATTTTCCACACATGCTTCTTAATAATGCAGTACATGTACATGAACTTCAGAACAAACTGTTTATTTGCCACAAGAATAGGGCCGAGGGAAATTGTTTCCACGACTTACAGTTTCCGAACGCTGTACCGTAAACAACGTTACCATAGCACATCACCATCTTAAATTACCAGGACGGTCCCTGTGGTGTAATCTGAGGTTAAGTGTCTTACTCAAGGGCATGACAGTGATAGCTGTCATAACATCTCCATTTCACTAGTCAATAACAATAGCTGTAAAAATGCACACAGATTCACAAACTCAACTCTGGTTATTTAAAGAGGACCTATTATGCTTTTTTCCATGTTCATCTTTCTTTAGTGTGTAACCCAAAAATGAAAATTCTGTCATTATTTACTCACTCCAATGTCGTTCCAAACCTGTAAGACTTTCGTTCATCTTCGAAACACAAATGAAGATTTTTTTAATGAAATCTGAGAGCTTTCTGTGCCTCCATTGACAGTCTACGCAACTACTACTGACGCTTCAGAAAGTTCCAAATTAAAACGAATCCAAATTAATTGAGCGCTTCAGTCCTAATTTTCTGAAGAGCATTGATAGCTTTAAATGATGAACAGATTGAATTTAAGCTTTAAAAGCCAATGAGGTTCATTCTCGTGTTGCGCAGCACGTTTGAGCTTCAGCGAGAGCCAATGAGGTTCATTCTGGTGTTACGCATCACGTTTGAGCTTCAGCGAGAGCCAATGAGGTTCATTCTCGTGTTACGCATCACGTTTGAGCTTCAGCGAGAGCCAATGAGGTTCATTCTGGTGTTACGCAGCATGTTTGAGCTTCAGCGAGAGCCAATGAGGTTCATTCTCATGTTATGCAGCACGTTTGAGCTTCAGCGAGAGCCAATGAGGGTCATTCTCATGTTACGCAGCACCTTTGAGCTTCAGCAAGAGCCAATGAGGTTCATTCTGGTGTTACGCATCACGTTTGAGCTTCAGCGAGAGCCAATCAGGTTCATTCTGGTGTTACGCATCACGTTTGAACTTCAGCAAGAGCCACTGAGGTTCATTCTGGAGTTACGCAGCACGTTTGAGCTTCAGCGAGAGCCAATGAGGGTCATTCTCATGTTACGCAGCACGTTTGAGCTTCAGCAAGAGCCAATGAGGTTCATTCTGGTGTTACGCAGCACGTTTGAGCTTCAGCGAGAGCCAGTGAGGGTCATTCTCATGTTACGCAGCACGTTTGAGCTTCAGCAAGAGCCAATGAGGTTCATTCTCATGTTATGCAGCACGTTTGAGCTTCAGCAAGAGCCAATGAGGTTCATTCTGGTGTTACGCAGCACGTTTGAGCTTCAGCAAGAACCAATGAGGTTCATTCTCATGTTATGCAGCACGTTTGAGCTTCAGCGAGAGCCAATGAGGTTCATTCTCGTGTTACGCAGCACGTTTGAGCTTCAGCAAGAACCAATGAGGTTCATTCTCGTGTTATGCAGCACGTTTGAGCTTCAGCGAGAACCAATGAGGTTCATTCTCGTGTTATGCAGCACGTTTGAGCTTCAGCGAGAGCCAATGAGGTTCATTCTCGTGTTATGCAGCACGTTTGCGCTTCAGCGAGGCCCAATGAGTTTCATTCTCATGTTACGCAGCACGTTTGAGCTTCAGCAAGAACCAATGAGGTTCATTCTCGTGTTATGCAGCACCTTTGAGCTTCAGCAAGAACCAATGAGGTTCATTCTCGTGTTATGCAGCACGTTTGAGCTTCAGCGAGAGCCAATGAGGTTCATTCTCTTGTTATGCAGCACGTTTGAGCTTCAGCAAGAACCAATGAGGTTCATTCTCGTGTTGTGCAGCACGTTTGAGCTTCAGCAAGAACCAATGAGGTTCATTCTCGTGTTACGCAGTACGTTTGAGCTTCACAAAGAACCAATGAGGTTCATTCTCATGTTACGCAGCACGTTTGAGCTTCAGCAAGAGCCAATGAGGTTCATTCTCGTGTTACGCAGCACGTTTGAGCTTCACAAAGAACCAATGAGGTTCATTCTGGTGTTACGCAGCACGTTTGAGCTTCAGCGAGAACCAATGAGGTTCATTATCGTGTTATGCAGCACGTTTGAGCTTCAGCGAGAGCCACTGAGGTTCATTCTTGTGTTACGCAGCACGTTTGAGCTTCAGCGAGAGCCAATGAGGTTCATTCTCGTGTTACGCAGCACGTTTGAGCTTCAGCAAGAGCCAATGAGGTTCATTCTCGTGTTACGCAGCACGTTTGAGCTTCAGCAAGAGCCAATGAGGTTCATTCTTGTGTTGCGCAGCACGTTTGAGCTTCAGCAAGAGCCAATGAGGTTCATTCTAGTGTTACGCAGCACTTTTGAGCTTCAGCGAGAGCCAATGAGGTTCATTCTGGTGTTACGCAGCACGTTTGAGCTTCAGCAAGAACCAATGAGGTTCATTCTCGTGTTACGCAGCACGTTTGAGCTTCAGCAAGAACCAATGAGGTTCATTCTCGTGTTACGCAGCACGTTTGAGCTTCAGCAAGAGCCAATGAGGTTCATTCTAGTGTTACGCAGCACGTTTGAGCTTCAGCAAGAACCAATGAGGTTCATTATCGTGTTACGCAGCACGTTTGAGCTTCAGCAAGAACCAATGAGGTTCATTCTCGTGTTACGCAGCACGTTTGAGCTTCAGCAAGAGCCAATGAGGTTCATTCTCATGTTACGCAACACGTTTGAGCTTCAGCAAGAACCAATGAGGTTCATTATCGTGTTATGCAGCACGTTTGAGCTTCAGCGAGAGCCACTGAGGTTCATTCTTGTGTTACGCAGCACGTTTGAGCTTCAGCAAGAACCAATGAGGTTCATTCTCGTGTTACGCAGCACGTTTGAGCTTCAGCAAGAACCAATGAGGTTCATTCTCGTGTTACGCAGCACGTTTGAGCTTCAGCAAGAGCCAATGAGGTTCATTCTCATGTTACGCAACACGTTTGAGCTTCAGCAAGAACCAATGAGGTTCATTATCGTGTTATGCAGCACGTTTGAGCTTCAGCGAGAGCCACTGAGGTTCATTCTTGTGTTACGCAGCACGTTTGAGCTTCAGCGAGAGCCAATGAGGTTCATTCTCGTGTTACGCAGCACGTTTGAGCTTCAGCAAGAACCAATGAGGTTCATTCTCGTGTTACGCAGCACGTTTGAGCTTCAGCAAGAACCAATGAGGTTCATTCTCGTGTTACGCAGCACGTTTGAGCTTCAGCAAGAGCCAATGAGGTTCATTCTCATGTTACGCAACACGTTTGAGCTTCAGCAAGAACCAATGAGGTTCATTATCGTGTTATGCAGCACGTTTGAGCTTCAGCGAGAGCCACTGAGGTTCATTCTGGTGTTACGCAGCACGTTTGAGCTTCAGCAAGAACCAATGAGGTTCATTCTCGTGTTACGCAGCACGTTTGAGCTTCAGCAAGAACCAATGAGGTTCATTCTCGTGTTACGCAGCACGTTTGAGCTTCAGCAAGAGCCAATGAGGTTCATTCTCATGTTACGCAACACGTTTGAGCTTCAGCAAGAACCAATGAGGTTCATTATCGTGTTATGCAGCACGTTTGAGCTTCAGCGAGAGCCACTGAGGTTCATTCTTGTGTTACGCAGCACGTTTGAGCTTCAGCGAGAGCCAATGAGGTTCATTCTCGTGTTACGCAGCACGTTTGAGCTTCAGCAAGAGCCAATGAGGTTCATTCTCGTGTTACGCAGCACGTTTGAGCTTCAGCAAGAGCCAATGAGGTTCATTCTTGTGTTGCGCAGCACGTTTGAGCTTCAGCAAGAGCCAATGAGGTTCATTCTAGTGTTACGCAGCACTTTTGAGCTTCAGCGAGAGCCAATGAGGTTCATTCTGGTGTTACGCAGCACGTTTGAGCTTCAGCAAGAACCAATGAGGTTCATTCTCGTGTTACGCAGCACGTTTGAGCTTCAGCAAGAACCAATGAGGTTCATTCTCGTGTTACGCAGCACGTTTGAGCTTCAGCAAGAGCCAATGAGGTTCATTCTAGTGTTACGCAGCACTTTTGAGCTTCAGCGAGAGCCAATGAGGTTCATTCTGGTGTTACGCAGCACGTTTGAGCTTCAGCAAGAACCAATGAGGTTCATTCTCGTGTTACGCAGCACGTTTGAGCTTCAGCAAGAACCAATGAGGTTCATTCTCGTGTTATGCAGCACGTTTGAGCTTCAGCGAGAGCCACTGAGGTTCATTCTCGTGTTGCGCAGCACGTTTAAGCTTCAGCGAGAGCCACTGAGGTTCATTCTCGTGTTACGCAGCACGTTTAAGCTTCAGCGAGAGCCAATGAGGTTCATTCTCATGTTACGCAGCACGTTTAAGCTTCAGCGAGAGCCACTGAGGTTCATTCTCGTGTTACGCAGCACGTTTAAGCTTCAGCGAGAGCCAATGAGGTTCATTCTCATGTTACGCAGCACGTTTAAGCTTCAGCGAGAGCCAATGAGGTTCATTCTCATGTTACGCAGCACGTTTGAGCTTCAGCGAGAGCCACTGAGGTTCATTCTAGTGTTACGCAGCACGTTTAAGCTTCAGCGAGAGCCAATGAGGTTCATTCTCATGTTACGCAGCACGTTTAAGCTTCAGCGAGAGCCAATGAGGTTCATTCTCGTGTTACGCAGCACGTTTGAGCTTCAGCAAGAGCCAATGAGGTTCATTCTCGTGTGTTACGCAGCACGTTTGAGCTTCAGTGAGAGCCAATGAGGTTCATTCTCGTGTTACGCAGCACGTTTGAGCTTCTCAAGAGCCAATGAGGTTCATTCTCGTGTTACGCAGCACGTTTGAGCATCAGCAAGAGCCAATGAGGTTCATTCTCGTGTTACGCAGCACGTTTGAGCATCAGCAAGAGCCAATGCGGTTCATTCTCGTGTTACGCAGCACGTTTGAGCTTCAGCAAGAGCCAATGAGGTTCATTCTCGTGTTACGCAGCACGTTTGAGCTTCAGCAAGAACCAATGAGGTTCATTCTCATGTTACGCAGCACGTTTGAGCTTCAGCAAGAACCAATGAGGTTCATTCTCATGTTATGCAGCACGTTTGAGCTTCAGCGAGAGCCAATGAGGTTCATTCTCGTGTTACGCAGCACGTTTGAGCTTCTCAAGAGCCAATGAGGTTCATTCTCGTGTTACGCAGCACGTTTGAGCTTCAGCAAGAACCAATGAGGTTCATTCTCGTGTTACGCAGCACGTTTGAGCATCAGCAAGAGCCAATGAGGTTCATTCTCGTGTTACGCAGCACGTTTGAGCATCAGCAAGAGCCAATGAGGTTCATTCTCGTGTTACGCAGCACGTTTGAGCTTCAGCAAGAGCCAATGAGGTTCATTCTCATGTTATGCAGCACGTTTGAGCTTCAGCGAGAGCCAATGAGGTTCATTCTCGTGTTACGCAGCACGTTTGAGCTTCTCAAGAGCCAATGAGGTTCATTCTAGTGTTACGCAGCACGTTTGAGCTTCAGCGAGAGCCAATGAGGTTCATTCTCGTGTTACGCAGCACGTTTGAGCTTCAGCGAAAGCCAATGAGGTTCATTCTCATGTTACGCAGCACGTTTGAGCTTCAGCGAGAACCAATGAGGTTCATTCTCGTGTTATGCAGCACGTTTGAGCTTCAGCAAGAGCCAATGAGGTTCATTCTCGTGTTACGCAGCACGTTTGAGCTTCAGCAAGAGCCAATGAGGTTCATTCTGGTGTTACGCAGCACGTTTAAGCTTCAGCGAGAGCCAATGAGGTTCATTCTTGTGTTACGCAGCACGTTTGAGCTTCAGCGAGAGCCAATGAGGTTCATTCTGGTGTTACGCATCACGTTTGAGCTTCAGCGAGAGCCAATGAGGTTCATTCTCGTGTTATGCAGCACGTTTGAGCTTCAGCAAGAGCCAATGAGGTTCATTCTCATGTTATGCAGCACGTTTGAGCTTCAGCAAGAGCCAATGAGGTTCATTCTCGTGTTACGCAGCACGTTTGAGCTTCAGCAAGAGCCAATGAGGTTCATTCTTGTGTTACGCATCACGTTTGAGCTTCAGCAAGAGCCAATGAGGTTCATTCTCGTGTTACACAGCACGTTTGAGCTTCAGCGAGAGCCAATGAGGTTCATTCTCGTGTTACGCAGCACGTTTGAGCTTCACAAAGAACCAATGAGGTTCATTCTCATGTTACGCAGCACGTTTGAGCTTCAGCAAGAGCCAATGAGGTTCATTCTCGTGTTATGCAGCACGTTTGAGCTTCACAAAGAACCAATGAGGTTCATTCTGGTGTTACGCAGCACGTTTGAGCTTCAGCGAGAGCCAATGAGGTTCATTCTCATGTTACGCAACACGTTTGAGCTTCAGCAAGAACCAATGAGGTTCATTCTCGTATTATGCAGCACGTTTGAGCTTCAGCGAGAGCCACTGAGGTTCATTCTTGTGTTACGCAGCACGTTTGAGCTTCAGCGAGAGCCAATGAGGTTCATTCTCGTGTTACGCAGCACGTTTGAGCTTCAGCAAGAGCCAATGAGGTTCATTCTCGTGTTACGCAGCACGTTTGAGCTTCAGCAAGAGCCAATGAGGTTCATTCTTGTGTTGCGCAGCACGTTTGAGCTTCAGCAAGAGCCAATGAGGTTCATTCTAGTGTTACACAGCACTTTTGAGCTTCAGCGAGAGCCAATGAGGTTCATTCTGGTGTTACGCAGCACGTTTGAGTTTCAACAAGAACCAATGAGGTTCATTCTCGTGTTACGCAGCACGTTTGAGCTTCAGCAAGAACCAATGAGGTTCATTCTCGTGTTATGCAGCACGTTTGAGCTTCAGCGAGAGCCACTGAGGTTCATTCTCGTGTTACGCAGCACGTTTAAGCTTCAGCGAGAGCCAATGAGGTTCATTCTCGTGTTACGCAGCACGTTTGAGCTTCAGCAAGAGCCAATGAGGTTCATTCTCGTGTGTTACGCAGCACGTTTGAGCTTCAGTGAGAGCCAATGAGGTTCATTCTCGTGTTACGCAGCACGTTTGAGCTTCTCAAGAGCCAATGAGGTTCATTCTCGTGTTACGCAGCACGTTTGAGCTTCAGCAAGAGCCAATGAGGTTCATTCTCGTGTTACGCAGCACGTTTGAGCTTCAGCAAGAGCCAATGAGGTTCATTCTTGTGTTGCGCAGCACGTTTGAGCTTCAGCGAGAGCCAATGAGGTTCATTCTCGTGTTACGCAGCACGTTTGAGCTTCAGCAGGAGCCAATGAGGTTCATTCTCGTGTTACGCAGCACGTTTGAGCATCAGCAAGAGCCAATGAGGTTCATTCTCGTGTTACGCAGCACGTTTGAGCTTCAGCAGGAGCCAATGAGGTTCATTCTCGTGTTACGCAGCACGTTTGAGCATCAGCAAGAGCCAATGAGGTTCATTCTCGTGTTACGCAGCACGTTTGAGCTTCAGCAAGAGCCAATGAGGTTCATTCTCGTGTTACGCAGCACGTTTGAGCTTCAGCAAGAACCAATGAGGTTCATTCTCATGTTACGCAGCACGTTTGAGCTTCAGCAAGAACCAATGAGGTTCATTCTCATGTTATGCAGCACATTTGAGCTTCAGCGAGTGCCAATGAGGTTCATTCTTGTGTTACGCAGCACGTTTGAGCTTCAGCGAGAGCCAATGAGGTTCATTCTCGTGTTACGCAGCACGTTTGAGCTTCTCAAGAGCCAATGAGGTTCATTCTCGTGTTACGCAGCACGTTTGAGCTTCAGCAAGAACCAATGAGGTTCATTCTCGTGTTACGCAGCACGTTTGAGCTTCAGCAAGAACCAATGAGGTTCATTCTCGTGTTATGCAGCACGTTTGAGCTTCAGCGAGAGCCAATGAGGTTCATTCTCGTGTTATGCAGCACGTTTGAGCTTCAGCGAGAACCAATGAGGTTCATTCTCGTGTTATGCAGCACGTTTGAGCTTCAGCGAGAGCCAATGAGGTTCATTCTCGTGTTATGCAGCACGTTTGCGCTTCAGCGAGGCCCAATGAGTTTCATTCTCGTGTTACGCAGCACGTTTGAGCTTCAGCAAGAACCAATGAGGTTCATTCTCGTGTTATGCAGCACCTTTGAGCTTCAGCAAGAACCAATGAGGTTCATTCTCGTGTTATGCAGCACGTTTGAGCTTCAGCGAGAGCCAATGAGGTTCATTCTCTTGTTATGCAGCACGTTTGAGCTTCAGCAAGAACCAATGAGGTTCATTCTCGTGTTGTGCAGCACGTTTGAGCTTCAGCAAGAACCAATGAGGTTCATTCTCGTGTTACGCAGTACGTTTGAGCTTCACAAAGAACCAATGAGGTTCATTCTCATGTTACGCAGCACGTTTGAGCTTCAGCAAGAGCCAATGAGGTTCATTCTCATGTTACGCAACACGTTTGAGCTTCAGCAAGAGCCAATGAGGTTCATTCTCATGTTACGCAGCACGTTTGAGCTTCACAAAGAACCAATGAGGTTCATTCTGGTGTTACGCAGCACGTTTGAGCTTCAGCGAGAGCCAATGAGGTTCATTCTCATGTTACGCAACACGTTTGAGCTTCAGCAAGAACCAATGAGGTTCATTATCGTGTTATGCAGCACGTTTGAGCTTCAGCGAGAGCCACTGAGGTTCATTCTTGTGTTACGCAGCACGTTTGAGCTTCAGCGAGAGCCAATGAGGTTCATTCTCGTGTTACGCAGCACGTTTGAGCTTCAGCAAGAGCCAATGAGGTTCATTCTCGTGTTACGCAGCACGTTTGAGCTTCAGCAAGAGCCAATGAGGTTCATTCTTGTGTTGCGCAGCACGTTTGAGCTTCAGCAAGAGCCAATGAGGTTCATTCTAGTGTTACGCAGCCCTTTTGAGCTTCAGCGAGAGCCAATGAGGTTCATTCTGGTGTTACGCAGCACGTTTGAGCTTCAGCGAGAGCCAATGAGGTTCATTCTGGTGTTACGCAGCACGTTTGAGCTTCAGCAAGAACCAATGAGGTTCATTCTCGTGTTACGCAGCACGTTTGAGCTTCAGCAAGAACCAATGAGGTTCATTCTCGTGTTACGCAGCACGTTTGAGCTTCAGCAAGAACCAATGAGGTTCATTCTCGTGTTACGCAGCACGTTTGAGCTTCAGCAAGAACCAATGAGGTTCATTCTCGTGTTATGCAGCACGTTTGAGCTTCAGCGAGAGCCACTGAGGTTCATTCTCGTGTTACGCAGCACGTTTAAGCTTCAGCGAGAGCCACTGAGGTTCATTCTCGTGTTACGCAGCACGTTTAAGCTTCAGCGAGAGCCAATGAGGTTCATTCTCGTGTTACGCAGCACGTTTAAGCTTCAGCGAGAGCCACTGAGGTTCATTCTCGTGTTACGCAGCACGTTTAAGCTTCAGCGAGAGCCAATGAGGTTCATTCTCATGTTACGCAGCACGTTTAAGCTTCAGCGAGAGCCAATGAGGTTCATTCTCGTGTTACGCAGCACGTTTGAGCTTCAGCAAGAGCCAATGAGGTTCATTCTCGTGTGTTACGCAGCACGTTTGAGCTTCAGTGAGAGCCAATGAGGTTCATTCTCGTGTTACGCAGCACGTTTGAGCTTCTCAAGAGCCAATGAGGTTCATTCTCGTGTTACGCAGCACGTTTGAGCATCAGCAAGAGCCAATGAGGTTCATTCTCGTGTTACGCAGCACGTTTGAGCATCAGCAAGAGCCAATGAGGTTCATTCTCGTGTTACGCAGCACGTTTGAGCTTCAGCAAGAGCCAGTGAGGTTCATTCTCGTGTTACGCAGCACGTTTGAGCTTCAGCAAGAACCAATGAGGTTCATTCTCATGTTACGCAGCACGTTTGAGCTTCAGCAAGAACCAATGAAGTTCATTCTCATGTTATGCAGCACGTTTGAGCTTCAGCGAGTGCCAATGAGGTTCATTCTTGTGTTACGCAGCACGTTTGAGCTTCAGCGAGAGCCAATGAGGTTCATTCTCGTGTTACGCAGCACGTTTGAGCTTCTCAAGAGCCAATGAGGTTCATTCTCGTGTTACGCAGCACGTTTGAGCTTCAGCAAGAACCAATGAGGTTCATTCTCGTGTTACGCAGCACGTTTGAGCTTCAGCAAGAACCAATGAGGTTCATTCTCGTGTTATGCAGCACGTTTGAGCTTCAGCGAGAGCCAATGAGGTTCATTCTCGTGTTATGCAGCACGTTTGAGCTTCAGCGAGAACCAATGAGGTTCATTCTCGTGTTATGCAGCACGTTTGAGCTTCAGCGAGAGCCAATGAGGTTCATTCTCGTGTTATGCAGCACGTTTGCGCTTCAGCGAGGCCCAATGAGTTTCATTCTCGTGTTACGCAGCACGTTTGAGCTTCAGCAAGAACCAATGAGGTTCATTCTCGTGTTATGCAGCACCTTTGAGCTTCAGCAAGAACCAATGAGGTTCATTCTCGTGTTATGCAGCACGTTTGAGCTTCAGCGAGAGCCAATGAGGTTCATTCTCTTGTTATGCAGCACGTTTGAGCTTCAGCAAGAACCAATGAGGTTCATTCTCGTGTTGTGCAGCACGTTTGAGCTTCAGCAAGAACCAATGAGGTTCATTCTCGTGTTACGCAGTACGTTTGAGCTTCACAAAGAACCAATGAGGTTCATTCTCATGTTACGCAGCACGTTTGAGCTTCAGCAAGAGCCAATGAGGTTCATTCTCGTGTTACGCAGCACGTTTGAGCTTCACAAAGAACCAATGAGGTTCATTCTGGTGTTACGCAGCACGTTTGAGCTTCAGCGAGAGCCAATGAGGTTCATTCTCATGTTACGCAACACGTTTGAGCTTCAGCAAGAACCAATGAGGTTCATTATCGTGTTATGCAGCACGTTTGAGCTTTAGCGAGAGCCACTGAGGTTCATTCTTGTGTTACGCAGCACGTTTGAGCTTCAGCGAGAGCCAATGAGGTTCATTCTCGTGTTACGCAGCACGTTTGAGCTTCAGCAAGAGCCAATGAGGTTCATTCTTGTGTTGCGCAGCACGTTTGAGCTTCAGCAAGAGCCAATGAGGTTCATTCTAGTGTTACGCAGCACTTTTGAGCTTCAGCGAGAGCCAATGAGGTTCATTCTGGTGTTACGCAGCACGTTTGAGCTTCAGCAAGAACCAATGAGGTTCATTCTCGTGTTACGCAGCACGTTTGAGCTTCAGCAAGAACCAATGAGGTTCATTCTCGTGTTACGCAGCACGTTTGAGCTTCAGCAAGAGCCAATGAGGTTCATTCTAGTGTTACGCAGCACTTTTGAGCTTCAGCGAGAGCCAATGAGGTTCATTCTGATGTTACGCAGCACGTTTGAGCTTCAGCAAGAACCAATGAGGTTCATTCTCGTGTTACGCAGCACGTTTGAGCTTCAGCAAGAACCAATGAGGTTCATTCTCGTGTTATGCAGCACGTTTGAGCTTCAGCGAGAGCCACTGAGGTTCATTCTCGTGTTACGCAGCACGTTTAAGCTTCAGCGAGAGCCACTGAGGTTCATTCTCGTGTTACGCAGCACGTTTAAGCTTCAGCGAGAGCCAATGAGGTTCATTCTCATGTTACGCAGCACGTTTAAGCTTCAGCGAGAGCCACTGAGGTTCATTCTCGTGTTACGCAGCACGTTTAAGCTTCAGCGAGAGCCAATGAGGTTCATTCTCATGTTACGCAGCACGTTTAAGCTTCAGCGAGAGCCAATGAGGTTCATTCTCATGTTACGCAGCACGTTTGAGCTTCAGCGAGAGCCACTGAGGTTCATTCTCGTGTTACGCAGCACGTTTAAGCTTCAGCGAGAGCCAATGAGGTTCATTCTCATGTTACGCAGCACGTTTAAGCTTCAGCGAGAGCCAATGAGGTTCATTCTCGTGTTACGCAGCACGTTTGAGCTTCAGCAAGAGCCAATGAGGTTCATTCTCGTGTGTTACGCAGCACGTTTGAGCTTCAGTGAGAGCCAATGAGGTTCATTCTCGTGTTACGCAGCACGTTTGAGCTTCTCAAGAGCCAATGAGGTTCATTCTCGTGTTACGCAGCACGTTTGAGCATCAGCAAGAGCCAATGAGGTTCATTCTCGTGTTACGCAGCACGTTTGAGCATCAGCAAGAGCCAATGAGGTTCATTCTCGTGTTACGCAGCACGTTTGAGCATCAGCAAGAGCCAATGAGGTTCATTCTCGTGTTACGCAGCACGTTTGAGCTTCAGCAAGAGCCAATGAGGTTCATTCTCATGTTATGCAGCACGTTTGAGCTTCAGCGAGAGCCAATGAGGTTCATTCTCGTGTTACGCAGCACGTTTGAGCTTCTCAAGAGCCAATGAGGTTCATTCTCGTGTTACGCAGCACGTTTGAGCTTCAGCAAGAACCAATGAGGTTCATTCTCGTGTTACGCAGCACGTTTGAGCTTCAGCGAAAGCCAATGAGGTTCATTCTCATGTTACGCAGCACGTTTGAGCTTCAGCGAGAACCAATGAGGTTCATTCTCGTGTTATGCAGCACGTTTGAGCTTCAGCAAGAGCCAATGAGGTTCATTCTCGTGTTATGCAGCACGTTTGAGCTTCAGCAAGAACCAATGAGGTTCATTCTCGTGTTATGCAGCACGTTTGAGCTTCAGCAAGAGCCAATGAGGTTCATTCTCGTGTTACGCAGCACGTTTGAGCTTCAGCAAGAACCAATGAGGTTCATTCTCGTGTTATGCAGCACGTTTGAGCTTCAGCAAGAACCAATGAGGTTCATTCTCGTGTTATGCAGCACGTTTGAGCTTCAGCAAGAGCCAATGAGGTTCATTCTCGTGTTACGCAGCACGTTTGAGCTTCAGCAAGAACCAATGAGGTTCATTCTCATGTTACGCAGCACGTTTGAGCTTCAGCAAGAACCAATGAGGTTCATTCTCATGTTATGCAGCACGTTTGAGCTTCAGCGAGAGCCAATGAGGTTCATTCTCGTGTTACGCAGCACGTTTGAGCTTCTCAAGAGCCAATGAGGTTCATTCTCGTGTTACGCAGCACGTTTGAGCTTCAGCAAGAACCAATGAGGTTCATTCTCGTGTTACGCAGCACGTTTGAGCATCAGCAAGAGCCAATGAGGTTCATTCTCGTGTTACGCAGCACGTTTGAGCATCAGCAAGAGCCAATGAGGTTCATTCTCGTGTTACGCAGCACGTTTGAGCTTCAGCAAGAGCCAATGAGGTTCATTCTCATGTTATGCAGCACGTTTGAGCTTCAGCGAGAGCCAATGAGGTTCATTCTCGTGTTACGCAGCACGTTTGAGCTTCTCAAGAGCCAATGAGGTTCATTCTCGTGTTACGCAGCACGTTTGAGCTTCAGCAAGAACCAATGAGGTTCATTCTCGTGTTACGCAGCACGTTTGAGCTTCAGCGAAAGCCAATGAGGTTCATTCTCATGTTACGCAGCACGTTTGAGCTTCAGCGAGAACCAATGAGGTTCATTCTCGTGTTATGCAGCACGTTTGAGCTTCAGCAAGAGCCAATGAGGTTCATTCTCGTGTTACGCAGCACGTTTGAGCTTCAGCAAGAACCAATGAGGTTCATTCTCGTGTTATGCAGCACGTTTGAGCTTCAGCAAGAGCCAATGAGGTTCATTCTCGTGTTACGCAGCACGTTTGAGCTTCAGCAAGAACCAATGAGGTTCATTCTCGTGTTATGCAGCACGTTTGAGCTTCAGCAAGAGCCAATGAGGTTCATTCTCGTGTTACGCAGCACGTTTGAGCTTCAGCAAGAGCCAATGAGGTTCATTCTCGTGTTATGCAGCACGTTTGAGCTTCTCAAGAGCCAATGAGGTTCATTCTCGTGCATCAAACAGGTTCAGTTAAGCTTCTGTTTATGCTCATTGATCAATGTTTATATGTGAATAAAAGCCTAAATTCAATTGGTTTATCATATAAAGTGATCAAATCCCTTCAGACAATTTGGACTAAACCACTCGAATCATATGGATTCGTTTTACGGTCTGTTTTTGAGGTGTCAAAATGGTGGTTGTGTGAACTGTCAATGGAGAAACAGAAATCTGTCCAATTTCATTAAAATATCTTCATTTGTGTTCTGAAGATGAACGAAAGTCTTACAGGTTTGGAACAACATGAGGGTGAGTTATTAATGACAATGTTTTCATTTTTGGGTGAACTAACCCTTTAAGTTTGAAATGTTTGTTTCCTCCGAGCTGAGAAGCGTGACGATTGGTTTTGATCAGTGTGTTGATGTTCTGATTTTAAAAGTGTTACTTGACCTGAAAGGTTTGAGAAGTGCTGCTCTGTATGACTGAATCTATTGCAGTGGTGTGTGTGTGTGTTTTCCTCTCACTGTGCTAAAGGTTAAATCATACTCATAATCTCTCTGGACACCCGCCATGCTTTACCCAACACATTGTGTTACAGGAGCCGACGTAACTTCACTCTTCCGTTCTAAGATTTCTAAAGTTGACCTTGCTCATTGATTGAAATAAGATTTGGAATTAATAAGAGACTTTCTGATATTAGTTTTATGATGTGTTTTTCAGTGCTCAATCAATTGAAAGACCAATGAAATTGAAGTACAGCATGTCCACCTAGCTCTAATGCAGCGCACTAATCCAGAGCCCAGGGGGACGGAGAGATTAGCCCGGATTTACCGTTTTCATGGAGGCAAAAATTACATTATGAATAGAAACTCATTGGCTAGATCAGCATTGCAGGGGGAGGATGGGGCAACCGTGCTGTATGTCTATAGTCCTCGCTTTTAATATTGTGCACTTTGATGAACCTTCAGACGAGTTTTCAGCTGTTTGCTGAAGTGACGTCCATGAAACTAAAAGGTACATGCGGTCCTGTAAGCTCTTTAAAAATGCCGGAATTAGGAAAAGTATTAGAGAGAATTTGACAAAACAATGAAATGACATCTGCGCTGCACTTCGTTAGATGAAGACAACGATCACACATTTACTGAACACAGTATCTATGGCAAGCCGTTTTGACTTTTATTAATTCGCAGGATATGATTTGAAATCAGAAATTAGATTTCGGCTAGTAACAATGTAATTATTGATATCAATAAAGGCAGTTGATATCTGAAATTGCCCTTGCAAGTAGTGGAAATAGAATTACTGATATCTTAAATTATATTTTAACTAGTAAAATACTATTACAGATATCTAGAAATGCCATTTCTACATGTAAGAATAGCTATGGTAATGAGTTCATGAATATTAATGAGATCATAATCCTCTTTAGGCTAAAGATGGAGGAAGAACATCCACGCAGAGAAACGGCTCCTTTATTTATTTATTTGTTTAGTTAATGAAACATAAAAAAGATATTATGGCTTGCGTTTTCCTTTTCTGTTAATTCTTTAAAAAAGTAGTTTAATCTTGTTTATTTTTATTGGCCACTGGGATCTTCGGAGAATTAAAAAAAATCAGTTAAAAATTCATTTATCATTTATTTTACCATTGTCCTGAACATAACCTCATGTCGTTGTTTACTTTTGTTTTCATTAAACTTTCTAATGCATCAAATAAAAATACCACCAAAACGAAAGATAATGGAGTGGAATAGACTTTCAAATGTTTTTGTGAAAATCCTTTATAATTGACTGCGGCGGTATCACAATTGTGGTAATGTGAAGTGCATTAAAAACACAACACTGTCAATAACGGACTTGATGAGACCAGTGACGTGATGATTAAATCATCATCAATAAATAAGCCACATCACAATCACATCTTGTCTTGGCTTTTTGTTTTTGCTTTAGCAAACGTGTCTTATAAACACATCGCAGCAGCCAAAAGAACTAAGAAATACAAGGTCAGCGGGCTAACTAAAGCAAATACTGATCACTATAAAGGCCAGACATTTTCAATAAAACACCAGCATCTAAATATCTGTTATTTCTCACTAGAGCTTCTGTAGATTTATGAAAGAACAAGTCAAACTGGGGGTGTGTTTCCCAGAGCCAACTGGGCGCAAGTTCTGTCGTTTGCTAACAATGCTTTTGGGAAACGCACCCCTGGTTAGAAATAAGTGAAGCTAATGCTGTTTGTGGACTGGAGTTGTTTAATGTTATCTGGGTTTTGTGTGTCATTGTGCTGAAGAGCCTGTGCTTCAGTCCAGGATCAGCAGAAACACTGATGATATGCTGCATGTTGCTTTATCTAAAGCACTAACTGTGTAGTTGCTGATGCAGTGATAAGCTGTTTGCTAGCTAATTAACAAGTAAATGAAAAATGAAATAAGTTCACAGTTTTATTATGCTCACATTATTAGCACACTATATTAGTTTATTAACTTAAATGGCAATTGACCATTTTATGGCAGTCAGTTTCTGCAAATGAAACGAATTAAATTGAGTTTTAATTTAGTGCAAATGTGCTGCCAGAATTTTACAGATAAATTAGGACAATTCTTTACAGTAAAGGACTGTCAAAGCAACAGTACCGTGTAGGTGTAGCGGCTGCCAGTTAAAGCTTTACAGTGTTGTTTTGGTTATTGTATTTTACCCTTTACGCTTTTGCTCGCAAAACACGGAATAGAAAGGAATATGTCATCTTAAAAGAGATAAATAAAATGGTCTCTTCATTTTAAATGTAAAGCAAAATATTTAATTGTGTCTGGAAACTTGACAAATATGTTTTATTGTGTAAAGTTAAGAAAAAAAATCTATGGATCTATGAGCATTTTACGTATTTCTATTTACACTAATAATATGAAACGACTGTAAAATCGAATTAGTTAGACTTACTTAAAAAAAGCATGCAAACCGATTGCCTTAAAAAAACAAATAAAGTGAAACAGGAATAGTATGTTGTGCTAACAAATGCTTAGTTTGTATAGTTCACTTACACATTATATCAATTATATCAACCCAATTAAAAGGTTCACAGGTGTTTATGATGTAAGTGTTATACGATCATTATACGACATAAAGGGAAGTTTTACATAGGTTAATTTTAAGAGGTGACCTTCATTTCTGACTAAATCATTAACTAGAGTTCATTATTCAGTCAGAAGCTAGGTCAACTTTTAAAAGCAACCTATTTATTACTTCTCTTCCTTTGAAACCAGATAACTGTGATTTTGTGTTGCATCGCTGCATCAATAGAAAGAGAGTTATAATAATATGAATGTTCCAAGTGCCCAACCAAAGGCAACACTGATCCCCATAATGGTGAGGTTTTTTTTTTTTTGCTTGACAAAATGGCACTCAAACCAATCAATTAACTTCAATCTTAACTTGGGTTTTCTAAATAAACAAGGAATAGTATGTGAATAGTACAGATTACTAGATTTTTACAATTAAGTTAAATAAAAATAAAGTTAACTAAAAAAGTGTTAGTTAGAATCACTGTTGGAGTTTACATTGAAATGAACACGATTTACTTAAAATCCCTTATTTCTCCTTTATTCAAAGCCCCTAAGCCTGGACTAAGTCTTGTACTTTTATTGTATTTCCGTTTGGCGCAAATAAACATGAAAACTACACGAAAATAGCTTTTTATGTTCATGAGAGTTAGTTGAATTTGCCGTTCTCCCTTTCCCATTCGCTGTGTGGCGCTGTGCCTCGTCGTCTGTCCGCCATTCTAGTCTGATTGATTTTTAAATATTCATAAGCGACGTAGGCACTTGTCATTAAATTATGCACATATCCAAAAAGGAAAATTCATGATATCTGAAATGCGAGTGATGACGTCATTCCTGATATCAACAATTGAATTTGAATGGCAGCCTATGGTGACATTTAACTAGTGAAAATACAATTACAGATATCAAGAATTATAGTTTACTAGTTCAAATGTAATTCTTGATATCAAAAATTTGTATAGACTTGGTCGGCGTCGTGTCATAGCTGGGGTCGTGGCGTCGGGGGAACAGTCCATTCCCCACACATGCATGGCGTTAACCCAGTATAGCCTATTTAGAATCACTTTTGCCGCTTGACAGAGCAAGATATATAGAAAAACTGAGCCGTATTGGCTCGGATTGTTCGTACAGTATCTGTGACTGGAAAAACGACCCAACGCAATGACCAGAGGTGTCATTTTCTCTACAAAATGCATGCTGCTCCCACAAATGTCTCTTGCCTATTCATAAATTCACACTATTCTCAAATTACTGACAATAACAGCAACGTGATTTGCTTTTTTATAGCAACCGTCTTCATCGAAAGGCTGGATGATTTATTTGGGGGAGCAGCATGTATTCTGACGAGAAATGTCAAGTGTCGTACATGTAATGTGACTAATATCAGCGTGTAAGCTTGAAGCACAAACATGAGCCCAGCCCTTCCCATCACGAAATAAAGAAGACTTTTAAATGTATTGTACATTACATTGCGTGAAAAACTGCTTTAATGATAAGTTGACTGCTTTTTGACGCAGTTCGAGTCCCGTGACAAGTAGGCTATGACTATATTGACGTTTTTGTTAAACAAACTTTTGCGATTGCAGTAATGAAATCTCTTATGTTTTCATCTTTACAATAATACATCATCATGTAGTGCACGTTTAATTGTGATGGACGTACTGCACAGGCTTTCAGAACTGACGAACAGCTCTGTCTGTTATTCGGCAGTATAAAACTTCAGATTTAACTCATTAGAGGTGCAGGACGCCACACAGCAGTCGTAATCATTACAAAAAGTAGCATCTAACAAGGTCTACGCGCTTTCATTCGAATGGGGTGTTTTCCCCCACGGCATAAACGGATATGACATTTTTGTAGGCGTTCCCAGTAATGCCGACCAAGTCCATGGCACGAAGACATCGTTGACCGCAAAAGCCACAGTGGTAAGTCCTTTCAATGGCATAACACTGCCTTTCAATTTGCCTCAAAACCTCCTCTGCCACTGCCAGTTTCTTCACACGCCGCTCTGTGACGTGAAAACATCACGCTCTTATTTGAATATTTATAAGCAGTCGCCATTACTATGCACATATCCAAAAAGGAAATCATGATATTTTACTAGTGAAAATAAAATTTTAACATGTAAGAATTAAATTACAGATATCAAGAAGTATGTTTCTTACTAGTTGTAATTTAATTTGTGATATCATAAATGTATTTCTGCGAGTGATGACGTCATTTCTGATATCAAGAATTCATATCCTACATGTGTTTAAATGTTAAAATGGCGACAAAACTATTACAGATATCAAAAATGCACAGATATCAGCTTTGTTCTTCTTACTAGTAGAAATATATTTTGTTGATATCAATAATTACATTGTTACTAGTTGAAATGTCTATTCTTGAAATCAACAATTGAATTGCTACTAGTAAAAATGTTCATTTTTGATATCTGAACATGTATTTGTGATATCAATATACACTCACCTAAAGGATTATTAGGAACACCATACTAATACTGTGTTTGACCCCCTTTCGCCTTCAGAACTGCCTTAATTCTACGTGGCATTGATTCAACAAGGTGCTGAAAGCATTCTTTAGAAATGTTGGCCCATATTGATAGGATAGCATCTTGCAGTTGATGGAGATTTGTGGGATGCACATCCAGGGCACGAACCTCCCGTTCCACCACATCCCAAAGATGCTCTATTGGGTTGAGATCTGGTGACTGTGGGGGCCATTTTAGTACAGTGAACTCATTGTCATGTTCAAGAAACCAATTTGAAATGATTGGAGCTTTGTGACATGGTGCATTATCCTGCTGGAAGTAGCCATCAGAGGATGGGTACATGGTGGTCATAAAGGGATGGACATGGTCAGAAACAATGCTCAGGTAGGCCGTGGCATTTAAACGATGCCCAATTGGCACTAAGGGGCCTAAAGTGTGCCAAGAAAACATCCCCCACACCATTACACCACCACCACCAGCCTGCACAGTGGTAACAAGGCATGATGGATCCATGTTCTCATTCTGTTTACGCCAAATTCTGACTCTACCATCTGAATGTCTCAACAGAAATCGAGACCAGGCAACATTTTTCCAGTCTTCAACTGTCCAATTTTGGTGAGCTCGTGCAAATTGTAGCCTCTTTTTCCTATTTGTAGTGGAGATGAGTGGTACCCGGTGGGGTCTTCTGCTGTTGTAGCCCATCCGCCTCAAGGTTGTGCGTGTTGTGGCTTCACAAATGCTTTGCTGCATACCTCGGTTGTAACGAGTGGTTATTTCAGTCAAAGTTGCTCTTCTATCAGCTTGAATCAGTCGGCCCATTCTCCTCTGACCTCTAGCATCAACAAGGCATTTTCGCCCACAGGACTGCCGCATACTGGATGTTTTTCCCTTTTCACACCATTCTTTGTAAACTCTAGAAATGGTTGTGCGTGAAAATCCCAGTAACTGAGCAGATTGTGAAATACTCAGACCGGCCCGTCTGGCACCAACAACCATGCCACGCTTAAAATTGCTTAAATCACCTTTCTTTCCCATTCTCACATTCAGTTTGGAGTTCAGGAGATTGTCTTGACCAGGACCACACCCCTAAATGCATTGAAGCAACTGCCATGTGATTGGTTGATTAGATAATTGCATTAATGAGAAATTGAGCAGGTGTTCCTAATAATCCTTTAGGTGAGTGTAATTTCAGATATCTAAAATGGCTTTCTTACTAGTAACAATCACATTCATGATATCAGAAATGAACATTGTTACTAGTAGCAATTTTTAGAATTATAGTTTTTACTAGTGGAAATCTAATACCTGATATCAAGAATTAACATTTTAACTAGTGAAAATTCAATTGTTGATATCACAAACACATATCCTGCGATTGATTAAAAGTCAAAACGGCTTGCCATACAGTGTCATCTGAAATGCAAGCGTTTTTTACCCAAGGCTATCATTTGAGAGTGTTTAAATGGTGCTGTTCATTCATTTGTTATGTAATTGCAGTGGCATTTATAACCTGTCCACCTGCAACTGGCAAGCATTCAGGTGGACGCAGAACAAGCCCTACAGGGGATCTGGGGGTCAAAGCATTGTTTAATAGCGGAAGTGCTGAGAGTCCGTGACCCTGTCACATGATGCCTATTACTTTAGACAAGCTGTTAAGCAAAAGTGTTCAGTAAATCGGCCTTATGCCTTTTCCAGGAATCCCCAAAGGAGCAGGCGCACTTAAAGTAGCTTTTGTACCTGCTAGCAGTGTGATTAGAGGAATTTTTTAGAGGTCCGGTGCAAAAATACTTCAGTTATGTCATTGACGGGGTGGAATCTGTGACTAATACACACATACAGAAGCTCTTTAGCTCCTATTATATGAATAATCCTCTGAAGTTATGAGTTTGCACTTTCAAGCCATAGCAAAATCACATGATTAAAGCAGTAATAGACTTCATAAAATGCCATGCTTGCTAATACTTCACAATAAAATGTTGTAGTTTATGTGTACTCCGCATACAAGGATTTTTTTGTTGGTTGATTACATAATTGCATTAATAACACATAATTTCTTAACTGCATTTTATGTTTACTATACATAGGATATATAAGTCATTAGTGACGTGACATGCATATAATATATGTAATTATTGATATATAAGGATAGGATATGTATAGAATATATATAAGGATAGGATATATAAGGATATATAGGAAATATAAGAATAGGGTATTTAGGCTATATAAGGATAGGATATATAAGGATATATGAGGATATATAGGATATATAAGGATAGAATATATAGGATGTATATATATATATACATGTATAAGGATAGGATATATAAGGATATATGAGGATATATATATATAGGATCTATATGGATAGGCTATATGAGGATATATAGGATCAATACGGATAGGATATATAAGGATATATAGGATATATACGGATAGGATATATAAGGATATATGAGGATATATAAGGAAAGCATATATAATGATATATAATGATAGGATATATAAGGTTATATAGGATATATAAGGATAGCATACAGTATATAAGGATAAATAGGATATATAAGGATAGGGTATATAGGATATATAAGGATATATAGGATATATAAGGATAGGATATATAGGATAGATAAGGATAGGATATATAAGGATATATAGGATGTATAAGGATAGCATACAGTTTATAAGGATATATAGGATAGATAAGGATAGGATAGATAAGGATAGGATATATAAGGATATATGAGGATATATAGGATCAATACAGATAGGATATATAAGGATATATGAGGATAGCATATATAATGATATATAAGGATAGGATATATAGGATGTATAATGATATATGAGGATATATAAGGATAGCATATATAAGGTTATATAGGATATACACTCACCTAAAGGATTATTAGGAACACCATACTAATACTGTGTTTGACCCCCTTTCGCCTTCAGAACTGCCTTAATTCTACGTGGCATTGATTCAACAAGGTGCTGAAAGCATTCTTTAGAAATGTTGGCCCATATTGATAGGATAGCATCTTGCAGTTGATGGAGATTTGTGGGATGCACATCCAGGGCACGAACCTCCCGTTCCACCACATCCCAAAGATGCTCTATTGGGTTGAGATCTGGTGACTGTGGGGGCCATTTTAGTACAGTGAACTCATTGACATGTTCAAGAAACCAATTTGAAATGATTCAAGCTTTGTGACATGGTGCATTATCCTGCTGGAAGTAGCCATCAGAGGATGGGTACATGGTGGTCATAAAGGGATGGACATGGTCAGAAACAATGCTCAGGTAGGCCGTGGCATTTAAACGATGCCCAATTGGCACTAAGGGGCCTAAAGTGTGCCAAGAAAACATCCCCCACACCATTACACCACCACCACCAGCCTGCACAGTGGTAACAAGGCATGATGGATCCATGTTCTCATTCTGTTTACGCCAAATTCTGACTCTACCATCTGAATGCCTCAACAGAAATCCAGACTCATCAGACCAGACAACATTTTTCCAGTCTTCAACTGTCCAATTTTGGTGAGCTCGTGCAAATTGTAGCCTCTTTTTCCTATTTGTAGTGGAGATGAGTGGTACCCGGTGGGGTCTTCTGCTGTTGTAGCCCATCCGCCTCAAGGTTGTGCGTGTTGTGGCTTCACAAATGCTTTGCTGCGTACCTCGGTTGTAACGAGTGGTTATTTCAGTCAAAGTTGCTCTTCTATCAGCTTGAATCAGTCGGCCCATTCTCCTCTGACCTCTAGCATCAACAAGGCATTTTCGCCCACAGGACTGCCGCATACTGGATGTTTTTCCCTTTTCACACCATTCTTTGTAAACTCTAGAAATGGTTGTGCGTGAAAATCCCAGTAACTGAGCAGATTGTGAAATACTCAGACCGGCCCGTCTGGCACCAACAACCATGCCACGCTCAAAATTGCTTAAATCACCTTTCTTTCCCATTCTGACATTCAGTTTGGAGTTCAGGAGATTGTCTTGGCCAGGACCACACCCCTAAATGCATTGAAGCAACTGCCATGTGATTGGTTGATTAGATAATTGCATTAATGAGAAATTGAACAGGTGTTCCTAATAATCCTTTAGGTGAGTGTATAAGGATTGCATATAGTATATAAGGATAAATAGGATATACACTCACCTAAAGGATTATTAGGAACACCTGTTCAATTTCTCATTAATGCAATTATCTAATCAACCAATCACATGGCAGTTGCTTCAATGCATTTAGGGGTGTGGTCCTGGTCAAGACAATCTCCTGAACTCCAAATTGAATGTCAGAATGGGAAAGAAAGGTGATTTAAGCAATTTTGAGCGTGGCATGGTTGTTGGTGCCAGACGGGCCGGTCTGAGTATTTCACAATCTGCTCAGTTACTGGGATTTTCACGCACAACCATTTCTAGAGTTTACAAAGAATGGTGTGAAAAGGGAAAAACATCCAGTATGCGGCAGTCCTATGGACGAAAATGCCTTGTTGATGCTAGAGGTCAGAGGAGAATGGGCCGACTGATTCAAGCTGATAGAAGAGCAACTTTGACTGAAATAACCACTCGTTACAACCGAGGTATGCAGCAAAGCATTTGTGAAGCCACAACACGCACAACCTTGAGGCGGATGGGCTACAACAGCAGAAGACCCCACCGGGTACCACTCATCTCCACTACAAATAGGAAAAAGAGGCTACAATTTGCACAAGCTCACCAAAATTGGACAGTTGAAGACTGGAAAAATGTTGCCTGGTCTGATGAGTCTCGATTTCTGTTGAGACATTCAGATGGTAGAGTCAGAATTTGGCGTAAACAGAATGAGAACATGGATCCATCATGCCTTGTTACCACTGTGCAGGCTGGTGGTGGTGGTGTAATGGTGTGGGGGATGTTTTCTTGGCACACTTTAGGCCCCTTAGTGCCAATTGGGCATTGTTTAAATGCCACAGCCTACCTGAGCATTGTTTCTGACCATGTCCATCCCTTTATGACCACCATGTACCCATCCTCTGATGGCTACTTCCAGCAGGATAATGCACCATGTCACAAAGCTCGAATCATTTCAAATTGGTTTCTTGAACATGACAATGAGTTCACTGTACTAAAATGGCCCCCACAGTCACCAGATCTCAACCCAATAGAGCATCTTTGGGATGTGGTGGAACGGGAGCTTCGTGCCCTGGATGTGCATCCCACAAATCTCCATCAACTGCAAGATGCTATCCTATCAATATGGGCCAACATTTCTAAAGAATGCTTTCAGCACCTTGTTGAATCAATGCCACGTAGAATTAAGGCAGTTCTGAAGGCGAAAGGGGGTCAAACACAGTATTAGTATGGTGTTCCTAATAATTCTTTAGGTGAGTGTATAAGGATATATAGGATATATAAGGATAGGATATATAAGGATATATAGGATATATACGGATAGGATATATAAGGATATATGAGGATATATAAGGAAAGCATATATAAAGATATATAAGGATAGCATATATTAGGTTATATAGGATATATAAGGATAGCATACAGTATATAAGGATAAATAGGATATATAAGGATAGGGTATATAGGATATATAAGGATATATAGGATATATAAGGATAGGATATATAGGATAGATAAGGATAGGATATATAAGGATATATAGGATGTATAAGGATAGCATACAGTTTATAAGGATATATAGGATAGATAAGGATAGGATATATAGGATAGATAAGGATAGGATATATAAGGATATATATAGGATCTATATATAAGGATATATGAGGATAGCATATATAATGATATATAAGGATAGGATATATAAGGATATATAGGATATATAAGGATAGGATATACAAGGATATATAAGTAATTTTTGACTTGATGAACCAAGTTTGAATGTTCACAATCACGATTAGGATAATTAAGAGCTACAGCAGCGGGGCGGTTTTCAGCATATGGCGATTTTATTGTCGTTTGAAAGTTGACAGCGGCACCCTTGTGAAAATGAAGTGCACTTATTAAAGTGTAAAGAATACTTATTACGGAAATAATATACTTAAATGTGTACTGAATGTGATGTTTTCAGACACTTAAATGCACATTAATTGAAATTAAATTAAAATGTATTATGGTTAAATGTATATTTATATAATATAAAATATAACATAAAAATATAATTTCTATTGAAACGCATATGTCATGCATTTAAATATATTTGTAATGATATATTATCTTTAAATGTAATATCGAATAACTCACTACAGTTAAAATTATAATCAAATACTTGTGACGTGCTTTAAAATGTTAGAAAACACATCAAAATGAGTGCACTTCTATTTAATTTGACATTTCGACTAAAGTCAACTTTTTAAAAATGTACTTAAACAGTCATGAAAGTGTGCTCTCTTTTAGCACACATAAGTGACCTTTTATTCTATCAATATCATATCTGCAAGTACAGTTTTTTTTAAAATATACTTTTAAGATTTGAAGTACACTTCAAGTGCACTTCTTTTTCACAACGTCAGCTCTTCTTCAATGTCACTACTTGGAAAAGAGTCAGATGAACGTTCCTATCATCATATCATATGGTTTTGGCCGAGGCTTTTATTGATGAATTATTCCTTACACATAATGAACTTTCAAGCGATCCCAGGCACTCGTTAATTCACAAATGCTTTTACTTTTGAGAAATGCATAATAGAGAATTTAGAAGCACAAGTTATGTGGCACTAACATAAGCTCAGAAACCTAGCGATTGTGTGGAAATGTCTCCAGAAGGGTCAAGGCAAGTGTATGAAGTAACATTGCATTTTAAAACTGCCCTTGTGAGCGAAATGAACCCATCCATCTTTCTGTCCTGCCTCTGGAGTCCTTGAAGGAAGGATAGTGTCCCTCCAGTCTGAGTTACTCTGGTCAGAGGTCAAGTGCTACCAGAGTAAATGCTGTTGATTGTTTGAGGCATTTTTTGTGTTTACAACCCTGAGCCTCATCGATGCAATTCATCAGAGCAGTAAAACTGTCTTCACAGCGCAGTAGCATGAATCTTTCACATCAGAGAGGGATAGAAAATCATACAGACGTTGATGTTTTGTCAACAGCAGATACATTGAAAGTGTTATTAGTAAGGATTCAATTATCTAGACGTGTATGTTAATGAATGTGTGCAATATGTTCATATTAGAGGATGAACAACTTCCGATTTTTTAAAGTCAACATTTCCGTGATGAAAGTCGAGTCGACGTCGACTAGTCGCTGATGACGTAATTAATGAACAAATAAGCCTGAACCTCGAGCTGAGACGCGAACACAGCGCTGCCCATAAGGTATTGCTCCTACATAACAGCTTTTGTATCAGTTCTTTTGTCTTTCTTTGGGTCGTTATATTTCTCACAGATTTCTGCTCGTTCTGAATCAGATACAGATAAAGTTAATAAAGATTGTGATTGCGTGTGAATTAATTCTACCTGCCAGCGTCTCTCTACTAATAGTGAAGCTGTGAGTTTTAATTACTAAGAAATATATGCTATAACTTTTCAGTTTATAAGCTATTTTATTGAACAGTGTTGACAATAAATTTCTGCGCTACTGAATGGTTGTGTGTGAGGTGCGCGCGATCTCCACGTGATGTGCGAGCTATGTGTGTGTGTTACAATGCAGTGCGCATCAGCTTAGAACGGTGATTAACTTACGTGTAACTCCAGATCAATTTTAAGCATCCAGATGGTATAATCAAACATGTCTTGTGGAGAGCTCTCTGAGTATGTATTTATTTGTCATTTTTAACTGTTGGGAAACAGCCTGCGTGTCAGGAGATGGCTTATCCTGTTGCGCCTTCTATAGGCCAGCGACTAGTCGACGTCAAGCCTAAAGCGTCATGGCAGAGCATTAAAGTCGACTAGTCGATTAGTCGACTAGTCGGTGCAACCCCTAGTTCATATATCCTCTTTTCAGGTACATATAGAAAAATAACAAACTGGATAAAAAAAAGACATGGCTAATGCTCATGGCTAATGTGTTTCTAGCATGATTTAACACTTTGCTAACATGTTTTAGCATGTTGTTAACATGTTTCTATCATGAATCAGCACAGTGCTAGAGTGACTTGTTTGTAGCATTATTTAGCACATTGCTAGCATGTTGCTTGCAGGTAAAGCACGTTCCTTGCATTTTTTCTAGCTTGATTTAATACACTGTTGTGAACATAATATACCAGCATGTTTCTAGCATGAATTAGCAAATTGCTAACATATTTTAACATGTTGTTAGCATTATTTAGCACATAGTTAACATGTTTTAACATTTTTCTAGAATGATTTAACATTGCTAGCATGTTTTAGCATGTTTCTTGTATGACTTGACAATGCTAACATGTTTTTGCGTGTTTCTAGCATCAATTAGCACATTGTTAGCATGTTTTAACATGTGAACATAATATAACATGTTGTTAGCATTAATTAGCATTTTTCTAGCGTGATTTAACGTTACTAGCATGTTTGTAGCATGAATGAGTAAAATGCCAACATGGTTTTAACATGTTTCTAGCATTAATTAGAACATTGCTAGCGTGTTTTAACGTGAACACAATATAACATTGCAGTGCCATGTCGAAATTACAGTAATTTCGAGATAACAATGCGTGACAACACATACTCTGAGCTGTTAACGCTTTTTACAAGTTGAAATTTAGCAATTATGGTAATTACGAAATGGCGTGAATGCGCTGAAGTTTTTGTTCGAATATATGAATACACATGTAAATGAAAATGTGAATCGCATTGCAAAGTTCAGAATCTGAAATCGTATCAGATTCATTCATTAGTGCACATACCCAGTGTACCCAGAACAGGGACAGTGTGAACTGAATCACAACTGAAGTGAAGCAGAACAGGAATAGTGTGAACTGAATCACAACTGAAGTGAAGCAGAACAGGGACAGTGTTAACTGAATCACAACTGAAGTGAAGCAGAACAGGAAGAGTGTGAACTGAATCACAACTGAAGTGAAGCAGAACAGGGACAGTGTGAACTGAATCACAACTGAAGTGAAGCAGAACAGGGAGAGTGTGAACTGAATCACAACTGAAGTGAAGCAGAACAGGGAGAGTGTGAACTGAATCACAACTGAAGTGAGGCAGAGCAGGGAGAGTTTGAACTGAATCACAACTGAAGTGAAGCAGAGCAGGGAGAGTGTGAACTGAATCACAACTGAAGTGAAGCAGAGCAGGGACAGTGTGAACTGAATCACAACTGAAGTGAAGCAGAGCAGGGAGAGTGTGAACTGAATCACAACTGAAGTGAAGCAGAGCAGG
Organism: Rhinogobio ventralis; assembly: GCA_039654625.1. NCBI lineage: Eukaryota > Metazoa > Chordata > Actinopteri > Cypriniformes > Gobionidae > Rhinogobio > Rhinogobio ventralis. Next base: position 36,573,087 of record CM077213.1, on the reverse strand, counting down.
GAGAGCGTGAACTGAATCACAACTGAAGTGAAGCAGAGCAGGAAGAGTGTGAACTGAATCACAACTGAAGTGAAGCAGAACAGGGACAGTGTGAACTGAATCACAACTGAATTGAAGCAGAACAGGGACAGTGTAAACTGAATCACAACTGAAGTGAAGCAGAGCAGGGAGAGTGTGAACTGAATCACAACTGAATTGAAGCAGAACAGGGACAGTGTAAACTGAATCACAACTGAATTGAAGCAGAACAGGGACAGTGTGAACTGAATCACAACTAAAGTGAAGCAGAACAAGGACAGTGTGAACTGAATCACAACTGAAGTGAAGCAGAACAGGGACAGTGTGAACTGAATCACAACTGAAGTGAAGCAGAACAGGGACAGTGTGAACTGAATCACAACTAAAGTGAAGCAGAACAAGGACAGTGTGAACTGAATCACAACTGAAGTGAAGCAGAACAGGGACAGTGTGAACTGAATCACAACTGAAGTGAAGCAGAGCAGGGACAGTGTGAATGCAAATGTAAGTAGAAAACCACCCTTGATTGGAATCAATCATGTACATCACACAGAATGTCTGGATCACTATATGTTTGACATTATATCAGAAGATACCTCAATTAGTTAATGTATCTGTAAAAGCGTAATATCAAGCCCCGTCCCAATGGATAGTCTTAAACGTGCCATGGTCCGCGTAACATGCATGTGCAGTACAGGGTTCAGGGAAGGGTAACAGTCTTTAGGACTCTCTCCAATTAACACTAATGCACTCTGGAGAAGCTGTTGAGTTTGCTGTGTGTAAAAGGTTAATAGCTACTGGCCATGACCTCATGTAGTGACTCTCTGCATTGGTTAGCGTTGATGTCTCCGTGCATTAGTGTAAGTATGAGCTACTTCTCTGGAACTCACATGGAGTTTAATAGGAAACAGAATGTCAATGATCACTGATGATTCATCCTTCACCTTCATCCTCATGAGCAATGCTTCTCAATGTTTCATTACATAGATTCTTACTAAAACATGCATTTTTAAAAACTTTTTTTAGCACTGTGCATGCTTGAGTATTGATGCTAAGGAATCAATGTTTTGAACTAATTGTTCTATGCTTTTTGTGCTTGTATGATTATTATGAATATAAGTCAAATGTGAGCCATCTCTCATGTTAAAATAAATAAGACTATTTAGCTAGGAAGCCATCCCTAGAAAGCCGCTGCCTATGTAGGCTGCCTAAGGACTTTTTTTCATTTGAGCTTTTTTATTGCATTATATCAGTCATCAGCCATATATATATACAGTATGTGAATATATAGTAAAGTGTAATGTATTCCTGTGATCAAAGCTGAATTTATCATCATTACTCCAGTCTTCAGTGTCACATGATCCTTCAGAAATCATTCTCATATGAGGATTTCATTTCTGATTATTATTGTGAACTTATTATATATATCTTAATGACCACAATTTTGAACAGTATGCCTTTTACATTTCTACTTTTCTTTGAATTGTTTAGGTATGTAACGTTAGCTGAAAAGCATATATTATTATTTTTATTAATTATTAATGTAGTTTAATAGTGGATTCCATTGTGACAACTAACCCCATTGAGGTATAACGTGACAACATGCCTCACTATTGGTAAAGTCACAGAAGGTCAGTGTGTGCTATAAAGTGTCGTATCTTTCAACGTTGTTAGAGTTTCACATATGCACAGATGCACAAACAGCACAGAGGATTCGATGTGCATCGACAGGGATTATACTTGTGCACATCTGTCTTGTCTTGGATTGAGCGTTCCTTGCGTTCCCCACACAGCACACGTCTCTGATGCCTTCACATGTGGGTGTGTTGAACAGGAAGATGTGAAGCTGAGCTTCCTAATTTAGCCCAGCGCTGTATGATTCAGCTGAAATGCGTCGAGGTGCAGCTGAAATCAGGCTCACGATGAATAAAATACACAGCGCTCTCTAATAATAGCCTGTGACAGGAGGAATATGTGCCATTGTTGGAGCCAGAGGCCATGGAAAAAATAATTTGGATTAGTGGGTTTATAATTATTATTCTATTGTTCTGTCAGAGCGCTAAATGATTTAATGATAATGACAGTCCATTAATGTAAGATAATTACCTGACTGACCTCTGCTGGCGGGTGAGGAGGTCAAACAGGTGATGATGGTGATTCACAGATTGTGGGAGGGAGAGGACAGGGCGGGTGAAGTAACGGACCCGTGGGCTCCATGACGTCACTGTACTTATGACATACATGCGCGTGTGTGTGTGAGCATGTCATCCCAAACTCATATAATTTTAGGGGCCGTTCACGGAGAACGTGTTTTTGCAGTTCATAAAACGGCAAGCTCTAGAGACACAAATTATTCACATTATTCAATGTGTTGACGTAATTTCAACTGAAACAGGAAGACAGGGCGGGACATATCGAACAGCCCCTCCCTCTTTTTAAAATAGCCAATAGCGTTTAGTTTATATCACAGCTTGGCCAGAGCCATTGAGCACTGTCTGAATCGTTCCCTATCCCCTATATAGTGTACTGTCTGAATCGTTCCCTTTCCACTATATAGCGCACTGTCTGAATCGTTCCCTATCCCCTATATAGTACACTGTCTGATCGTTCTCTATCCCCTATATAGAGGACTGTCTGATCGTTCCCTATCCCCTATATAGCACACTGTCTGATCATTCCCTATCCCCTATATAGTGCACTGTCTGATCGTTCCATATCCCATATATAGTGCACTGTCTGATCGTTCCCTATCCCCTATATAGTGCACTGTCTGATCATTCCATATCCCCTATATAGTGCACTGTCTGATCGTTCCATATCCCCTATATAGTGCACTGTCTGATCGTTCCATATCCCCTATGTAGCGCACTGTCTGATTGTTCCCTATCCCCTATATAGTACACTGTCTGATCGTTCTCTATCCCCTATATAGAGGACTGTCTGATCGTTCCCTATCCCCTATATAGCACACTGTCTGATCATTCCCTATCCCCTATATAGTGCACTGTCTGATCGTTCCATATCCCATATATAGTGCACTGTCTGATCGTTCCCTATCCCCTATATAGTGCACTGTCTGATCATTCCATATCCCCTATATAGTGCACTGTCTGATCGTTCCATATCCCCTATGTAGCGCACTGTCTGATTGTTCCCTATCCCCTATATAGTACACTGTCTTATCGTTCTCTATCCCCTATATAGAGGACTGTCTGATCGTTCCCTATCCCCTATATAGCACACTGTCTGATCATTCCCTATCCCCTATATAGTGCACTGTCTGATCGTTCCATATCCCATATATAGTGCACTGTCTGATCGTTTCCTTTCCCCTATATAGTGCACTGTCTGATCATTCCATATCCCCTATATAGTGCACTGTCTGATCGTTCCCTATCCCCTATATAGAGGACTGTCTGATCGTTCCATATCCCCTATATAGTGCGCTGTCTAATCGTTCCCTATCCCCTATATAGTACACTGTCTGATCGTTCCATATCCCCTATATAGTGCACTGTCTGATCGTTCCCTATCCCCTATATAGCGCACTGTCTGATCGTTCCCTATCTCCTATATAGTGCACTGTCTGATCGTTCCATATCCCCTATATAGTGCACTGTCTGATCGTTCCATATCCCCTATATAGTGCACTGTCTGATCGTTCCCTATCCCCTATATAGCGCACTGTCTGATCGTTCCATATCCCCTATATAGTGCACTGTCTGATCGTTCCCTCTCGCCTATATAGTGCACTGTATGAATCGTTACCTATCCCCTATATAGTGCACTTTGTCTGAATCGTTCCCTATCCCCTATATAGTGCACTGTCTGATCGTTCCCTATCCCCTATATAGTGCACTGTCTGATTGTTCCCTATCCCCTATGTAGTGCACTGTCTGAATCGTTCTCTATCCCCTATATAGTGCACTGTCTGAATCGTTCCCTATCCCCTATATAGAGCACTGTCTGAATCGTTCCCTCTCGCCTATATAGTGCACTGTCTGAATCGTTACCTATCCCCTATATAGTGCACTTTGTCTGAATCGTTCCCTATCCCCTATATAGTGCACTGTCTGATCGTTCCATATCCCCTATATAGTGCACTGTCTGAATCGTTCCCTATCCCCTATATAGAGCACAATCTGAATTGTTCCCTATCCCCTATATAGTGCACTGTCTGATCGTTCCATATCTCCTATATAGTGCACTGTCTGATCGTTCCCTATCCCCTATGTAGAGGACTGTCTGATCATTCCCTGTCCCCTATATAGCACACTGTCTGATCGTTCCCTATCCCCTATATAGTGCACTGTCTGATCGTACCATATCCCCTATATAGTGCACTTTGTCTGAATCGTTCCCTATCCCCTATATAGTGCACTGTCTGATCGTTCCATATCCCCTATATAGTGCACTGTCTGAATCGTTCCCTATCCCCTATATAGAGCAAAATCTGAATTGTTCCCTATCCCCTATATAGTGCACTGTCTGATCGTTCCATATCCCCTATATAGTGCACTGTCTGATCGTTCCCTATCCCCTATGTAGAGGACTGTCTGATTATTCCCTGTCCCCTATATAGCACACTGTCTGATCGTTCCCTATCCCCTATATAGTGCACTGTCTGATCGTACCATATCCCCTATATAGTGCACTGTCTGATCGTTCCATATCCCCTATATAGTGCACTGTCTGATCGTTCCCTATCCCCTATATAGTGCACTGTCTGATCGTTCCCTATCCCCTATGTAGAGGACTCTCTGATCGTTCCCTATCCCCTATATAGTGCACTGTCTGATCGTTCCCTATCCCCTATATAGTGCACTGTCTGATCGTTCCATATCCCCTATATAGTGCACTGTCTGATCATTCCCTATCCCCTATGTAGTGCACTGTCTGATCATTCCATATCCCCTATATAGTGCACTGTTTGATCGTTCCCTATCCCCTATATAGTGCACTGTCTGAATTGTTCCCTATCCCCTATATAGAGCCCTGTCTGAATCGTTCCCTCTCGCCTATATAATGCACTGTCTGAATCGTTACCTATCCCCTATATAGTGCACTTTGTCTGAATCGTTCCCTATCCCCTATATAGTGCACTGTCTGATCGTTCCCTATCCCCTATATAGTGCACTGTCTGATTGTTCCCTATCCCCTATGTAGTGCACTGTCTGAATCGTTCTCTATCCCCTATATAGTGCACTGTCTGAATCGTTCCCTATCCCCTATATAGTGCACTGTCTGAATCGTTCCCTCTCGCCTATATAGTGCACTGTCTGAATCGTTACCTATCCCCTATATAGTGCACTTTGTCTGATCGTTCCCTATCCCCTATATAGTGCACTGTCTGATCGTTCCCTATCCCCTATATAGTGCACTGTCTAAATCGTTCCCTATCCCCTATATAGAGCACTGTCTGAATTGTTCCCTATCCCCTATATAGTGCACTTTGTCTGAATCGTTCCCTATCCCCTATATAGTGCACTGTCTGATCGTTCCCTATCCCCTATATAGAGGACTGTCTTCTGTGTGAACCTGCTCTTATTCTCTTGTACAAGCTACTGTTTTTCATACAGTAAAAGTGAATGGTGATTATTACTCCAGAATCCTTTCATTCATCCATAGACATGTAGCTGGGAAAAGAACGGCTCCTCAATATTGGGGAATTAGGATAACAGGGAACATTCTCAGAACTGTAGCTAACGAAAACATGGGCGTTGGAAACAAAACAAATGTGGGTGGGTCCTCCCCAGAAACATTTGACTGGAGTAGACGCCATTTCCTGTATTCTGGTGCCTTTTAATTAAACAGTTGTTTTTATAGCCTAAAACAGTTACCATATACCTGGCAAGGTTTTCCCAAAATTGAAAGTCTTCCTCCGCCATGCAGTTCAAATAACTTTTAGTGTTATAACAACATAGTGTAAGTGCAACTGTATTCAATGCTGCAACAAAAACTACATAATGCCTTTAAAGCAACAGGAGAACACATGATGAACATACACTTAAATAGCAGATTGTTTAGTGACAGTATATGAGCACACAGCCAGACCCACCTGAGCAGCAGATATGCTAAGATGCCTTGTTTACCTTGTTGTGTCGCGCGAGTAGTGAAAACACGGAATGGAGTTTAATTTATCTGGCTCTGAATGAGCCAAGTGGAATGGATTTGAGGAAGCAGCAGCATGGAAGTAAAGGCTGTAGCTAAAATGCGGAATGAAGTTTAATTTATTAGGGCGTTTCTCAAGTGGAATGGATTTGACTGACGGCGCTCTGAAAAGTGAACAGACATACACTATATTGCCAAAAGTTTTGCAATGCCTGCCTTTACATGCACATGAACTTTAATGCCATCCCATTCTTAATCCGTAGGGTTTAATATGGAGATGGCCCACCCTTTGCAGCTATAACAGCTTCAACTCTTCTGGGAAGGCTTTCCACAAGGTTTAGGAATGTGTTTATGGGAATTTTTGACCATTCTTCTAGAAGTGCATTTGTGAGGTCAGGCACTGATGTTGGACGAGAAGGCCTGGCTCGCAGTCTCCGCTCTAATTCATCCCAAAGGTGTTCTATCGGGATGAGGTCAGGACTCTGTGCAGGCCAGTCAAGTTCCTCCACACCAAACTCGCTCATCCATGTCTTTATGGACCGACGCTTTGTGCACTGGAGCGCAGTCATGTTGGGACAGGAAGGGGCCGTCCCCAAACTGTTCCCACAAAGTTGGGAGCGTGAAATTGTCCAAAATGTCTTGGTATGCTGAAGCATTAAGAGTTCCTTTCACTGGAACTAAGGGGCCAAGCCCAACCCCTGAAAAACAACCCCTAGAGTCCAGTGGCGGCGTGCTTTACCCCACTGCATCCCAAGGATTATTAGGAACACCTGTTCAATTTCTCATTAATGCAATTATCTAATCAACCAATCACATGGCAGTTGCTTCAATGCATTTAGGGGTGTGGTCCTGGTCAAGACAATCTCCTGAACTCCAAACTGAATGTCAGAATGGGAAAGAAAGGTGATTTAAGCAATTTTGAGCGTGGCATGGTTGTTGGTGCCAGACGGGCCGGTCTGAGTATTTCACAATCTGCTCAGTTACTGGGATTTTCCCATTTCTAGAGTTTACAAAGAATGGTGTGAAAAGGGAAAAACATCCAGTATGCGGCAGTCCTGTGGGCGAAAATGCCTTGTTGATGCTAGAGGTCAGAGGAGAATGGGCCGACTGATTCAAGCTGATAGAAGAGCAACTTTGACTGAAATAACCACTCGTTACAACCGAGGTATGCAGCAAAGCATTTGTGAAGCCACAACACGCACAACCTTGAGGCGGATGGGCTACAACAGCAGAAGACCCCACCGGGTACCACTCATCTCCACTACAAATAGGAAAAAGAGGCTACAATTTGCACGAGCTCACCAAAATTGGACAGTTGAAGACTGGAAAAATGTTGCCTGGTCTGATGAGTCTGGATTTCTGTTGAGACATTCAGATGGTAGAGTCAGAATTTGGCGTAAACAGAATGAGAACATGGATCCATCATGCCTTGTTACCACTGTGCAGGCTGGTGGTGGTGGTGTAATGGTGTGGGGGATGTTTTCTTGGCACACTTTAGGCCCCTTAGTGCCAATTGGGCATCGTTTAAATGCCACGGCCTACCTGAGCATTGTTTCTGACCATGTCCATCCCTTTATGACCACCATGTACCCATCCTCTGATGGCTACTTCCAGCAGGATAATGCACCATGTCACAAAGCTCGAATCATTTCAAATAGGTTTCTTGAACATGACAATGAGTTCACTGTACTAAAATGGCCCCCACAGTCACCAGATCTCAACCCAATAGAGCATCTTTGGGATGTGGTGGAACGGGAGCTTCGTGCCCTGGATGTGCATCCCACAAATCTCCATCAACTGCAAGATGCTATCCTATCAATATGGGCCAACATTTCTAAAGAATGCTTTCAGCACCTTGTTGAATCAATGCCACGTAGAATTAAGGCAGTTCTGAAGGCGAAAGGGGGTCAAACACAGTATTAGTATGGTGTTCCTAATAATCCTTTAGGTGAGTGTATATCGTTCATGGGGCATTTTTCTGAAATGTTTTAGTTGAATGTTTGTGTAATATTTTTAAATGTTACTACTTACTTTCAGAGAACATTCAAAAGTAACGTTCCCATAAAGTTTGATAAAATAGAATGTTCCCTTAACGTTCGCATAACGTTTTTAAAACCTGGACGTTTTGAACGTTCAGAGAACATTCCAAAATAACGCTTTCATAACTTAATGAACATTTGAGCAAAACGTTCTTAAAATGTTACCTTTTTGTTACCTCTAAACCTCTGCTTGAGTCTTTGTCTAATTGCTCTTTCTTTTCTTGCTATGAGCTCTTATTTTTAAGTATTTTTATGGCCTCTGAATAAAGACATTGGTAGATTTAGAGATCTGAGTATTGTGTGTGGGCTTTCGTGCTCTTTAACTGTTTGTAATGTGGATGCGTAGCTTAGAGGTCAGTGTTTGGCGCAGCTGTTGGCACTGCTTTTAACACATGCACGGACATACTGAGCCGTGGTGCTGATGCCACACACACGGGTTTGAGTCTGTCCTCTCTGTATCGGTGAGCCGCGGGCTTTGCTGCACTGCAGCATTGATATGCGGGGGTGTCCCAATTCACAGGCACACACTCCATCTGTCCTGCAGCAGAGCTCACACTCATCCTGTATGTGGCGAGGGTCATGAGGACATGATCGGTGTGTTCTGATGCTCAGACAGAAGGCTCTCTGAATGTTTCAAGATAAACTATAGGACTGTCAGTTACAAACAGAATGCATAAGTTACACAATTGCTCAAGAATCAATCACAGTTAATCACATATGTTGGCATGTGCTGGAGCAGCATATGGGTCTGAGATGGTTAAATGGGTTATTTTTTCCAAAAATAGAATTTACACATCAAATTAACAGTCCTTCGACGTCCAGCGCATATTCTGCATCCTCACGACTCGGACCGGCTGGTGAATCAGTGGTAAATTCGACAGACGTGACGTAAACACCTGTAAGTGGTTGTGCGGGATTGGCTCCTGCAGCGCTTGCGTCCCGTGAGGAAGTGTGTTTCAAAACATCTGAGAGTGTGACTGAAGTGAAGCTGTGTGTGTGTTCCAGCTTTACTTCATCTATCCATCTATCCATCTATCTATCCATCTATCTATCTATCCATCTATCCATCCATCCATCTATCTATCTATCTATCTATCTATACCTGTCTGGCCATCCATCTATCTATCTATCCATCCCTCCATCCATCCATTTATCTATCTATCTATCTATCTATCTATCTATCTATCCATCCATCCATCCATCCATCCATCCATCCATCTATCCATCTATCCATCCATCTATCTATCTATCTATCTATCTATCTATCTATCTATCTATCTATCTATCTATCTATCTATCTATCAGTACCTGTCTGGCCATCCATCTATCTATCTATCTATCTATCTATCTATCTATCTATCTATCTGTCTGTTCGTCTCTTTATCTGAGTGTTTCTCATTCCCATCTCTTTATGCCTCTCTCTCTTTCTGTGTTCTGCAGGGTTCACCCCTCCCTTCACCTCTCTCTCTCTCTCTCTCTCTCTCTCTCTCTCTCTCTCTCTCTCTCTCTCTCTCTCTCTCTCTCTCTCTCTCTCTCTCCGTCAGTGTGTTGTGTAGTATGGTTGAGGCTGTATGCACTCTCTCAGTACAGATGCTGAAGGGTGATTACTCTTCTCTGTGACTCGTGGCATTGTGGATTTGACATGATCTTCTAGTTCAGTAAGTAAAACTCAGCTATGCTACTAGAGCCGCTTCATTTTATAGTTAATGCACGTTTGCGTTGGCAATCTTCGGTGTGGTGTGCAGGAACATGGAGCAGCTGTGCTGAAGCGCATGTGTCCTTCACATGCAGAAGGTTGGAACGCTGGCAGGTGGGGACGCATTAGGTTTCACGCGGTGTCTTAAACGAGCCCACAGAGCTCCTGACCGGTGTCACGGCTGTTTTTTCTCCATTGGAAGCTCCAGTTACAGTTGAATGGGATTATGTCAAAGCTCTCTTGCATGGGTGCCCTCACAGACAGATTTAGCTGCCGAGCGGCGGCGGGGACGGTTTTCAACACGGTGTCAGGCTGTTGAGTCCGACCGGAATGAGTCAGCCGGTGTAAAGTTTGTTGCGTGGATGTAGTTTTCTCAGATCGTCTTGTGGCGGTGACCTCCAGAGTAGTAGCTTCACTGCGACAAAAGAGTGTTTTTGGATGCGTTAGGTAAGAACACGAGGGGGATCTCTAGTGACATTGACAGCAGATCCTCATTTATATGTCACATTTTCATAGCTGTACTGTTGCAGAGTATACTTGTTATTAAAATAACATACATATTTTTGTAGGGTGAATTCAGGGTTATTGGGACACTTTTTGCCATTGAGATGACTTGGAAAATGTGTCCCAGTCAACCTGAATTCACCCTATATACAAAGGTTCTATAAGTTACAGACGGCTACATGCTCAGCGTTTAGGTGTCATTTGCACAGTGCCTCAGCTGTAACTGTGTGTCTGCTGTAATTACTGCAGAAGTTGCTGCTGTGGATCGTCCTTCATCATGCTGGCAGCGAGAGGCTCGCTCATTACCGCCGCGTGTGGGGGTGTATGATTGTATCTGTAGGGGATCGGGTTAGTGCATGTTGCATTCTGATGCGTCATCCCCGCGCACATGTGCCGGACGTTCACGAGCCCACAGCTGGGTTATGACAGACACAAGTGCAGCCCTGCGGTGTTGGATCGTCTGTCACATGGAGTGAGCGCGCCACGCATGAGGTCAAATGCTTTGCGCTGTCCTGGAGGGATCTTTTTCTCTTTTATTCACAGCTTGTCTTTGTGTGTGTGTGCATAGAGTACAGTATTAATCATTAGCTCCGGGACTGCAGGGTTTTGGGCGGGGGGTTGTGAACTACTGCCGTTCAGTGCTAATAAACCTGCTATTCACTAAGAAGTGCTTCACTACTACAGGCCCATACGTCATTGTTGTAATGTGTAAAAAAAACATTTTACAATTAGGTTCCATTTGCTTGTATTAGTTAACTACACTATTTAACTCTTTCCCGGCCAAGATTTTAAAAATAATTTTCATCATAATTTTCATATTGTTGTATGAATATCTGAACATGCAATATATCAAAAGAAATTTGATTTAATGTTTGATGATCGCATTATTTTACGTATGCATACGATTATGATATTGCTTGTTTCTGCTTCTTCTTCGCCTGTGTGTCGCCTGTGTCTCTTTCAGAAGATGTGTAATAGCGCCCCCTATCGTATAACAGTGGAAACATGGAAAGCCAGACATTTCCGGTGGGGAAAGAGTTAAAGATAAGAACGTTTGTTCATAACTTTGAGAGAACCTTGCCACTAGTGTTGTCACGATACTGGAATTTCTAACTTCGATACGATACCTGGAAAAGTATCGATATTCAACAACATGGAACGTTTATTCGGCTGCTGTCCCTTTAAGACCCGACGCATTTATAATACTGTTCCTGTTACACATTCTTCCTGAACTGTTTACGACTGTGTTTACGCTAATACTCACCAAGATGGGCATTGTGACATTATTATTTAAGTGTATTTGACCATTAATAAGCTGGGAAAAGCTTTTGCACTTGTATGTCAGACGGCTTTATTACTGTATATGTGTGTGCGCTTCAGATCTGCGGGAATGAGTAGAATTATGTGCAGTCCCGTGCAAAATTCAGACCCGTCACACCAACACTATTTAACTGGAGCGAGTGAGAGGAGGCGGTGCGTGTCTAATCGCTGTCGGTCGGAGAGGAGAGCAAGAAAGCGCAGTATCGGTCTATCGATACTGTAGAAAGGAGTATTGGTAACGTTTCAGATATTTCAGTATCGATACATATCGAAATATCAATATATTTTGACATCACTACTTGCCAGAACGTTCTGAAGTTGTAAAGGTCTGAGAACGTTCCCTAGTGCTCATTTGTGTTAAACTTAAGTGTGTGTTGTCACACAGCAAGCCATCTAGAAACCAGAACATCACAGAGACGTCACACCAGACTGGAAGAAACCACTTAAAAACCAGCCTAACAGCTAAAAACCCCTCAGAACAACATAGCAACTGCATACAAAAGTTCTTTATTGACATTGATGTTTCCATGAAGGCTTCTTAACTCAATCTGCTACCAATCTCATCATTCTCTATAGGGAACAGCTGATTGGTTCCTGCTGTATCAGTAGCCAATGAGCACGCTGCTCATCCTTCAAATGCTTGGTCGGTGTTTGCTGTAGCAGCTTTCAGAAACCCTCCACCTTCCCCAGCTCCACCTGTATAGATCTGCTACGGGTCATTCATGTATGCTATATTGTGCAGCAGCAGCATGTCTCACTCGCTCACAGTGTGTTGTGTGTGTGTACTTGCAGCAGCAGTGTAGCAGACCTATTTCACCAAGACCAAACATACCAACATTGTCATATCCATTACCATGCCAAACGCTCTGAGAGCATCTAAGGTCAAAAACACGTTAATTCTCTCCTAATATCCACTGACGCTTCAGCTCTTTCTGAAACGCTTCAGTCTCTCTAAGCCCCGCCTCTCTGAGAGCTGCTCTGCTGTGATTGGTCAGAAAGCAAGCGCTCATTATCATATCTGAATCTCAACTCTTGACACAAAGTGATATGGACAGTAACGATGACGTGGGTTTGACCGTAACAATCTCATCAAAGTGGGTTTGCTTTGCGTCTTCTCCACATGAACAACACCAACCAAACTCTTCCAGTCTCAGATACAGCTACAGTGAGTGAGGGCGGGGCTCTCTGAAACTTTTTTTTTTTAAGAGTACAGTAACATCCTAGCATTGTGGTGGTGAGTTCTGCTTTTCAGGTGTGCTATTCTTCACTTATCATCAACCTCACATTCATCTGCAAACCTTTCATACATTCTCTGTTTCCTGCTGGTGATTCAGTTCAGAAGTCAGAACATCTGCGTTCAGCTCTAGTTTGGCACATTAAAGTCATGTAGATGTTTGGACGCTCTCGGGCGCTGGTGCTTTTGCCAGTCCACTACCCTGCATTACGCCACCAAAAGGAGGACTTGGGACCCAAGGGTTTAGGTCGGTATTTGGGACGCAAGCATTTTGTCTAATGCTATTGAAATGGTTTGTTTCCAGCTTCTCTAACTAACACTCAAGCAGCAGATTTAGAGCAGGTAAACGCACAACTGCACAAATGAATCGTCGGTCATCATCACCCTTAAACTATTTACTGTTGCATTTTAGCCAGCAATGCTGAAAGTACAGTATCATAAAAGTATATAGTTAATGCTATAGGTCTGTCAACACCAAGCACATAAATGTGACGCGTTCAGTAGAGACACTGGTCATGTTTGGTTGTGTGAGAGTAGTTCAGCTGTTTTTAGTGTTTACAGTAACAGGCTACTTTTTCTAATGGTGTAACATCACAAAACTCCACATTGTTGTTTTTGTCACATTGAGTTGTTCCCGCAGCTTTCCAGCCAAACAACCCGAGGCAATAAAAAACAAGCTGTCTTTTACTGTCCTCTCTCTCTCGTTGGGAAAGTCTCATTCAGTTTGTACAGACCATTCATTTGAGCAAACCATACAAAATATTTACAAACAAATGCACTTCCAAGTAAACCACTCATGACTGCCCTAGTGGGAAAAAAAGTATTTAATGTATTTAAAATACGTTTATTTCATACTAAGTATACTACAAATCCATTAATATATTTACTGACATATCGCTTGAGATTTACTGATAATGCAACTTTATTTGGGATACTTCATTATTGCACAATGCGCATTTTATCATATTTATAAAAGACAGATACACTGTACCGATTCTTTCCCGAAAACAGCTGAACTCGTGGAGGCGTGCAGTGGGCGGAGCTAAAGAGAACACACACACACACACACACACACACTATCCTGAAGGAGTGTATTTGGCACAGAAATACTCCGTCACACGTCCAACTTGTTGTTTGAAATTTTGTCCATGTTTATCATGAGAATGAACTCTTTAACTGTCAATAAGTCAGAATGCATGAAACAGCATTACCCTTTAAATGCAAGATATTCAAAGTGTACCTAAAGTATACTTGCAATAGTTCCACTTTAGCACAATCAAATACACTTCAGTATATCTTTAGTTGGACCTCAGCACTATTTCCGGATAACTAAAGTGCATTAAGTACAAAATTAGTTGTTCCAATTTAGCAGACTTTAAGTATATCAGTTTAGTATACTAAAAATACAATTGCAGAGTATTTATATTATGTACATAAATATAAATGTGTTTGTAGTGTACTTAGCATACATAGCATATTTTGGTATATTTATTTTTCACTAGGGTGGAGTTGAACTACTTTAAATTATAAGTAGCTTAGTGGTTTCAAAGCAGCTTCCCAAACATTGATTAAAGGGGTCATAAACTGCATTTTTTTTAAAAACATTTATAATGTTCTTTGAAGTCCACTTATAATGATAGCAAGATTTTTACATCAAAACCATCACAATTTAGAAGTAATAAGCTATTTTCTGTCCTCTCTTTTAAACACTCCATTTTGACAGACATGCCACATTCAAGACTGGGAAGTAAATGGCCACTGCTATGATTGGGGAACAGTTTTGCATATTAAAATCATTTTCAGTGTCCAGTGTGTTCAGTGTTCAGTGTATATATATGTATATATTAGTGTTAAAGCGAAGACACTACAGAAAGACGCTACATATACTTTATAAGTCTCGGTTATGGCAAATAATTACATATCAGACGATCTGTATCAGAGCAATAGTGACAGATGGTAAAAATGGTTGGATCCAATGTAGGGTTAGTAGTAGTCATCGCAAACAAATGAACAGTGTCCCACTGACACGATCTGGAACTGTTAAAAGTAATTCATTTAATGTTAGGGTCACAAGGATGGCAACGCAAAGACTGTGAACTTTCCACTTCAAAACGTCCTGTAATCCTCTATTGTAATCCTGTGCTTGAGTCTCTCTCGTATTTACCTCTACATGACATGCGCTGATCAGTGGGCGGGGCTAAAGAGGCAGTGATGTAGAAGTGGGCGTCGGTCTTCTCCTGCAGCGGCGGTATTTGATGTCATACTGAGACAAAATCCGAAACGAGTCATTTTGGCAGCTTGCTTTCAATAAAAGCCAACAAAATGTTGAGTTCTGAAACTTACAGGATGTTTTTATAGTACAATAACCCTTACATGTCAAAGATCAAGGGGAATTTGACTCAATTCATGACCCCTTTAAAGTGAAGGAGGAGGAAGAAACATCTGTTGAAATAGTGGCCAAAGTACTGTTAATGTGTAGGAATTTTCTATATGGGTTTTTCACAGCTGTATTTTGTGTCGTTTTTTAGTTTTTATTTTAGTTTTTTTTTGTTTGTACAGTACAGTAGTTGTTATGTTAGTCTGTAAATAATCTGCATTACTGCTCTGGAAATGGGCTAATCTGCCTTAAACTGCCATAAATCATTTATCTTTTATAACACATGACTCACAGAATGAAATATGATTCACGCAGCTGTTGTATAATACTTTCTTAATGGCGTCTGAACAGCTGTCCTTATCGTGGAGCCACACAGCAGTTTGAAGAAATTAAATGAACCGAGCCACATTGAAAACTTTGCATTGCAAGAACTGTGCACATAAAGATTTATATTTATGCATTTGGCAGATGCTTTTATTGATAGTGATTTACAGTATGATCACTGGCATTTAATTTACTTTTACCACAAGCAAATGGCTTCTCATCCAATCATGACCCTGTGCAACATCATGTTAATATACACTATATTGCCTAAAGTATTGTGACGCCCCTCCAAATCCCTGAGTTCAGGTGTTCAATCCCTTCATGGCCACAGGTGTATAAATCAAGCTCTAGGCATGCAGACGCTTCTACAAACATTAGTGAAAGAATGGGTCGCTCTCAGGAGCTCAGTGAACTCAAGCGTGGTACCGTGATAGGTTGCCACCTGTGCAATAAGTCCATTCCTGACATTTCCTCACTACTAAATATTCCACGCTCAACTGTTAGTGGGATTATAACAAAGTGGAAGCAATTGGGAACAACAGCAACTCAGCCACGAAGTGATAGGCCACGTAAAATCACAGAGCGGGGTCAGCGCATGCTGAGGGTCACAGTGCGCAGAAGACGCCAACTTTCTGCAGAGTCAATAGCTACAGACCTCCAAACTTCTGTGGCCTTCAGATGAGCTCAAGAACAGTGTGTAGAGAGCTTCATGGAATGGGTTTCCATGGCCGAGCAGCTCATCCAAGCCTTACATCACCAAGAGCAATGCAAAGCGTGGGATGCAGTGGGGTAAAGCACGCCGCCACTGGACTCTAGAGCAGTGAGACGTGTTCTCTGGAGTGACCAATCACGCTTCTCTGTCTGCCAATCCCATGGACGAGTCTGGGTTTGGCGGTTGCCAGGGGAACGGGACTTGCCTGACTGCATTGTGCCAAGTGTAAAGTTTGGTGGAGGGGGGATTATGGGGTGGGGTTGTTTTTCAGGGGTTGGGCTTGGCCCCTTAGTTCCAGTGAAAGGAACTCTTAATGCTTCAGCATACCAAGACATTTTGGACAATTTCATGCTCCCAACTTTGTGGGAACAGTTTGGAGACGGCCCCTTCCTGTCCCAACATGACTGCGCTCCAGTGCACAAAGCGTCGGTCCATAAAGACATGGATGAGCGAGTTTGGTGTGGAGGAACTTGACTGGCCTGCACAGAGTCCTGACCTCATCCCGATAGAACACCTTTGGGATGAATTAGAGCGGAGACTGCGAGCCAGGCCTTCTCGTCCAACATCAGTGCCTGACCTCACAAATTCGCTTCTAGAAGAATGGTCAAAAATTCCCATAAACACACTCCTAAACCTTGTGGAAAGCCTTCCCAGAAGAGCTGAAGCTGTTATAGCTGCAAAGGGTGGGCCGACTCCATATTAAACCCTACGGATTAAGAATGGGATGGCATTAAAGTTCATGTGCATGTAAAGGCAGGCGTCCCAAAACTTTTGGCAATAAAGTGTATTTAAGGCAACAATGGTTGAATGTAAATAGTGGTAGATAAGTGCATAGATTCTGTAAACACAAAAAAAGCAATATGCTGTTTATGCTAAAGGTAAAATATCTGAGCCGTGCTGGGCTGAGTAAAAAAATGAGTGTGCAGATTCATGGAGTTAAATAGAGTCAGGAGGACCAGATATAGCTCGGACACCCTCTTTAATATTTCATGTGTTATGGCTGATGTGTGTGCGTGCTTCGACACGAGCAGAGATGAGACTGAGAGCAGCTCTGGGTCATGTTTGCATAGTCAGACTCTGGATCAATACGTCAGGATGGACAGACGCCCTTTCATGCTTTCTCACCAATGCATAGAAATGACACGTTTCATCATTAAGAGAGGAGAATGACTGACAGATGATTAGAGACAAGCCCCGCCCACTTACTAAAACACCACCTCATTAACCAAAGAGACTCTACATTCATCTACATATCAGTTTACTGTCAATTCATGTCAACTGAGTCAAACGAGTCAAAATTTATGGAAGCAGGAGGTAAATAAATCATGTGCTCTTCCCATTGACTTTACTGATGAAAATCAGTCCATTTGAGTCGTGCTTTAGATGCAGCTCGCTTGTCGAATTGAATTGATTTTCCTGGCAAACCCAAGAGACATTTCACCCCCCGCCCGTCACCGTAAGCGACCTCCCATGTGGCCCGTATCTGCAAAGCAAAGGTGACATCCCCTGCGGTAGATCAATATGCAGCGTCAGCACATCACGGAGCCCCGGGGCCACGCAGCGGTGGACGGCACATGCTGGACATCTGAGAGGGCTTTGACTGCGCGCAGCCGGCGGAGGTCCCCGTACAGAGAGGAGTCGTGTGTGTGTGGCCAGGAAGTGACATGTCATCTGCTCTCTCTGAAACGGAACCCAGCCATCGCATTAAAGGGCAGCGCGCCGCTGCTCGCCTCACGATGAGGAGGATGCTGGCTTTCTGCATTTGCATTCATTTCTTCTCTATGCTTTTTTAAAATAAGAATGAAAAAGATTGCTTGTCACAAAAGACTAACATTTTTAGCTACTGTATTTACAATATTCTCTTTAAAAGTAATCTATTTAAGAGCATCCCAGTTCATATTTCACCCCAAAATCAAAAGACATTGACACTAAATACAATGAAGCCTATTTTTAGGACTATTAACTCTTTCCTCGCCAGCGAGATGCCAGTGTTTTTGATCATTTTCACAAAAATGTAATGGCCCCCAGAATTTTTTGTTGTCTGAATATCTGAACATGCAATATATCAAAAGAAAGAACAGAGCCTCTGCTTTTAAACAACAACAAATGTTTTATTGCAATTTCATGCATTCTTTTTTATAAACATGTGGGTAAGTTTCATAAAAAAGCAAGAGAGATTCTGTACTCTTTCAGAAGATGTGTAACAGCGCCCCCTACCGTAAAACAGTGAAGACACGGAAAGAGTTAAAGGGGTTATATGTAAGATTTTTCATGTACACTTTTTTATAACCAATGTGTGAACAGCTTGTAACAAAACTTAAAAATGAGACCTTCCCCGACTTCCTCAGTTGTCTATAAAAGCCTGTCGACTGATTTTTATGAGAAGGACTCGGGACGCTATTGCCAGGAAATCAAACGGATGTGGCGTTTACGCTCCCGAGAGCCTCTTCCGTTCAGTGAAGTGAATGCTTGTACAATGTTCAGGATAATGAGCTAATCTGTACTGTAATGTCAATGTGTCATTCAAAGAAAAGGGATTCATTTAATCTACAGTCTCACATAGCCGGATCTATATAGTCTATAGTCTCAAATATACTTTATAGTCAGTCATAGCAGTGTGATTTGAATGATCTCATCTGTCGACATGAAATGCCAGTGAATTGCAGAGCCGGTGCAAATATATCCGCATCACTACGATCAGATGCTTTCTGAACTGCTGTTTTCTCACCGCTGTGTTTATTATGTTATTGAGACAAATTCATCCTAATATTTTTATATTTTAGAAGTTGGTATTTCTTTTTGCTTCTGAGAAAAGAACGAAAAGAACTTCACCGTGAGTATATCGGGGCCATTGAATCACGTTCAGTTATCGCGAGCATGAGTTGCTGCTGCAGTTCACTTAACAGCCACCGGTGGCGCTAATAACAAGGCTTTCTGAATTCTACATACAGCCTCTTTTTTGATTCTTAGCTTTGTTTCTTTATCTTCATGACACCCCTCCCTACATTCTCATTACCGTCATATGAATAAGCCTATTATTTAAAATGGTAACGCATAATATTTTACAGCTTCTATTTAAATGAGTTGCTGTTCATTGTAAAATTCAGAAAAACATTACAAATCTGCTAGTGGTACGTGTAGAAATCAACATTAACCAAGATAAATAACTGCTGTATTGTTGTTTATTAGTACTGATCAAAAGTTTGCAGTCAGTAAGATTTTGCGGCCGCATGAAATTGACCAAAAAAATGGCAGTATAGACATTTAATGTTACAAAAGATTTCTATTTCAGGAATAAATTACATTTTCAAAATAGAAAACAGTTATTTGAATATTTTTGATCAAATAAATGCAGTAGGGATGCATAGATATGAACATTTTGGCCGATACCGATAACCGATAATTCTTTATATTTGATAACCGATATATTGCCCGATAAATCTAAACACAAATCTTTATATAATTTTTGAGCCTGATTACAAAAACAAAAGTCTCACCATTAAAGCCATGTCCCAAACACACAGTTATGATGTTCTCATTATAATTGTATATAGCCGATATGACAGACTTGCGCTATAGTTAAATATTTTCCTTTTTTAAAGTGATTTCAATCATATTTCAAGCGATGACCATCATGATGAACAGTGCGCATCTGAAGTGTCTCAGCGGAAGGAAGTAATGCATTATTTATCGGCTTTAATATATCAGCCAGATTTTAACGATAACATTAAAAATGAACATATATCGTGCATCCCTAAAATGCAGTCATGGTGAGCAGAAGAGACTTTCAGAAACATTCACAAATCTTTTAGAGTATTGCTCATTATTAGTTCATATAATATATTATATAAACTAACAAATGCATCCGTGTTACCTTTTCAATGTAAAATATGAGATATATTTTTGCAAAAAAAAAAAAAAAAAAAAATGTTTTGCAATGCAAATATTTGTTGATTCTCAAACTTCACATTTTGAAATTCCCAAGATTCACAAAGACAAACGGATTGTCATTTCTGTAATGACGCAGTTGTGTTCCCGTGAGTAGTAATGGTTGTGTAACTCACCCACTCACCCACTGAGGTACTATTTCTTCAACTTTTCTAGTCAACTTGTCAAGTTGTTTGCATTGGTCATGATGGCGTCCGATTGGCTGTTTAGTGGGTTCAGGTCTGGACTTCATGCAGGCAGTAAATCATTTCTTTATGGTTTGGAAATGGATCTGGAGGCACATTATTCTCTAGATGGCATTTGTCTTCACTGGAATTACTGCTATTTCAGATACGGTGAATGCAAACGCATTTCTGGCGTCATTTGATCAAATGCATTTCATTTATGAACATAAGCTCGGGTGTGAATCCTCAGCGAGGTTAAGGATCAGTGATGCAGTGGTGCTGGAGTCTCTTTCACCAGGCTGGCATTGAGAGACAGGCTGCATTAAGGTCTTGGCGGCAACAAAGGGCGATCACTCAAGCCGTGGTTTGCGTGCAGTCATGTGAGAGACGTCGCGTGTAATATCCAGCACTCTCCGCGAAGGCCTGACAACCCCGGAGCGATCCGTGCTGCCGTTCTTCAAAAGACCCTCTCTCGCCATGGACAAAGGAGGACTCTCGGGAAGAAAAGGCAGCGCGGCTCGCAATCTCTTTACCCTTTCCACCGAAATGACTTCCAGTGGCACCCTTTCATCCGCAGCTATTTGTTTCAGAAATAGCCCCGTCTCCGTAGGGAGATCTTCACATTCACTTCCCCTGATGTGAGATCACAGCACAATTAAAACTTGCCACGCGGACAAAGAAAACCTGTTTTGCAATCTGATGTTGAATTGTGTTTATGGAAATACCCAAGCGTTCACCCAAAAATGTCATTTTCATGTGGTTCCAAACACGCGTATTTCCTTCCTTCTGTGACACAAAAGAAAAAGAGGCTCTTTTCTGATGTAATGCAGTTACACAACCTATAGGCTCATTGGAAAAATGCCCCATTTCTGCAAAATATGTGCCCCTGGAGCTCAACACCGGTCCTGATCTCACGGGTGTGTCTGTGGCGATAGCCAACAACACAGTGTTCGGGTCAAAATGATCCATTTCTCTTTTATGCCAAAAATCATTAGGATATTAAGATCATGTTCCATGAAGATATTTAGTAAACTACCGTAAATATATCAAACAATGTATTAGTAGTAGTAATATGCATTGCTAAGGACTTCATTTGGACAACTTTAAAGGAGATTTTCTCAATATTTAGATTCCAGATTTTCAAATAGTTGTATCTCGGCCAAATATTTATTTTATTTATTCTGCTTTTTAGATGATGTATAAATATCAATAAAAAAAATGGACCCTTATGACTGATTTTGTGGTCCAGGGTCACATATTACGATGCTTCTTTCATGCTTTGTGGTACTTTTAAAGTGAGACGTTCGATGATTGGCACTAAAAGCACATTGAGTTTGATTTGAAACAGATGAACATGAATCTGGCAACTTTTGTTGCTGAAAGATCAATGCATGTGAAAATAACGCAGCAGCTACACTAAACCTAAACCTAACCCATAGTGTTAACTAAACAAACCTGAGATGATAACACATCTACTGAAGCTGAAGAAGAGCTGTGATGATGATTATGTGATGCAAACGTCAAAATGCATTCGTTTACGAGTCATGCACTTTGAGAAACCATTTGAAAAGTCTTTATTAATCGATAATCTGCCCCTGTAATTATAATTTGTGTGAAAAGGAATACATCTGTTGGCGTTTTACTGCTTCTAGTGTTCATTTCACCATAAAAGTAGCACAAATTTGCTTCACGTGACTCGTGCAGTTTACTCCAGGTATTCTAACGCTCCCGTATGTGGACATTCATTGCAGTTGTATCAGTACGATTCAAATATTGATGAGGAAATGATTTTGCCTGATTTATTTTTCTGAAGAGAATGTGAATGGTGCTTGCCCTGGCAATGCTTGGCACCATGTGGTTGCTAGGCTGTTGCTAGGGCATTTCTATGTGGTTGCTAGGGTGTTCTGGGGGGTTTCTAGGGTGTTCTGGGTGGTTTCTAGAGTGTTATGGGTGGCTGCTAGGGTGTTCTGTCCGGTCACCAGGGTGTTGCTAAGGCATTGCTATGTGGTTCCTACGGTGTTATAAGTGGTTTCTAGAACTTGATGGGTGGTTACAAGGGTGTTGCTAAGGTGTTATAGGTGGTTTTTAGAGTGTTGTGGGTGGTTTCTAGGGTGTAGCTAGGCAGTTGCTAGGGTGTTATGGGTGGTTTCTAGAGTTCTATGGGTGGTTAGGGTCTTCTGGATGTGATTGTTAGGTGGTTTCTAGGGTGTTATAGGTGGTTGCTAGGCAGTTGTTAGGGTGTTATGGGCGGTTTCTAGAGTGTTATGGGTGGTTAGGGTGTTCTCGATGGTTACTAGGGTGTTGCTAGGCAGTTCCTAGGGCATTTCTATGTGGTTACTAGGGTGTTATAGTTGGTTTCTAGGGTGTTGCTAGGCTGTTGCTAGGGTGTTATGGGTGGTGTCGAGAATTATATGGGTGGTTAGGGTGTTCTGGATGGTTACTAGGGTGTTGCTAGGCAGTTGCTAGAGAATTGCTATGTGGTTGCTAGTGTGTTCTGGACAGTTGCTAGGGCATTACTATGTGGTTGCTAGGGTGTTCTGGGTGGTTGCTAGGGTGTTATGGGTGGTTTCTAGAGTGTTATGAGTGGTTGCTAGGGTGTTCTGTCCGGTCACCAGGCTGTTGCTAGGCAGTTGCTAGGGCATTGCTATGTGGTTCCTACGGTGTTATAGGTGGTTTCTAGAATTTTATGTGTGGTTACTAGGGTGTTGCTAGGGTGTTAGGTGGTTTTTAGAGTATTGTGGGTGGTTTCTTGGGTGTAGCTAGGCAGTTGCTAGGGTGTTATGGGTGGTTTCCAGAGTTCTATAGGTGGTTAGGGTCTTCTGGATGTGATTGTTAGGTGGTTTCTAGGGTGTTCTGGGTGGTTGCTAGGCAGTTGCTAGGGTGTTATGGGCGGTTTCTAGGGTGTTATGGGAGGATGCTAGGCAGTTGATAGGGTGCTATGGGTGGTTAGGGTGTTTTGGATGGTTACTAGGGTGTTGCTAGGCAGTTGCTAGGGCATTACTGTGTGGTGTTCTGGGTGGTTGCTAGGGTGTTATATGTGCTTTCTAGAGTTTTATGGGTGGTTTCAAGGGTGTTGATAGGCAGTATCTACAGTGTTCTGGGTGATGGATATTCCTTCCTTGTTCAGGCAGGCTGTGAATCGGATGAAATGTTCCTGTAGTTTTCAGTGACGGCTGCACTCTGGTCTGATCCCACACTTCCCTCTCCACTCTTCATTACCGGCATCATTAATGTCTTTCCTTATTTCACATGGTGCAGGGCGCGTCCTCACCACATCAGATCAGCAGGGAAGGATCATGCTACGGTTTTCTTGAGTAGTTTATACTGTGCAGTTACAGTAGGGGGCAGAGCTTTAAAAAGAGCCTCTGAAGTTACTATCCAAAACTAGACCTCCAACTCAATATATCAGCAACCCTGCAATAAATACTAATACTGTTGACAGTTTGCTCGTGTCAACTACACATCCATATGATGCTTGCCTTACAAAGGAATGGTTTCACTAGCTGATAAATATATGCCTGACATCAACAAAGCTCTTCATGTAACTCCAAAAAAACGACTGTATAAATGCCTTAAAGGGGATCTTTTCTATTTCTATGATTTAAATGCCTGAAAGAACCAAGTGACTGTGAATCGTGGACATTTTAATCGTGCACTTGATATTGCCTCATTTTGCTTGGCTATAAAACTCTTTGAACAATAAAATGTGACAAAACTAGCATTTTGTAATGTTACACCACAACTAACTCACTGGAAACTGCTTGTTCCTTTGAGCTTGCGTCAAATGTAGTTAAAATAGTGGCGTTGGCCAACACGCACATATAGCCGTCATAATGCAATGCATAAACATGCAACATTTGAACTAAAAATGACTGTTCCTGTTCATTTACAACAATTAAATGCATCTCATTAAATAATTACAGGCCTGCATTAATAATGAAAATGCCTGCACTTCCTCGGATTGCTCTAGCATGTCAACTATTATATTACACATTTGAGGATGGCTTAGGAAAGAGGAGATACTGAGAAAGAGATACAGGTCAAAGAGAGCAACCGAAAAGCACAGCGTGCTCCTATAGACCTTAGTCAGGGTAGCGCCATATTTCATTTTTGAAAGCAATGAAAACAGTCTGTGAGGGAAAGAAGCACAGTGCGTTCACAGCCAATGAAACAGCTTTCCAACAAAAACTCTGTAAACTTCATGAAGTATTTTTGAAAGTCTATGTTTTCATCCACGTACAATTTAATATCTCATCTAGATATCTCAATATCTCATTTTAAGCTCATTTTAAGCTCATTCCTAGTATTCGGTTTGGTCAAGCTCAGGTAAATAAATGTAACCATTTATTAAACAAAATAAAATGAAATGGAAGATCAAAAATGTCCACCCTGTTAGGGGTGTAAATATCATAAATACTTATGATATTAATTTATGGGCTCTGTGTACATTATCTTAGACAACCCTTTTAAAAGCATATCAGATAATAATTATAATAACAGGGTGGACAAAAAAATAACAGGGTAGACGAAATAATAACAGGGTGGACAAACTGATAACGGTGGAAAAATAATAACAGGGTGGACAAAATAATAACAGGGGGGCAAAATAATAACAGGGTGGACAAAATAATAACAGGGTGGACAAAATAATAACAGGGTGGACAAAATAATAACAGGTGGGCAAAATAATAACAGGGTGGACAAAATAATAACAGGGTGGACAAAATAATAACAGGGTGGAAAAATTATAACAGGGTGGGCAAAATGATAACTGGTGGACAAAATAATAACAGGGTGGGCAAAGTAATAACAGGGTGGAAAAATTATAACAGGGTGGGCAAAATGATAACTGGTGGACAAAATAATAACAGGGTGGAAAAATTATAACAGGCTGGGCAAAATTATAACAGGGTGGACAAAATAATAACAGGGTGGAAAAATTATAACAGGGTGGACAAAATAATAACAAGGTGGACAAAATAATAACAGGGTGGACAAAATAATAACAGGGTGGAAAAATTATAACAGGGTGGGCAAAATGATAACTGGTGGACAAAATAATAACAGGGTGGAAAAATTATAACAGGCTGGGCAAAATGATAACTGGTGGACAAAATAATAACAGGGTGGACAAAATGATAACTGGTGGACAAAATAATAACAGGGTGGAAAAATAATAACAGGGTGGACAAAATAATAACAGGGTGGAAAAATGATAACAGGGTGGACAAAATAATAACAGGGTGGACAAACTGATAACGGTGGGCAAAATAATAACAGGGTGGACAAAATAATAACAGGGTGGAAAAATGATAACAGAGTGGACAAACTGATAACAGTGGAAAAATAATAACAGGGTGGACAAAATAATAACAGGTGGGCAAAATAATAACAGGGTGGACAAAATAAT
This sequence comes from Rhinogobio ventralis, assembly GCA_039654625.1. Classification (NCBI taxonomy): domain Eukaryota; kingdom Metazoa; phylum Chordata; class Actinopteri; order Cypriniformes; family Gobionidae; genus Rhinogobio; species Rhinogobio ventralis. Next base: position 36,547,230 of record CM077213.1, on the reverse strand, counting down.
AACAGGGTGGACAAACTGATAACGGTGGGCAAAATAATAACAGGGTGGACAAAATAATAACGGTGGGCAAAATAATAACAGGGTGGACAAAATAATAACGGTGGGCAAAATAATAACAGGGTGGACAAAATAATAGCAGGGTGGAAAAATGATAACAGAGTGGACAAACTGATAACAGTGGAAAAATAATAACAGGGTGGACAAAATAATAACAGGTGGGCAAAATAATAACAGGTGGGCAAAATAATAACAGGGTGGACAAAATAATAACAGGGTGGACAAAATAATAACAGGTGGGCAAAATAATAACAGGGTGGACAAAATAATAACAGGGTGGGCAAAATAATAACAGGGTGGGCAAAATAATAACAGGGTGGACAAAATAATAGCAGGGTGGGCAAAATAATAACAGGGTGGACAAAATAATAACAGGGTGGACAAATTGCTAACGGTGGAAAAATAATAACAGGGTGGACAAAATAATAACAGGCTGGGCAAAATGATAACAGGGTGGACAAAATAATAACAGGGTGGACAAACTGATAACGGTGGAAAAATAATAACAGGGTGGACAAAATAATAACAGGCTGGGCAAAATGATAACAGGGTGGACAAAATAATAACAGGGTGGACAAATTGATAACGGTGGAAAAATGATAACAGAGTGGACAAACTGATAACAGTGGAAAAATAATAACAGGGTGGACAAAATAATAACAGGTGGGCAAAATAATAACAGGGTGGACAAAATAATAACAGGGTGGACAAAATAATAACAGGTGGGCAAAATAATAACAGGGTGGACAAAATAATAACAGGGTGGGCAAAATAATAACAGGGTGGGCAAAATAATAACAGGGTGGGCAAAATAATAACAGGGTGGACAAAATAATAACAGGGTGGACAAATTGCTAACGGTGGAAAAATAATAACAGGGTGGACAAAATAATAACAGGCTGGGCAAAATGATAACAGGGTGGACAAAATAATAACAGGGTGGACAAACTGATAACGGTGGAAAAATAATAACAGGGTGGACAAAATAATAACAGGCTGGGCAAAATGATAACAGGGTGGACAAAATAATAACAGGGTGGACAAACTGATAACGGTGGAAAAATAATAACAGGGTGGACAAACTGATAACGGTGGAAAAATAATAACAGGGTGGACAAAATAATAACAGGGTTGATAAAATGATAACAGGGTGGACAAAATAATAACAGGGTTGATAAAATGATAACAGGGTGGACAAAATAATAACAGGGTGATCAAACTGATAACGGTGGACAAAATAATAACAGGGTGGAAAAATAATATCAGGGTAGACAAAATACTAACAGAGTTGATAAAATGATAACAGGGTGGACAAAATAATAACAGGGTGGAAAAATAATAACAGGGTGGACAAAATAATAACAGGGTGGACAAACTGATAACGGTAGAAAAATAATAACAGGGTGGACAAAATAATAACAGGGTAGACAAAATAATAACAGGGTGGACAAAATAATAACAGGGTGGAAAAATGATAACAGGGTGGACAAAATAATAACAGGTGGGCAAAATAATAACAGGGTGGATAAACTGATAACGGTAGAAAAATAATAACAGGGTGGACAAAATAACAACAGGGTTGACAAAATGATAACAGTGCAAAAAATAATAACGGTGGAAAAAATAATAACAGGCTGGGCAAAATGATAACAGGGTGGACAAAATAACAACAGGGTTGACAAAATGATAACAGGGTGGACAAACTGATAACGGTAGAAAAATAATAACAGGGTGGAAAAATAACAACAGGGTTGACAAAATGATAACAGGGTGGACAAACTGATAACAGTGCAAAAAATAATAACGGTGGAAAAAATAATAACAGGTGGGCAAAATAATAACAGGGTGGGCCAAAGAACTTTAAATGCAATACTTCTTCAACTTTAACAATAAATTACTTTAACAATCACTATGTTTACTCTCAGTGTCCACTCTGTTAGGTCATCTGTGTGTGTGTGTGTGTGTGTGTGTTGAACTCAGGTACATATTTATCTGTTTGATTTGGCTGCTGGTTTATGTTCAGTCATAGATAAGAAGGAATCTCTCTGTACTGTATAATGAAGGAAATAAAACAGACAACAAATCATTTTGCCTGTCTCCAGGGACTCTCCTCATGTTGTTTCGAAATTTCTCGCATAAGTTTAGAGGACTTCCTGAAGGTCTGAAGTTGTGTGTGCCTGTTTACGTTTTGAACACATCATTTGTCTTTGTCACTCTTTTTCTTTACATTCATAAATCAAAGTTTAATTAGACTCCGAGCGCAGGTGCTCTTCTGGATGATTTTGACACCTCCTTTACAGTGATAGCATCTTGTGGTGATAGTAATATCTTCCTGAATGCATTGTTGAGATATTGCACATGTAGTCCGGTTGGATGGTCGGTTCAAATTATGCAGAATTTAGTTTCACAGTGATGATGTGAGAGGATCTGTCACAGCATCCAGATCGCACCAGCTGCACATGTATTATTACCTGTAGTAACCTTCCTGGAGGACTTCATTATGCCTCCCTGAGAGCCGTTACGCTAATGATCACTAGCACAGCTGCTGGAGCCGGTGTTGGGACTGGAGTGGGCTGGATGTTGATTAGTCCTGAAGGCCCATGGGAAGCAGGACCATGCCTTACAGGAGCCACCCATTCAGAAACATACCCTACTTGTCCTCGTAGAGGATTGATTCGGACAGATTCATCACATTTTTCAGCATGGCAAGGCTCCACTAATAAATGTGTGGACAAAAACTAGGGTGCAGAGTCGTGTCACGACTGATGCAATGAGCCATTCAAACTTGAACACATCAAGCTAGAGTGCTTTGACAAATAAAAATGTTAATTTGTTCCTAACAAAGATGTTCTCAGAGAAAATATGCAAATGTTTCTCTTTAGAAATGGTATTGATTATCTGTCCCAGCTGTTGAGTGTTTCAGATGCAGTCAATAATCGTATGTCTCCTGATGAATTATGGTTGGGTCAGGTTGGATGAAGTGTATAAACAGGGCTTGACAAACGAGTGTGTATTTCAGCAGTGGTGTGTAACGCAGTCGCTTTGGTGGGTTGAATTTAAATATTTGAAACGCTTCCAATACTCATTTTCCGCAGAACAGACATGGATACCAGCTACACTTTCTCTCTCTCATTTTGTTACACACAAACCCGCCTCGCTTCATTTGCTCCAGATGAATATTGTTGCTGTTACAGGGCTTGAATTTCGCCGTGGGATTGCGCGTATTTCACATATTTTTACTCATTCCCACAGATTTTGTGCTCAAACCCAAGGGTCGCGCACATAAAGCCTCTAAACAGTCAAACACACACAAAATAAATATCAAAATGCCTGGTCTTAGCGAGTATTAGCGTAAACACAGTCAGTTCTGTTTTAAGTGAACGCAGTTGAGAAAGAAAACGCATGTGTAACAGTGTAATGGATCCGTGCGTCCGCTCTTAAAGTGACAGCAGCCTAATATACATGCTGACAAATTATGAGATAATATTACAAATATCTAAATGGCAGATTTTCCCCATGGCCTCAATGTCAAAATTGTGGCCAGTGAAAATGACGAGTGGCTAGAAACTTTGGAAAACCACTAGCCACAGGGGATGATGAGCACAAATTTTTATATCAAGCCCTGTCTATAAACTAAATGTGGCCCTGGACCACAAAACCAGTCATAAATCTCACATCTACGTTAGGGTGGCCCTTATTGGGGGGTAAACATTTTTTTTTGTGGAAATGTTAATTTCCTCATTTGTTTCTCCATTAGAAGTATGTAATGTATGCAAAATACCATCCAGATAATTTGTCATTTAGGGTATGCTCAAAGAATACATCTTTTTATCAACAAGTACTTCAATATCTGATGTAATATTAGCTAAGGTTTCGTTCACTGATAAACTTTTGACTGGCCACTTTGCAGTGTGTGTTAATACTTAATACTCTGCTGTGTGTGCACGGACTTGGATGAGTTAAATGCAGAGTACTTACTACTCTTACTTACTACTCTGCTCCTAATGTGTGTGCAAGAACTTGGATGGGTTAAATGCGAGTATGGGTTACCATACTTGGCCTTCACGTCGCTTTCCCCATTCACTTTCATTGACAATGTTCTTTGAGTATGTCTCCACCGAATGGGAAAAAGTGGTACAGTGAAGCATGAAGCAGCAGTGCAGACCATGAAGGAGCTCTACTGTGTTCTTGTTTTTAACCTAATTCACTCATTTGCTGTTATAGTCATTAAGACAAAATTTAAATTTTGTTGAGCACACCCCAAACATAATCCAATCTTAGCAAAATTTGGTTTGTTACCATTTCTCATGAAGGGGAGTTGACTGGACAGGTGGGAGCAGAATATTTCAAAAGTCAAAAAATAAGGGCCACCCTAGGGTATATTTGTGCCCCTGGAGCTCAACACCAGTCGTGCGTCTCACGGGTGTGTCTGTGGCGATAGCCAACAATACATTGAATGGGTCAAAATTATTGATTTTTCTTTTATGCCAAAATTATTAGGATATTAAGATCATGTTCCATGAAGATATTTTGTACATTTCCTACCGTAAATATATCCAAAAATTATTATTATTATTAATATGCATTGCTAAGGACTTCATTTGGACAACTTTAAAGGAGATTTTCTCAATATTTTGATTTTTTTGTACCCTCAGATTCCAGATTTTCAAATAGTTGTATCTCGGCCAAATATTGTCCAATCATAACAAACCATACATCAATGGAAAGCTTATTTCAAATCTCAAATTCAAAAAATTGACTGGTTTTGTGGTCCAGGGTCACATTTATCTAATACTGTACAAAAAGATGATTTGAAAAAGCAGTTAGTGTATAATACAAGTTACTTACCAAAAGAAGCTCGCTACATTGAAGCTACTAAAGGGGACAATAAGCTTATCTCCATGTATCAAATTATACTATTTAATTTTGCCATTAGAGCATTTATATGACACAAAATATGTCAGTTATGGGTGACAGGTAACTGAACGAGGTTAAAATAATTTAAAAGAGTTCGCCTCAGCTCGCTCTACAGTAAAGCACAATACAACGTGATGCACAATGCAGTGATGAAGTGTTTTGTCTGATTTTAGTTGGAAACTAGCTTGCTAGTGGAAAAGTGACACTTTTTTGAAAACCAGAGAGCTCCTGTTACGTAGACTGTCTGATCGTTACTCCCCAATAATGTTTATGATGCAAATGCTGCAGAACTGTTTGTGGCTTTGTGTGATTCCAAATGTGGTAAATGTGAGAATTGTCCTCCAGGACGTAGCAGTCCATTAGCGTTAGTTAGCTGGTATTCAAATTGTGCTCTATGCAGCACAAATGCATTAGCATGGATGAATTATATAATCCTTTACCATCGCTAACCCCCCTCCAGTGAACCTTGCTGCAGTGTGGGATGCATTGCCCGCATTTCTTGATAGCGTCGAGCACTTTGGTGTGCACCGCAGTCTTGTTCAGATCACACGAGCGGCGTAAAGACTCACATGTCCCTTTAGTATTTACACGGCTCTGTATTTAGCAGCCCGAGAGCGATCAAAGCGCTGCAGCTATGCATGTGACAGCGCTGCCATATGACGAGGAGAATCACAGGAATAGATGGACACCCCCCACCTCTGTGTGTCAGATGCATTGACGACACAATGCCGTGCTTTCCTAGCGCCTCTCTCACTTTTGTGCTGCTCACACCTCTGAGAAACACTCATGCTTATCTCTCCCTCTCTCTCTCCCTCCCTCCCCTTCTGTCCTCCGCTCTCTCTGTCTCTGAAGGAGTAATGGAGCGGATCACCATGTAGACAGCAGCCGACGGGAAGCAGGTAGAATGGGAAACCACGTATGGAGTGCCGCCGGTCTGCAGCCGTGGTGAGCGCAGACGTCCTCAGGACCTCAGCCGGGATCTCACGGATGGCTGTCGCGTCCCAGTTTGCGTAACGCAGAGGAGCCTCTCTTCGATTGCAGACAGCGGAGCGGATCTGTTTTTTCCTCATCCTCCTCTCGTACCTTCTCTTCTCTCCTGCATTGCTCTCATTTTTTTCTAGACACCTGTTCTCTCCAGCCACAGCAGGGACTCCTCTGACCGTGTGTCAATTTTTCTCTCATTTCAATTTCAATCGGCTTTTAAGAAAAGCTACCGAGCAATACTCAGCCACCATGGGGGACATGACGAATAGCGATTTTTACACCAAGAACCAAAGAAGCGACAGCAACCATGCGTCAGGATTTGGCTGCTCGCTCATGGAGCTGCGTTCCCTCATGGAGCTCAGAGGAACGGAGGCAGTGGTCAAAATTCAGGAGGACTATGGAGGTGTCGAGGGACTGTGCCAGAGGCTGAAAACCTCGCCGACTGAGGGTGAGTGTGCGCCGTCTCACGCTAAACACAATCATCCTGCATAAACTCACTCACATACACTGATGCTCTTTCAAATGATAATCATTTCCATTCTCGTATGCTGTGAGATCTCTCAGACAGGTTTTTCCCCCCTCAGTCGCTGGTTGGCTGTCTTGCGGAGTTATTAACTAGGATGTGTCTCCCAGGCAACAGCGCAGGGGTCAAACTAAATTTGCTACTTTCTACAATGATAGTGTTGCTGGGTAGAAGAAGCCATGCATGATTCGCTATACGATCTCTGCAATGACTACGGAGCATTGAAAATCAGTTGCATCACCTTTAGAGCGGAAATGCACTCACTCGCATCTATTTGGAAAATGATTGGCGTCTTCAGTGTGTTATGATTGGTTATGATCTGACAGTGGTGCGTCTGTGCTATCCAATGCATGCACCATTTGATCTCCTGTTAGATGCGTTGACACAGCTGTGTGCGATATAGGAGAGTAGATGGCTTGTTATAAATTATGTATTTCGAATATGCAACCATATTGTGTATGCAGCGGGCCCTAAAGCTTGACTGCATTGGGTTTTTTTAGATTAAAACAACATGGCAATTCACATAAACTGACCTTCAGTAGATACCCATGACAGCACACGAGCACTAGATTGATAGATCCGTCAGCCTGGAGGACAGCACAATCTTGCCTTCTCTGCAAACTATGTGTTTGTGTGAGTGTTAGGAACATGTTTAGGAGCGGGCTGTTGCTCTGCTGGAGTGACTTGTGCTGACACCCCAAGTGTGACATGATAATGAAGACAAATGGTCACATCTAGTCTTGTTAATAAGCTGAGCAGTTGGGACACAGTCACCACTACCCAGCAATGACCATTTAGCACTATCATACACCTGCGATTCTTCAATTTTTCACCAGTTCAGCCCATTTTAAGTCGATCTATAACCCAGCAAGCCATCTAGTAAAAGACATCTAATAGCCGTCCAAACACAGTGTCTAGGCTAAAACAAGGCAAATCAATGAAAATGTAATAGCCGTCTAACCATAGCCCAAGAATAGACTAGTCATCAAAGAAATTAAACCAAACACCTTGTGATCACTGTTGACTTTGCTTACATGATGGAATATCATACATCTCACAAGTTATTTTGGTGAAAACGACATTCAAGGTTACTTTGGCTAGAAGTGGGTTACACAGACTATAGAGTATGCATTGACGTCACTTTCCCGCCGGAACGCCCCCTCAGCCGGATCGAGTGGCAGAAGAGCTGCTGCATGACTGGAGGTAATGGGGAACACGCGAGTAAAGCAAACGATTATCAGTTTAAACTAAAGGTTGGACTCGATATAGTGTTCCTTACAACTTACCAAAGATCCAGTGATCCATGGATATTGACATGCAGCCAGGAATCGTGTTTCCTGACATTTATGTGAGCCTGATTTCAACGCCGGGGAAATACATAAAGCAAATTTGCCTGTGAACGCGTTATATAAATACAATATAGGTAGGTCTAAATCTGGGTGATCACTTATATCAGTGTTTTATAGTTTCAAATAGTCCAGCCTTATAGTTGTTGTCTGTTTATTTAAACAAAACAAAAAAAATCCAATTATGCATAATATAAGATGGTAACTATTTCACTGATGAGTTGCCAATACAATATATAACAATAAAATATATAGGGTATGATTTTACCCCAAAATTCCACATATTGACACAAAATAACTGCAAATCCACGAGTCCAGTTGTTTCTGTGAATTGCAGTGATCCTCTTTTCTGTAGCTTTTGCCAGTCTGTAAAAATATACCTCAGATTTCTTGTCAAATCTGTTTGTACAGTCAAATCTCAGAACTCGTTTTAGGTTTGACATTCACGCTGAAAACCAATGCTGCCACTCAGTGGGCATACCCTCTATATCAGGTCTGTAGTTAACCGAGACGGTAAAATGACGGCTATTGTTTGTTGGGAAGGCACTATCATAAGAAAGAAGCCTTAGAAAGGCTCAAACTATGTTTCGCTGCTTGAGCTACTCACAGATGGGCTCTCCGCAAAACTAAAACATGGCAGTCCTATATCTATATCTTTACAGTAAACCAGAGGAAGGCAAGAATTTGTTGACCTTGTATCCCTATTTTATGACCTCCAACTCCAAGTTCACCTCAAGAAGTGCAAATTACCAATTCAAACTGTTCATAGAACAAGAAAGGCGTTATGCTGCATTCACAGGGGGCGTCGGCATCAACGCTTTTGAATGGGTGACGTCATGCGTTGCCGAACTGAATTGTGGGTTGCGTTGCGTCACTGCCGTTGCTCGCGGCAGAAGTTGAAAAAAGTTTTCAAGCACCAACGCAGGCGTCAGCCAATCAGATCGCCTATGCAAATACCCTAGCGCAGACATTAGTCAATTGTGTTCATGCAACACTGGAAAAGTAATATGATTGGCTGTTGTCAATATGACGGTCGCGACCGGCTTCAGACACGCCCTCCGTCCAGCGTTGACTCCGATGCCCTGTGTGAATGCAGCGTTAAAGGGTTAGTTCACCCAAAAATGTAAATTCTGTCATTAATAACTCTCCCTCATGTCGTTCCAAACCCGTAAGACCTTCGTTCATCTTCAGAACACAAATGAAGATATTACATTGGCCGACGCTGATCACGTGAGCACGACGCATGCGTGTGATGATGACGCAGGAGCTGGCCGACGTCAACAGCGTAGGAGTCTGACACCGATGAGAAGAAATTGTTGAATAAAGTCATTATTTTTGATTTTTGTTTGTTTGTTTTTGCCTTTCTGGGCCTTGAAAGTGTTAATTACATTGGTGTCTATGGAGGGGTCAGAGAGCTCTCGGATTTCATCAGAAATATCTTCATTTGTGACCCTGGACCACAAAACCAGTCATAAGGGTACATTTTTGGAAATTGAGATTTGGCGGAGATACAACTATTTGAAAATCTGGAATCTGAGGGTACAAAAAAAATCCAAATATTGATAAAAGTCCAAATTTATTGTCCAAATGAAGTCCTTAGCAATGCATATTACTACTAATAATACATTTTTTATATATTTACAAAATATCTTCATGGAACATGATCTTAATATCCTAATGATTTTTGGCATAAAAGAGAAATCACTAGTTTTGACCCAAAGAATTGTTGGCTATTGCCACAGACACACCTTACGTAAGTGCTTACTTTTGTGCTCCAGGGTCACATTTGTGTTCCAAAGATGAAGGTCTTACGGGTTTTCAACGACATGAGGGTGAGGAATGAATGACAGAATTTACATTTTTGGGTGAATTAACCCTTTAAGCGTGTCCCCACCCACTAGCCAATGCGATCTACTCGCCCTAGCAGGGTTGACATCAGTCCCTTTGGCTGTTAATCCAACTGATCAACCCTTCAGACCAGCTTGAACCACAGTATGTCCAGCTTTGACTATAGTTGTAGCTGGATTTTCCAGCAGGATGGGAACCATCCAAACAATGAACATGCACCAAGCACTTATGTGTAACTTTATCCCTCTTCGATTTCTCTGAGCTCCTCAGTCAATACCTCTGCCTTTAATCTACGCATAACCATCATGCTTCAGTCAATGTTAAAACTGGGCTGATGGAAGGAACCCTACAGAATAAAGAAATCACTCTGTAAGGACGACGCACGTCTCCTGGACGCTACGGCACATTACGTGGGTATTATTGAGCTGCTAGAGCGCCCACTTTTCTCAAAGTTGTGGGTGTTGGCCTCTCTCACACAGAGAGAGTTCCTGGCAGATGGGAGCTGAGCGAGATACGGAGGAGCCTGGCGACCTCCCAAAAAAAGAAAAAGCATCTCCTTTAAGTCAGCTTGCTTCAGATAATGGTGCCGCTAGCGCTTGTAGTCAGGATGGATGCACATCCAAAGCCTTCAGCTCGAGGTACAGGTAGTGAGAATTAATAAGAACCAGGCGAATCTATGAAGGACAGAGGAAGGGATCCTATTTTTACACAGTGCAATGAGCGGATGACTAAGTCCGTGTGTTCAGACAGTGGGAAAGACATTTTTGTCACAGTAAACAATTTGCCGTAGAGGTATGACAATGCGAAGCATCTATTTTATGCTAATGGTCTCAGTGTGCGAGCCGGCCAGAAGTGTCTGTTCACTCGCCGTGACTGTCCTCCCCCATGCCTTCCTCTGTTCTCATTTCTATTTCAGTCTGATGGCCCATCTCACTTCGACGCAGTGCACATCCTTACCCGAATTAGCCAGTTTAAAAGTAACCAACACTGTTTCGCTAATCTCTCAGCTCACGTTTCGCCCGTCCTGATGTGTCTCCTGACTAATTCATAATGAAACGAGAGGTAAAATATCTCCCGAGGCACAGATGCGAGACTTTTAACCTTGATAGTGCTCTTGCGTTTAGTGAGATGAGCAAATGCTAAATGCAGCCAATTTTTACATCAATTGAAATAGAAAGAAACTGTGCATATTGGGAGCGAGGCACTCCATGTAATCCGATATCGCATTTAAACCATGAGAGGCGCTGAAGGTCAAAGCGAGCTGGCAAAACATCCCAGAACCGAGCAGCAAACACAACACGACCACAGCTCGCACAATCAGCATCAGTGGGCCAGCTCCGCTTCTCCAGCGATGACATTGTGCCGAAGGACCCGGTTCTGCAGCAGTGACAATGGCTGTCGGCTACCGGATCACAAACACTGTCCCACCTTAGCTAAAGCTGTGCCCTTGATCAGCACGCTAATCTAGTCCGCCGGTCCGTGTTCTCATTCCCCTCTGACATATCATATTTAGTCGTGGGTCCCATCAGGAATTGCTCAGAAGAAGTACAATCTCCTCTAATAAGGACAGTAGTGCTGCCCTGATTCCAGCAGCCATTCTTAAAAGGAGAAAGCATTTCCCTCAGAGGACATATTATAAAAAAGAGACCAGGCCACTTTTCTCCTCTTCCCAGAGACAGACGCTCCTGAATGGATGACCTTGAAGGATAGTTTGAGTTGGTAATGTTGGCACAGAAAAGTACTTATAACCAGGGCTAGTGGTTTACTTTTTCACTGGCCACAATTTTGTTGTTGGCTATATGTAAATGACCACTGTACACACCCAAATCAACATGAAATATATAACACGACAGGTCATCAAATAGGCCTATTTAGCTCTGATAAGGTTGTGTGTAAAGCTCCTTAATCTAGAAGAATATAAGATTTTTTGGTGTAAATATAATTTATTCTCATCAGTGTTCTATCAGCTATGACATTAAAATCTAGCATATTGTGTATGAGCCCATACAGTAGCTTGGTGAAACACATAACCATATTTTCATGTGATTTGATCACACTTTATTAAATATCAAAAAAGGTGTGCATCATACCTGACACCCAGATGAACACGTTACAGTTGGTTTTATGACTGTAAGTCATTCTCTTCAAATGCTATTGGAGTTAGAAACGTGTATACCAATGTGTGAATATCAAACGTCCAACGTCAAGCCAGCGTTGTGCCAGTCACATCAGATGCGCTGTGATCTTTGTTTGAAACTGTTTTGAACACTACAAAATAAAAAATGAATAAAACTTTGCAGTGTGTATGTGTTTGTTGGTCCTACAAAAATGTAATTCAAATTCTGAATGGATTCAAAGCACAAAAAGCGCTCTCTTTATAATCACTAAAAAGCTGTCAGTCATCTCACTTTATCTCGATCTCACAAAGTTCTCTTCTCTTCGGTCTACACTTCACAATGAATCTCTTATTTACATCGTGTCTACACTTATGAGCGGATTCAGCGTAACGTAAACACCTCTGATTGGCCACTGTGTTCCAGAGATCAACAGACATGCTGTGATTGGCTGCATTGATCACCGCTGCAAAAACACATTGTACATGGAAACACAATCGTTTTTGCCAGAATCATATTATTACAGTATCAACTAAGCTTTCAAAGAACCGGGCCTGACTAGGACCATAGCGTTGAAATTGTATTTCTATGTATATACAGTAAGGATAAAAACGGTTTCATTTTCAGATGCGTTTAAAATCAGATGAACTCCATGATAAATATGCAATTTAGCATAAATGTGCCCAGCTGGATATAAACTAATGCAAATAGCCCGTAACAATCATGACATTTAAACATTTGTTTCGGATTTGCGTGTAATTTTGTCACAATCGCCTGAGTCCTCTCAGCCTGTTCTCCACGAATGCAGCATCTAGTCAGCAAATGTATTATTTTACAATATGAAAACGTGTTCTGTAGTGCACTGTATACTTACCTTTTCATTGTTTTACATTCGCATCTGATGTATTTTGCTCCGAGTGTAGCGCGACGTGTCAAAGCAAACACCACGAGATGTCAGTGTTTATTTGACCTCTAGAGGCCGCTCTTGTGCTGTGTAATGACAGCGGACCCGTCTCAGCCGCTCCTGCAATGGACGCAACTGGGAAAAACGATTATAAAAAATGGATTATATCGGTTGTTCCAGAAATCGGTTATCGGTGCCGATAAATTGGGAAAAACTATATATCGGTTGACATCTAATGTCTGTAAGCAATGCTTCTATCGCTTGTTTCTGCTTCTTCTTCTTCGGTTGATTTTGAATACGGAGATTATTTTTTTAGCAGATGTGTAATAGCGCCCCCTGCTGTAAAACAGTAAAAACATGGATTGCCAGAAATTTCTGACAATGGCGGGGAAGCATTGTGTCCTAAATGATGGATAATCTCGTCAATGGTGGGGAAAGAGTTAAGTTGTAAAGTAAGTCAGCAGTTGTAACTCATTTGATGAAAAGCAGCGAGTGTAAGGCGTGTTAGGATTACTGTTCATGTGTGTGTTTGTTTGATTGACTTCTGATGCATTAATGTGTGACTTTGCACATTTTCAGCCTGTTTTGTATTGTTACAGTCAGGGCTTGACATGAACTTTTTTCCTCCTCATCCCCTGTGGCTAGTGGTTTTCCAAAGTTTCTAGCCACTCGTCATTTTCACTGGCCACAATTTTGACATTGAGGCCATGGGGAAAATCTGCCATTTAGATATTTGTAATATTATCTCATAATTTGTCAGCATGTATATTAGGCTGCTGTCACTTTAAGAGCGGACGCACGGATCCATTACACTGTTACACATGCGTTTTCTTTCTCAACTCTTTACGTTCACTTAAAACAGAACTGACTGTGTTTACGTGAGTATTCGCTAAGACCAGGCATTTTGATATTATTTTGTGTATTTGACTGTTTAAGTGCAATAAGCAGCGAAAAAGAGCTCAATTTAGCACTGAGAGGCGGCTTTATGTGCGCGACCTTTGGGTTTGAGCACAAAACCTGTGAGAATGAGTAAAATTATGTGCAATATGCGCAATCCCACACCAAAATTAAAGCCCTGTAACAGCAACAATATTCATCTGGAGCAAATGAAGCGAGTGAGTGAGGGGAGGAGTGTGTGTGTGTGTGTGTCACTCGCTGTCGGAGAGATGAGAGAGAGAGAAAGAGAAGCTGATATCTGTGTCTCTTCTGAGGGAAATCCAGCGTTTCAGATATTTCAGTATCGAATATTTTTGACATCAATACATTGCACTTAAGTTTATTATTTCAGAAGCCTTTTTAAAAGAATACAATTGAAAATATATATTATGTATAAAATGCAACCCGCCAGAGTGGCTAGTAGGAGTGACTGCGTTACACGCCACAGCTGAAATACACACGCGTTTGGTGGGTTGGCGGGTGTTCATGTCAAGCCCTGATTACATTGCAGGTAGTGTAACAATGTGCACTCTTTCTCTGTGTTATCTGCACTCAGATGTTCCTGTTTGTTTTTATTAGCGTTTGGCAGAATGGTGCAAAACGCATCCTTTTGTGTCATCCAGCAGACTTTAGTCCACTTAAGTGTCACGCGAACGGATGGATCTTTGTCAGGGGGTCGGGCCACTCCCGCTCGTGAAATATGACAGCTGATGTGTTCCGAACGGTCGGTGAATTGCACGTTGGGCCGCCTCATCAGTCATGTCTGGTGTCTGCCTAACACCGTTAACCAGAGCCAAGTCACTTGCTGATGTGTTGTGTTTTCTTTTGTCACGGTCTTGCTTGCCTTCTTGACCTCTATGTCTATTTTTGCACCTGTGTGTGCGTCCTGTGGCATTGATGCTGTGTCAGCCCCGTCGCAACATTGAGCTTAGGTGTTGGCACATTTCAGCGAGAAGTAGAGAGATGTAGATGAGCGCATTCGGGGTTGTTTTCAGGCTGACCGCAACAACGCCTCCTGCAGTGACATGCAGAAAAAACTGATTTCTGAATCTCACTTACTGTATAATGTCATTAGCCTTTTTATCCAGAAGAGGGCGGAGCCTGAACCTGAATCAAACAACAAGAGAACAACAGAAAATCACTCACTGCTCTCGACTGAATAACTTTAGTAGCTTTAAGAACACATTTCTTACTTGAATGCTCTGGCGAGGAGATAAACATGGCGGAATGTGTACAGCTCGCTGAGGGGCGGAGCTATGCTAACAGGGCGGAGTCTGCCTGCAATCATGGGCGGGGCCTAAGCATATGTGACGTCACATTTGAGCACATTCCTGAACGGCTCATTTTGACAAACGGGGTGGATTTTTACCACAATAGGGTGTTTGTGTACACACACTGCGGACACAGAAATGTGACCCTGGACCACAAAACCAGTCAAAAGGTTTTTTTTTTATTTATATACCTTCTAGCTGAATAAATAAGCATCATTGATGTATGGTTTGTTAGGACAGGACAATATTTGGCCGAGATACAATTATTTGAAAATCTGGAATCTGAGGGTGCAAAAAAATCTAAATATTGAGAAAATCTCCTTTAAAGTTGTCCAAATGAAGTCCTTAGCAATGCATATTACTACTAATAATACATTTATGATATATTTACGGTAGGACATTTACAAAATATCTTCATGGAACATGATCTTAATCTCCTAATGATTTTTGGCATAAAAGAGAAATGGATCATTGTTGACCCACACAGACACACCCGTGAGACGCAGGACCGGTGTTGAGCTCCAGGGGCACAGATGTGTTCAAAAACAATATAAGTGAATTTTGCATAATAGCTCCCATTTAAGTAAAAAACTGCTTGCCAAAGGATACAATAAAATACTAATTTCAATATATAAACTCTTAATATCTCACAGTTTTGCTTGTAAGTTAAATTTATTTGTTTTGTTGAGAAATTGTAATAGAAAACAAGACAAATACTGCCGATACTGATGAAGAAAGTGATTTTTTTCTTTGAATTCACACAAATATCACAGTGTTTAATATGCACATCAACACAACGTTGTGAGTCTGGGTGTGAATGTGCTGGTCGCTCTGTCTAATCATCTGACTTCAGGCCAGTGATACAAGAAATGTTACTGTAGGGTGAAAATAGACAATTGAATTAGGAATCTTTTTACCTCACGACCTTCCAACATTATATTATCTTTCATGGCCTCAAAATTATACTTATAATTAGACTGTGTTCATCACAATGTAATGTCCAAACAAGCACACTTAAAGAGACACTGTTTTTTTCCCAATCTGCCACATTACGAAAGTAAATTGGGTGAATGCAGTTTGATGTTGACTCCTGCACACTTTATTCGAGTCACTGAATTGCTGTTTCTCACAGTGCTATATGTGCAATACACCAATACATAACATAACTAGGAAAACCGCACATAATGCCGTGGCTTCAGTATAATTTAGTACCGGGTAAATTAAGCCATGTTAATGTCACTGGGAGGATCTTTACATTGGGTTTTATAGATAATGAACACGAGACGTTACTCAGCCATTAACAAGATTACAGTACGATGTGCCTTTCATCACGCGTACTAAAGACAGTGAGCCAGCTAACATGAGTTATGAGTTATGAACAAACAAATCATCATTTATACTCCTTTAAATGTTACAACTTCAGAGAACATTCAATAGTAACGTTCCCATTATGTTTTCAAAATGTCCTTAAAGTTCATATAACCAAGATAAAACTTTTTTTTTGAATATTCAGAAAACAGTCAGAGAGAAAAAAAAAAATCATTACTTAATACAAACATATTTAGTTGTATTGACCTCAATGTTTGCGTCAGCTGACAGCAGTAGCATTACATAGCTTGGGGATGGTTTTGGAAAGTGCTTTTCTATAGGCTGCTTTCTATATGTTCTTCATGAGTCCTGTGCATGTTAATTGGCAGCTTTGTGTTGGAGATTCATCTGAGCCCGGCATTAGAAACCTGACACTGATATCCCAGCTGAGAGAGAGAGGATGGTCAGTGCCACACTCCCCAAACACACACACACACACACACACACATGATCCCTCTGCCCACGGCAGCTGTGCTGTCATTACTCCACACAGGAACTATGAGAGCGTGGGTTTGAAGATCCGTAAGCCTGTTCTTCAGGACCGCTGGTGGATTGGAGGCGTTCACATACAGTGTAAAGAATAGATATTTCCTTACATTCACAGGCTTCCAGTCTCAACAGGAAAAGCCCTTGTCAAAAAACACGGCACAGTGTCCAATTAAGTTGCCCTCAAACAGCCAGTATCCATGTCAACCACAGCATCATGACAGATGTTCAAGATGTATAATGAAGTCCCGTGCTGAAATCTCACGGTCTGTGTCCACCTTCCTCCACTGAACTAAATGTGTAAATCACCATGTCAGTCACCTTGAAATCACCAAAGCAGGATCACATAAGGACAGAGGCATAACTCTAGTGCTGCTCATGAATTACATACCTTATTATATATGTAACCTAAAGTAAATATTACGCTGTAAAAAATGGGAAAGGAGCTGGTTATTTTCTGCCAGAACATTATCCATTAAGTTACATACATTTCCTTCAACCCTAACACGCAATGCAATGTGTAATTAAAATCAATACAGAAAATTCCTTCATATTATCACTGTACTTTGGGCCCAATTTTACAGACTTTTCTTAGGGTGTATAAGATACACTATAGTGCCAAAAGTTTTGTGACGCCTGCCTTTACATGCACATGAACTTTAATGCCATCCCATTCTTAATCCGTAGGGTTTAATATGGAGTCGGCCCACCCTTTGCAGCTATAACAGCTTCAGCTCTTCTGGGAAGGCTTTCCTCAAGGTTTAGGAGTGTGTTTATGGGAATTTGTGACCATTCTTCTAGAAGCGCATTTGTGAGGTCAGGCACTGATGTTGGACGAGAAGGCCTGGCTCGCAGTCTCCGCTCTAATTCATCCCAAAGGTGTTCTATCGGGATGAGGTCAGGACTCTGTGCAGGCCAGTCAAGTTCCTCCACACCAAACTCGCTCATCCATGTCTTTATGGACCGACGCTTTGTGCACTGGAGCGCAGTCATGTTGGGACAGGAAGGGGCCGTCTCCAAACTGTTCCCACAAAGTTGGGAGCATGAAATTGTCCAAAATGTCTTGGTATGCTGAAGCATTAAGAGTTCCTTTCACTGGAACTAAGGGCCCAAGCCCAACCCCTGAAAAACAACCCCACCCCATAATCCCCCCTCCACCAAACTTTACACTTGGCACAATGCAGTCAGGCAAGTCCCGTTCCCCTGGCAACCGCCAAACCCAGACTCGTCCATGGGATTGGCAGACAGAGAAGCGTGATTGGTCACTCCAGAGAACATGTCTCACTGCTCTAGAGTCCAGTGGCGGCGTGCTTTACCCCACTGCATCCCACGCTTTGCATTGCTCTTGGTGATGTAAGGCTTGGATGAGCTGCTCGGCCATGGAAACCCATTCCATGAAGCTCTCTACACACTGTTCTTGAGCTCATCTGAAGGCCACAGAAGTTTGGAGGTCTGTAGCTATTGACTCTGCAGAAAGTTGGTGTCTTCTGCGCACTGTGACCCTCAGCATGCGCTGACCCCGCTCTGTGATTTTACGTGGCCTATCACTTCGTGGCTGAGTTGCTGTTGTTCCCAATTGCTTCCACTTTGTTATAATCCCACTAACAGTTGAGCGTGGAATATTTAGTAGTGAGGAAATGTCAGGAATGGACTTATTGCACAGGTGGCAACCTATCACGGTACCACGCTTGAGTTCACTGAGCTCCTGAGAGCGACCCATTCTTTCACTAATGTTTGTAGAAGCGTCTGCATGCCTAGTGCTTGATTTATACACCTGTGGCCATGAAGGGATTGAACACCTGTCACTCACATGAGATCCACCAATAGCAAACCACAAACATCCAATCAATTTCCCCACAGACAAACTCAAGCCCCACCCTACATTTGTTCTTGTTCCAGAAGCGTTTCACTTGATATACGGCACAATAGAGAAGAAAAGATTAGCACAACTTCCCTTTCATGCCGACTTTAATAAGCTTATATTCATTTTATACCTGTGATCCTGCCTCAGTGTTTGTTATGATACTGTTTTATTTGTACTAGTCTTTCAAAACTGTGGAAACAAATTATAAAATATATACAGTTACTGTAAAGTAACAACATTTTGACCATGTAGCCAAAAAGAAAACACTCAATGCTCGCTCAATCAGTGATAAGGTTGTGTGATACAGTATATTTGGGCTCTAAATCAATTTAAAACAGGAAAGACTGTTCACTTGAGAAAAATGTTGGTCGTGGTTAAAGCTCAGTGGTGGTTCTTTAAGGTTAACAGGTCTATTTGTCTTGTCACAGCAATTTCTATATATGAACTTTTTTGTGAAGAATCCAGAGTTGCAGTGAACTCGACACACACCTCCATAACCGAGAGATATCGATTCAGCAAAATGCCATGAAAACTAGTTTTAGACAAAACACTGCAAGCAAAGAACGACTGCATCTCTGATATCTTGCAAATGCCAAAAAATCTTGGGAACTATTAAGTGTGTGTGTGATGTGTTATTTTAAAGTTCAAGTATAGAATTATTAATTTATCAGCCCATGTGTGTGGGAATGTGGCCATATAGGAAAACACTCTTGCACAATTGACACGGCAGGAATACACAGAGCATCTCAGTTTGTTGTGTATGGGGCTGCATAGCCGCTGACCAGTCAGGGTGCCCATGCTGACCCCTGTCCACCGCCCAAAGCACCAACAGTGGCACGTGAGCATCAGAACTGGACCACGGAGCAATGGAAGAAGGTGGCCTGGTCTGAGGAATCACGTGTTCTTTTACATCACGTGGATGGCCGGGTGCGTGTGCGTGGCTTACCTGGGGAACACATGGCACCAGGATGCACTATGGGAAGAAGGCAAGCCGGCGGAGGCAGTGTGATGCTTTGGGCAATGTTCTGCTGGGAAACCTTGGGTCCTGCCATCCATGTGGATGTTACTTTGACACGCACCACCTACCTAAGCATTGTTGAGACCATGTACAGCCTTTCATGGAAACGGTATTCCCTGGTGGCTGTGGCTCTTCCAGCAGGATAATGCTCCTGCCACAAAGCACAAATGCTTCAGGAATGGTTTGAGGAGCACAACAACGAGTTTGAGGTGTTGACTTGGCCTCCAAATTCCCCAGATCTCAATCCAATCGAGCATCTGTGGGATGTGCTGAACAAACAAGTCCGATCCATGGAGGCCCCACCTCACAACTTACAGGACTTAAAGGATCTGCTGCTAACATCTTGGTGCCAGATACCACAGCACACCTTCAGGGGTCTAGTGGAGTCCATCAGAGACGGGTCAGGGGGGCCAACACAATATTAGGAAGGTGTATATAAGGCATTTAAAGCACAATTTTTTACTAACAATTTCTTTATTTTTCATGTTTAATATAATGATGTCTTTGTCTCATTTTGGTTGCTAAACTGAAATCAGTTTCTGTTCATTTGTCACTAACGACATGGAAATGAATGCATACTTTATGCATACTGCATTCTTGTAACAAATGCAGAACAACAACAACACCTTTATATTTATTAATTTAGCATATGTATTTTTTTCAGCGGACTGCTTGTCTATTCCTAAAAGCCTCGCATACAATCAAATAAGGCTTTTAACCTTTCAGTTGCTGTATTGATTGAGCATTTACCGCGGTCCCAAACCGAGCGCAGTGATGTACAGATTAATGCAGGTGTTCTCATCTCTTTCGCGTCTCCATGTGCTGCAGTGCCCTGCCAATACCCAGAGTGCTTTATGTGTAGGGTTTCCATGGTGATCTATTTTTAACCTCAGTGAAAAAGCTAGGCATTAAAATATGCAATATTGTTGGCCCTCTCTCTCTCTCTTGCGCATGCACTTTTAAAAGGGTAATTTTTGAATATCATATCAACCGCATAAGCATATGCAAATATGTCTAGTGGAAGTGAAAATGTGTAAAAGTCCCACCACAGTTTCAGCTGCATGCTGTATAAATAGCAAAGATAAGATTGTCTTTGAGTGAGCTGACGTTCAGCGAAAGTGCAAAAATCAATTTTTCATCACACTTATTCCCTGCTCTCGCTCTATATTTGTCCCAAATGTGCGGCGCTTCGTGATGAGTGTGTGCGTGTCCTGGTTTTAGACCCTATAATTAATATGATATTCAGTGGTCTCATAAGTCCCGAGAGCATGTCGATTCACACTCGTTCAGTGAGTAATGAGGTCAGCTCCACTTCTGTAGCGCTCGCTTCATTCCGTCATCCTTCCTTCCGCAGCTCATTTCATCATTTCAGAAAACACTGCAAGCACGACAAACTCATCTGTGCTTTAAAACACACACACACACACACACTCTTTAGATATAGAGGCGATTGATCATCCGTTTGTACGCAGGTTGTCCATATGACGTGTACTACAGTATTGTATATTGACAGTCAGACGGTGCTTTGTGTGAGAAACTTCTGCCTTGTGACATAACGCTTTAGCATATACTTATATAAAAAGAGTACTTATTACGGAAATAAAAAGCATGTACTTAAGTGCAAGCTGAATCTAATGTTTTTGGACATTGTTATTTACAATTAAATATAGAAAGAAAAAAATCCTGCACACTTTATCACAATTTAATCAGCAATGTTTAAAAACATTGACACAATTTTGAAATCATTTAAATGAAAATGTATTTATGTGTATTATATTATATATTTATATTAAATGCAATCTGTTGAACTTGACCCATTGTGCTCAAAAAGTGAATAAATATATTATAACTACTGCATAAACATCCTTTAGTATCGTAAAATTCCCTAAAAATACAAAATATTACATTAAAAACATTACCGAACTAAAATATACTACATTTCATTGAAATGAAAAAATTTAAATAAATAAAAAAAATAATATTTTTTGAGCACCAGATGGTTAAGTACATCTTTATATGTAATTTGATTATTTTTAAATATTTATTATCTTTGAAATATGGTTAAAGTTTAATTACTGAATGACAAGCATTTATGGTAAACTAAAATATGCCATTTCTTTTGAAACGTGTATGTCATGCATTTATTGTAGATTTGTAATGATTAAGTTGCAGTTTAATGCATGTAAAATATAAAATATAACCGCAGATAACACAGCGCAGTTAAAATGATAATCAAGTGGTTTAGTATGTTAGTCAACACCTCAAAATAAGTGCACTTCTTTAAAGCATGACAAAAGTGTACTAAACATAATGATTAAAAATGTCCTTTAAAGTAAAACTGATCATTTGACTATTACAAAGTGCACTTTTTAAAAGTGTGTTAAGAAATGGTTATAGTTTATTTTAAAGTGCACTTGTTTCTCATGTTACATGTACTTATTATAGTAATAACAGTAAATTATTCATAATTACACGCAACTAACCCTAAACCAATCCTAACCTGACACCTTAAAATAAAGTGTAACCGTGCTCTCTTAAGTGGCCTTTGATTCTATTAATATCATCCGCAAGTTTGTAAAAAATGTACTTTAAACATTGTGAGTATACACTACAAGCGCACGCTCAGTACAATTAAAGGATTAGTTCACTTCAAAATCAACATTCCCTGATAGTTTCCTCGCCCCCATCTCAACATGCTCATGTCTTTCTTTCTTCAGTGGAAAAGAAATGAAGTTTTTTGAGGAAAACATTTCTCCACATAATGGACTTCAATGGGAAGCAACGGCTGAAGGTCCAAATCAATGCAGTTTCAGAGGAAGGGCTTCAGAGGCTCTGATGATCCCAGAGGAATAGGGTCTGATCCAGACATCGGACATTTTCAACCTTTTTAACCTAAATTGCTCATCTTGCGCTGCTCTGCGACGGCCAGGGATTGCGTAATCACGCCAGAAAGGTCACGCTAGACGTAAAAAAAAAAAAAAAACTCTCATTTTCTCCTTCAATTTCAAAATCGTCCGACGTCATTGTTTAACCTTTTTTTGCTAAAGGATGTTTGTTTTATTCTTCGCACGTTTGCTTCCGCCTACGTCTAGCGTGACCTTTCTGCCGTGATTACGCAATCCCTGGCCGTCGCAGAGCAGCACAAGATGAGCAATTTAGGTTAAAAAGGTTGAAAATGTCCGATGTCTGGATCAGACCCTATTCCTCTGGGATCATCAGAGCCTCTGAAGCCCTTCCTCTCAAACTGCATTGATTTGGACCTTCAGCCGTTGGTTCCCATTGAAGTCCATTATGAGGAGAAAAATCCTGGAATGTTTTCCTCAAAAAACTTCATTTCTTTTCCACTGAAGAAAGAAAGACATGAGCATGCTGGATGAGATGGGGCGAGTAAACTATCAGGACATTTTCATTTTGAAGTGAACTAATCCTTTAAGGGCACTTCTTTTTCACGAGAGCTCTTTAAACGTTCTGATGTGAGGAACATGCAGAAGCACAAATGAGAATGAAACCTGCTCACTCCGTTTCTACTGTACATCAGAACACCATATTATCTGCTTAAATATCAAGACAAGCTATAAATAGAGCCATAAATGCTGAATGCGATTGACAGACGTGCGCTGTTTTATGTTCCTCAGAGTCTAATAACAGAAAGCTCTGAAATGCACGAGACACCTTTATGAATCCATGTTTGTGCCGCACATGCGAGACTGCAATGATTTATTTTCTCTTCACTGCCGCTTTTATCGCTGCAACATGTTTGAGCCGTTTGCTGACACCTGCTAATGATTGTGTTTATGATTCTCAGTCTAAGCCACATGAAACATTAACATATTTATATCTCCCCATGCCGTCTTCCTGTTGCCTTTAATAAACCTTTAAGCCACGTGATGACGAGTGTGATGTGTGCTCTGAACGGCGGTCCGCGTCGATCACAGGAACCGGGCTTGCGCTCGCGGCCAGCGTCTAAAGATGAAGGCGACGCTGAGACCCACGTTTGATTGTGCACGGGTGGGATCGATGCTGAGAGATCCCCTCCACACACACACACACACACACACACACAGACTCAATTAAGATGGAATAGTTAATGAGTTTATTTTTAGCACACTGTGCTATTTGCAACCTGTGCGTTCTTTCCCAGCGCAAGGAATTGTTTTGTGGCCTTCCCTTCCCCGTCTCTGGTTTCGTGTTCCCATGGAAGCAGCCACCATCTTATTCCTCGCTGCTTCAGCTCGTGGCGACTTTGATGTTATTTTTGGTGTCAGCTGAAGAGTGTGTTTCCTCCGGTCGAATGAGTGCGGAGCGGCTGCTGGCATCATCGCCTCAAACTTATGCAGAAAATCTAAAGGTCAAATATACATTTATGAACAACTGAGAATGTATTATTGCAGAACTGCATCATCGCACACGGAACACAATCTTCTATTCAAAAACACAAGAGCTTTTATTTTTATATTTTTAGTTATTTTTAGTGTCATTTTTAGTCATTTCGTTATTAGTCAATTAGTTTTTTTCATTTAGGTTTGTTATTTTATTTCATGTTTATTTCAGTTAACATAAATGTTTTTAATAGTTTAAAGGGATAATTCACCCAAAAATGAAAACCACCACATAATTTACTCCTCAAGTCATCCTAGGTGTGTGTGACATTCTCCTTTCAGACGAATACAATCAGAGTTATATTAATAAATGTCCTGGCTAATTCCAGCTTTACCTTAAAAGTGCATCCATCCATTATAAAAGTGCATACATCCATCATAAAAGTGCATCCATCCATTATAAAAGTGCATACATCCATCATAAAAGTGCATCCATCCATTATAAAAGTGCATACATCCATCATAAAAGTGCATCTATCCATCATAAAAGTGCATCCATCCATTATAAAAGTGCATCTATCCATCATAAAAGTGCATACATCCATTATAAAAGTGCATCCATCCATCATAAAAGTGCATCCATCCATCATAAAAGTGCATCCATCCATTATAAATGTGCATCCATCCATCATAAAAGTGCATCTATCCATCATAAAAGTGCATCCATCTATTATAAAAGTGCATCCATCCATCATAAAAGTGCATCCATCCATTATAAAAGTGCATCCATCCATTATAAAAGTGCATCTATCCATCATAAAAGTGCATACATCCATTATAAAAGTGCATCCATCCATCATAAAAGTGCATCCATCCATCATAAAAGTGCATCCATCCATTATAAATGTGCATCCATCCATCATAAAAGTGCATCTATCCATCATAAAAGTGCATCCATCTATTATAAAAGTGCATCCATCCATCATAAAAGTGCATCCATCCATTATAAAAGTGCATCCATCCATCATAAAAGTGCATATATCCATTATAAAAGTGCATCTATCCATCATAAAAGTGCATCCATCCATCATAAAAGTGCATCCATCCATTATAAAAGTGCATCTATCCATCATAAAAGTGCATCTATCCATCATAAAAGTGCATACATCCATCATAAAAGTGCATCTATCCATCATAAAAGTGCATCTATCCATCATAAAAGTGCATACATCCATTATAAAAGTGCATCCATCCATCATAAAAGTGCATATATCCATTATAAAAGTGCATCTATCCATCATAAAAGTGCATCCATCCATCATAAAAGTGCATCCATCCATTATAAAAGTGCATCTATCCATCATAAAAGTGCATCTATCCATCATAAAAGTGCATACATCCATCATAAAAGTGCATCTATCCATCATAAAAGTGCATCTATCCATCATAAAAGTGCATACATCCATCATAAAAGTGCATCCATCCATTATAAAAGTGCATACATCCATCATAAAAGTGCATACATCCATTATAAAAGTGCATCTATCCATCATAAAAGTGCATCTATCCATTATAAAAGTGCATCTATCCATCATAAAAGTGCATCCATCCATTATAAAAGTGCATCTATCCATCATAAAAGTGCATACATCCATTATAAAAGTGCATCCATCCATCATAAAAGTGCATCCATCCATCATAAAAGTGCATCTATCCATTATAAAAGTGCATCCATCCATCATAAAAGTGCATCTATCCATCATAAAAGTGCATCCATCCATTATAAAAGTGCATCCATCCATCATAAAAGTGCATCCATCCATTATAAAAGTGCATCCATCCATCATAAAAGTGCATATATCCATTATAAAAGTGCATCTATCCATCATAAAAGTGCATCCATCCATCATAAAAGTGCATCCATCCATTATAAAAGTGCATCTATCCATCATAAAAGTGCATCTATCCATCATAAAAGTGCATACATCCATCATAAAAGTGCATCTATCCATCATAAAAGTGCATCTATCCATCATAAAAGTGCATACATCCATCATAAAAGTGCATCCATCCATTATAAAAGTGCATACATCCATCATAAAAGTGCATCTATCATCATAAAAGTGCATCCATCCATCATAAAAGAGCATCTATCATCATAAAAGTGCATCCATCCATTATAAAAGTGCATCCATCCATCCATCATAAAAGTGCATCTATCCATCATAAAAGTGCATCCATCCATCATAAAAGTGCATCCATCCATCATAAAAGTGCATCTATCCATCATAAAAGTGCATACATCCATCATAAAAGTGCATACATCCATTATAAAAGTGCATCTAACGATCATAAAAGTGCATCCATCCATTATAAAAGTGCATCCATCCATCATAAAAGTGCATCCATCCATCATAAAAGTGCATCTATCCATCATAAATGTGCATCCATCCATCATAAAAGTGCATACATCCATCATAAAAGTGCATCCATCCATTATAAAAGTGCATCCATCCATCATAAAAGTGCATCTATCATCATAAAAGTGCATCCATCCATCATAAAAGAGCATCTATCATCATAAAAGTGCATCCATCCATTATAAAAGTGCATCCATCCATCCATCATAAAAGTGCATCTATCCATCATAAAAGTGCATCTATCCATCATAAAAGTGCATCCATCCATTATAAAAGTGCATCCATCCATCATAAAAGTGCATCCATCCATTATAAAAGTGCATCCATCCATCATAAAAGTGCATCCATCATCATAAAAGTGCATCCATCCATCATAAAAGTGCATCCATCCATCATAAAAGTGCATCTATCCATCATAAAAGTGCATCTATCCATCATAAAAGTGCATCCATCCATCATAAAAGTGCATCTATCCATCATAAAAGTGCATACATCCATCATAAAAGTGCATACATCCATTATAAAAGTGCATCTAACGATCATAAAAGTGCATCCATCCATTATAAAAGTGCATCCATCCATCATAAAAGTGCATCTATCCATCATAAAAGTGCATCCATCCATCATAAAAGTGCATCTATCCATCATAAAAGTGCATCCATCCATCATAAAAGTGCATCTATCCATCATAAAAGTGCATCCATCCATCATAAAAGTGCATCTATCCATCATAAAAGTGCATACATCCATTATAAAAGTGCATCTAACGATCATAAAAGTGCATCCATCCATCATAAAAATGCATCTATCCATCATAAAAGTGCATCCATCCATCATAAAAGTGCATACATCCATCATAAAAGTGCTTCCATCCATCATAAAATGATGCCTTATGAAGCGAATCGATGGGTTTGTCTAAGAAAAATATCCATATTTAACACGTGAAAAAAATATCCAGCTTCTGGCGGACCGCCTTCTGTATTCAATTTACACAGAAAGTATAGCGCCTCTCGCACTTCAAAGCGCTTATGCTATGTCCAACGTCATCGTCGCGCCAGTTACGCTTTTTCCGTAAAAAACAGAAGGTGGACTGTTAAGCTGATAAATCTCGTGAGGGATCATGCCCTGGGACCCCGCTAAACGGCTCACACTACGCCCTTGTGTCCGCACAGCTCGGCATGTTTGCGTTATCACAAAGAAAACAAGAAAGACAGAAACACAGAGCGCGTACATTAATTTTTCAATCCAAGCACAATTATGCATTATGATAACGAACTGTTTAATACATATGCAATAATATATTTGAATAATTGCATTTTCGTAGGTTGAAATTTTGGCCACAGCTGTACTTAGTGGTTGACGATAATAATACGTTTAATTTATATAGCGCCTTTACAACAACGAAAGAGTAACAGCAATTGAATAATAGAACAGTACAATAATTGACCAATATGGATTTTTCAGTGCCCAATGTTTTTTTTGTTTGTTTGTTTTTTTTGACACATAGCCCTAGTGCGTTTTAGTTTTAAAACTACACTACTCCAGCGCTTTCGTTAGTTTTGAAAACGCTGTAGACCCCGCTTTAGTTTGAAAACACCTGTGTTGTGTTTCAGTGTAAACGGACCAGAGCGGACATTTCTGAAAATGATGGCGTGGCTGCCCACATTACACTACTGGAACACAACAATATCAGACCGGGGGTGCATTTCCCAAAAGCATTGTACGCATAAGTTGATCGTAGAGACAGTTGGTGGCTATTGTTACAGTGCTTTTGGTTCAACGACTCTGTAACATACCAGCCATGACGACCGTGTAAACAACAACACGGAGACAGAACTGCATGCTCTAAGCGACTGGAAAAAAAATCAACTGCTTGACAAAAATCAAGCGCCTGACGTTTTTTTCTATTGTCCAATCGAATGAATGGAGAGGCGGGCCTTCCGTTGCGGTGGCGCTTACCTTGATTAGACTGACAGCACAGCTGATTCGGGGGTTGCCTGGCAACATAAAAAAAATGCAGCGCACTACTCTTTTCTAAATCAAAAAATGTCAACCAAAAAAGGCAGTGCGGCAAACCTGAAAAACACGTTCTGTCTGATCGGGCCTAATGCTGCAGCTGCCTACATGCGCAAGAGAACTGTTTACACTTGCACACGCGTGCCCTGTGTGCATAAACGGTCATGTGACATGCGTTTTCGGTCGTGCAGTGTAGACCGAGATCGTCTCTGAAACGCAATGGTGTAGAAAATGCTGTTTTAAAACGGAAAATAGTTATTGGCACAATGGTAGCTAATGTTTGTACTG
Source organism: Rhinogobio ventralis (assembly GCA_039654625.1). NCBI lineage: Eukaryota > Metazoa > Chordata > Actinopteri > Cypriniformes > Gobionidae > Rhinogobio > Rhinogobio ventralis. The sequence goes on along the minus strand of CM077213.1, from coordinate 36,518,551 downwards.
TATCTAACTAGTTCTTTAATGCCGTTTTGCTATTTGCATGTGGCTTGGCAAACTTTAGTTTCAGAGCATTGGTCACCATTGCGGTTTTGCTCTGATGTGCAGGACAAATACACGCATGTGTCGCCTGCACGGTAATGGCTGGCTGAAAAGTGCTAATGGTGACACAAGCGGTCGCAAAGAGAGGACAGCAGCTGGTGAATCTGAATCAGAGCATCACAGCTGGATCCACAAACCGTCTGAACAAACACACGCCGCAAAACCTGGAAAACAAGGCTTGCGCCGATCACGTTTGCCCAGCTGCCAGCTTTCTACTCGCTCCAAGAGTGTGTAGTCATGGCATGTGTTGATAAACCGGGGCGAGTACAGAGCGATCTCTCTGTCCAGCGCTGGATCACTGCCATCTGTAGCAGATTAATGAAGCTTTTCTGGAACTCCACAACTTCAGATGTCCCACGTCGATGCTTATGACTAGATTGCATGCCATATTCTTAGCAGATGCATTTTGTTTTTATCAGTGTTTAATAAAGTACATCTTTCGGTAACACTTTAATATACTGTTCCGTCAATAATGAGTAACTACAGGAACAAGTGAGTGATGCACTGTTAACACTCCTGTAACTACTATTGACTAACTCTGATTAATGAATGAGTTAGTAAAAGTGCTCAGTCACGAATCAGTAACTAGTGTTTTTTTCATACCTCACAGGTTGGAAATTATACGTTGGATTGGACAGGTTCTACGTAACTGGGTTATGTTGAATTGAATTAACGTTTAATTTAAGTTTTTTACATCCAATGCTGTTTAGTTGAAAGTTAAATTATTCTAAAATTAATATCAAAACAAGTAATCCAGTTTAACAGATTATTTTTATTTAGTGAAATACAAACACTTACAAATGTTATCTAACAAGAAAACCTTTTACAAAATCGTATTGGCTAGCCAGAAGATGGTTTTGTCACATGGCGTGCACAAAGGTGTTGTTTTTATTATTAAAACCACTTTAATTGTTATCAGCAGGTCCTCAGCCCAAGCACATGCTCACAATCGTAACATTAAACATTAAGTCTCCCAATTTTTTCATCTTGATGAAAAAAACGCATACAATTACATTTACTCTCCGTATCCAGTCCTGTGCAAAGCATGATGGGAAGGGGAAATCCTGTCCCTGGTTTCTATAATGCAGTTTTAAAACAACTAAAATCATGTATGTACTCTCAGCTCAAATGGATGAAGTAAAGTGGTGGAAAAGAATTGTGTTGGGTTAACTTAATTTACTATTAAATGTTATTTTCGGCATTCGTAACTGAAACATGTTCTTTCAAAATGAACATTTTGAGTTGAGCTAAAAAGCAACTGTTTCAAATCAGTTCAACACAATGCAATGCAAACCTTTTACAATGGTGTTCAATGAAAACAGTATCGAAAAAACATTTTCTGACAGGTTTATAATTAATGCGAGTAATGCAGAATGCATAATTAATTCTAAAGTGAAGATTATGGTAACCCACTAGTAATGACTCAAGTGTTACTATCCAAAGCCTTACAAAAACCTCAAAAGCTTGCACTGACTTCAGTAATTACTACAGTTATTATGTTTTTCGCTGTAGAACACTGATCCAAATCATTAGTAGTTCCTTCTGAAGGATGTAGTAACACTTGAGTCATTACTAGTGTGTTACCTTCACTTTAATTAATTATACATTCTGCATTACTCGCATTAATTATGAACCTGTATACAGTAGTAGTTATTGATTAGCTAATAGTGAGCTACCTCATTCAACTGAGCACCATTACTTACTCATTCATCAATCAGAGTTAGTTGTTAGTCAATAGTGGTGTTAATAGTGCATTACTCATTTGTTCCTGTGTAGTTATTCATTAATGATGGAACATTATTCTAAAGTGTTACCCATCTTTCTAATATCATAGTTCCTCTGGTTTTGCATGTGTACTTAAACATGTTGTGAGGAAAGTGGATTCCCATGTCTAGTAAGTTTGGGGTTTCTGGAAGAGTCTCTTCTGCTCATCAATCTGATCATAACTACAGTAAACAGTGAGATATGACTCCAGTGTAAAGCAGCTGTTGTCTATGTGAATATATAGTAAAGTGTGATTTATTCCTGTGATCAAAGCTGAATTTATCATCATTACTCCAGTCTTCAGTGTCACATGACCCTTCACAAATCATTCTCATATGAGGATTTGATGCTCATTTATGATTATTATCAGTGTTGAAATCAGTTCAGAAACCGCCATACAAGAAGAAGTCTTATGTAAACACCTTAGAAATGCATCTGGCTGGGAACCGATTCCACCCTAAGTGTCCAGGGCGTCCTTCTTTTCAGCGCGCAGTCGTTGAGTGTGTTTTGCAGGCATGCAGTAGTGCAGATCTGGAGTGTAGCTGTGGTGTGAGTGCAGGAAGGCTTTATGTAAGTGTGTCGAACAGCCTGCGCTGTGAGTCAGCAGGGTAATTGGAGACTGTGGGTGACATGAGGGCCCTAATCTTACTCGGAGAGATGGATTGCTCATTTTCCATTCGTGGGCACGGGATGTAAAGCCTTTTTTTCTGCTGGAGCGAAGAGAACTGATACCGGGGACTGAGACGCTCCAGGAGCGATCTGTTAATATTCACACTCATCTCAAAGGCGCAGGACTGATGCGGCCGTCATCGCCACTCGGGTCCACACTGAAAAAAATGACACCTTTTAAAGTTTTATGGCCAAGTATGGTAACCCATACTCAGAATTTGTCCTCTGCATTTAACCCATCTAAGTTATGCCGAGTTCACACAGTTCTTTTCACACTGCATGAGTTTCTGGGCCAGCATTCAATCGCTGCTGTGTTCACATTGCACGATGGTTCGGCAGGGTCATGAGCGGCCTTGTAAGACCTCCTGTCGCCGATCCGTCATGCAATGTGAACAGTTCACCACTGTTCCTTCCTTGGAGCACTTTTGATAGATCCTGACCACTGCAGACCGGGAACACCCCACAAGAGCTGCAGTTTTGGAGATGCTCTGACCCAGTCGTCTAGCCATCACAATTTGGCCCTTGTCAAACTCGCTCAAATCCTTACGCTTGCCCATTTTTCCTTTTTCTAACACATCAACTTTGAGGACAAAATGTTCACTTGCTGCCTAATATATCCCACCCACTAACAGGAGCCGTGATCAAGAGATCATCAGTGTTAATCACTACACCTGTCAGTGGTCATAATGTTATGCCTGATCGGTGTATTTTGTTATTGTACTGTGGAGTGACACTTTCATAAACTTTTCTATACTATTCCCATTATATAATGGTTAATACTACAATATCATAGCACAACAACAGTGATCAGCAATAATGATAAGCTTAATACTCACAATAAAGATAATAAGATCAAATAGATCATAACACAGTCTCGGAGGTAAGAAGTGGATAATCCTTCACCTGAAATGTTTGTCTTTTGATAGATAAGAAAATTCTTCAAAAAGAACAGAAGAAATGGCCTTCTCAGCTGCCATAGTTGCAACTCTTGCGTCATCAGAACAGTGTTCAACGCACCACCGTTTCCGTTTAAAAAACATTTTGCAACGCTTTGTTGGGGCTGAACACAGCCCTCCACTGAGCATTGAGAAAGGTCACGTGACCAAAACGTTTACCGCTGAGAACATACTAAGAACTAAAAAAACACCATAGCAACCACCCATAATACCTTAGCAACTGCCTAGCAACGCCCTAGCAACCACCCAGAATACCCTAGCAACTCCATAGCAACCACAGATAATACCTTAGCAACCACCCAGAATACCCTAGCAACCGCCTAGCAACACCCTAGCAACCACCCAGAATAACTTAGCAACCGCCTAGCAACGCCCTAGCAACCACAGACAATACCTTAGCCACCGCCTAGCAACCACCCAGAACACCCTAGCAACGCCCTAGCAACCACCCAGAATACCCTAGTAAACACCTGGTTGCCCTCTGACCTCATTCATGCTGAAAACTGTGAATGTCAAACTGGCTGTTTATGAAGCAACACTTCTATAAAGAAATATTGAAGTATGCTTTACAAGAACATACTGTTTCTGTTTTTCTACATAAAAAGTTCACATTTAGTTGATTGTGTTACTTGGCATTTCTTTGTACTTATTTGTGGACATGATAAATCCTACACAGTAGTTTTGTTCAGTGTATTCTGTGTTTTCTGAGTGGAGTTGTAACATTTGTCTTTGTGCTGTTTTTTCCTCACAGGTCTGGCTGGAGATGCCACAGATCTAGATAAAAGAAAAGAAGTCTTCGGGCAAAATCTTATACCTCCAAAGAAGCCAAAAACTTTTTTACAGTTAGTGTGGGAAGCGTTACAAGATGTGACCCTCATTATCCTCGAAATTGCAGCCCTGATCTCTCTGGGTCTGTCCTTTTATCAGCCGCCTGGAGAGGGCAGCGAGTGTGAGTATCTGCACGGCATTACACCTTTTAGCTCTACACGCCTGACTTCCCTTAGAAGTGAGCTGTTGTTTCCTGTTGCTGTCTCATATTCCTCGTATATTACGGCAAGTGATCTGCTGAGGTTATGTTGAAGGCAGTTCTGGAGTCTCTTCGTCCGCACTTGACATATACATTTCAACACTAGAGCAACTATCAACACTGATTGGTTGGAAGGTGTGTGTGTAATACACAGGTAGTTTCCGGTCAGTTTAATCACTGAATCGTTACATTATATTCCTCAGCAATGAGGTGGTAACGTCGCTGTTTTTGAAGTAATTAAACTCACAGCCTCTCTGTTAGTGGAGAGATGCTGAACTGACGCAGGTAATTCACACACACATCTCTCTCTCTCTCTCTAGATAATTCATTCAAATAAATGTACCGCACTACTTTATCTCGGTCAGATTTAAAGGTGCAATGTGTAGTATTTATGAGGATCTATTGACAGAAATGCAATATAATATACATAACTATGTTTTCAGTGGAGTATAAAGACCTTACATAATGAGCCGTTATGTTTTTATTACCTTAGAATGAGCTGTTTCTATCCACACACACCGCGGGTCCCTTACAGTGAAGCCGCCATTTTGTGCTGCCATGTTTCTACAGTGGCCCTAAAGGGACAAACTTCTACAGAGCGCTAGCTACTCTCTGGACGGCCACCGTAGCTTCTCCATGTGCTCAGAAGGGAGGGGTGAGCGGTGGACAGGTGCAATTCACAACCTCACCACTAGATGCCGCTAAAACTTACACACTGCACCTTTAAAGCAGCCAGAATGCTAGATCTAAGGAACCGTAATTTTTACCCTTCTGGTCAAACATCAATAACAGCTTTAACTTGTCAATCCTGGCAAACGAGCATGGCATAAGCGTGATAATCCACTATTTGAATGCGCTCCGCTTCACGTCGGGCGGTTCTTTGCCTCCACGTCGAGCATTAAAATCATCTAAATCACAGCTAGTCGTGGATTATCTCTTGCATACTGATCACAGTATGAAATATCCAAACATGTTTTCCTCGCTGGACCTCTCAAACTCCATCAGCCCTCGTCTTCAGCTCAGTGTTTGTCTCAAAGTAAAGCGAGCATGACTCTGCATTCAGAGTGAGGGAATCCAGCGAACGAACGGTTTCCACGCCTCTCGAGTTAATGAAGTGTGCACTGGAAGAATAACCTTTAGGTGAAGGCCATACATCAAACCAGTGGGCCATAAAATGTGCAATGAAGACAAAGCCATTAAAGCAGCATAAAGAAGCTAAAAGAATGCTGAGCAAGTATTATCTATCACGATAATGCTCAAGGATTCAATTACTCCAGGAATGGAAAATGATCTTTTATCCCGGTCGAGATCTGAGCGTGTAAAACTCTTGCAGTGTAAGATACTCATCATGTTCATGTGGTTCATGGACAGTCAAGCTGCTCTTCTAAAATAATAGCTGCATTACAAAAGTTTGTATTATAATTCGATTCTATGATTATATCGATCTATCTGGCACAATATCATGAAACTTGAATATGCAGGAAGGATCTGCTTTGTCCAACATGTATCACAGCAGAATGCTATTTTAAGTCATATTGAATCTCACATACAGGGTCTCATTCTAGTGAATCAGTTTGTTCATTTAATTGAACTGATTCAAAAAAATTATTCACTGTGTTGACATTTTAGGTCTTCTTTATGTACAGCAGGCTAGTTCATGTACCAGGAAAGTTCTGCGTAAATAATAAATAATATTATGATGTTTTATACACCGATCAGGCATAACATTATGACCTAATATTGTGTTGGTCCCCCTGACCCTCTAGACCCCTGAAGGTGTGCTGTGGTATCTGGCACCAAGATGTTAGCAGCAGATCCTTTAAGTCCTGTAAGTTGTGAGGTGGGGCCTCCATGGATCGGACTTGTTTGTTCAGCACATCCCACAGATGCTCGATTGGATTGAGATCTGGGGAATTTGGAGGCCAAGTCAACACCTCAAACTCGTTGTTGTGCTCCTCAAACCATTCCTGAAGCATTTGTGCTTTGTGTCAGGAGCATTATCCTGCTGGAAGAGCCACAGCCACCAGGGAATACCGTTTCCATGAAAGGCTGTACATGGTCTCAACAATGCTTAGGTAGGTGGTACGTGTCAAAGTAACATCCACATGGATGGCAGGACCCAAGGTTTCCCAGCAGAACATTGCCCAAAGCATCACACTGCCTCCGCCGGCTTGCCTTCTTCCCATAGTGCATCCTGGTGCCATGTGTTCCCCAGGTAAGCCACGCACACGCACCCGGCCATCCACGTGATGTAAAAGAACACGTGATTCCTCAGACCAGGCCACCTTCTTCCATTGCTCCGTGGTCCAGTTCTGATGCTCACGTGCCACTGTTGGTGCTTTCGGCGGTGGACAGGGGTCAGCATGGGCACCCTGACTGGTCAGCGGCTATGCAGCCCCATACACAACAAACTGAGATGCACTGTGTATTCTGACACCTTTCTATCAGAACCAGCATTAACTTCTGGAGCAATTTGAGCTCCAGTAGCTCGTCTGTTTGATCGGACCACACGGGCCAGCCTTCGCTCCCCACGTGCATCAATGAGCCTTGGCCGCCCATGACCCTGTCTCCGGTTCTCCACTGTTCCTTCCTTGGAGCACTTTTGATAGATCCTGACCGCTGCAGACCGGGCACACCCCACAAGAGCTGCAGTTTTGGAGATGCTCTGACCCAGTCGTCTAGCCATCACAATTTGGCCCTTGTCAAACTCGCTCAAATCCTTACGCTTGCCCATTTTTCCTGCTTCTAACACATCAACTTTGAGGACAAAATGTTCACTTGCTGCCTAATTTATCCCACCCACTAACAGGAGCCGTGATGGAGAGATCATCAGTGTTATTCACTTCACCGGTCATAATGTTATGCCTGATTGGTGTATATTTATAATGAAATGTAGTTAACTAAAGGTCTGAAGCTTAATTACTTTCTAAGTAGCTTTCCCCATTCATTAATATGCATATTACACCTGCAGTGACTTTCTAACAGTGCGGAGGTAGAGAAAAGCGTCTGCAGACGATGCATCCACACACCGGCGTCCACCCTGCCATTACATCTGAGATTTGTGACACTTCTTCTTGTTTTAATGGAGAATGGTCCTGTCGGTGTCTCTTAAGGGAGATGAATTGCGCCGCTGCTCTGCGCGTCCAGACATCCCTGCCGTTCAGACTGAATTATGCCCTCACAGATTTTCTGCCACATGCAAGATAAGCACAGGCTCCATACAGATCAATACAGGGAAAATCTCACTTTTCACCCCAACCACCCGGAGCAGGAGAGCTGGGCAGCAGCACAGAACATTTGAAGAAGGATTTGTAGCTTGAAATACATCATAAAGGTCATTTATTCACATACTGCATTATTCACTCGCCCTCAGGTTGTTTTCCTTGCAACAAGTATAGGGAATCAAGTAAATATATATAATAAAAAATAACATGCATTTTGTGTATATATATATATATATATATATATGCTCAAAAGCTAACACACCCCTTGCAGAATCTGTGAAAATGTGAATAATTTTTACAAAATAAGAGAGATCATACAAAATGCATGTTATTTTTTTAAATTAAAATACTGTCCTGAATAAGATATTTCACATAAAAGCTGTTTACATATAGTCCAAAAAATAGCTGAATTTATTAAAATGACCCCATTCAAAAGTTTATGAACCCTTGATTCTTAATCCTGTGTGTCGTTCCCTGATGATCCACGGGTGTGTGTGTGTGTGTGTGTGTGTGTGTGTTTGTCGTTCCCTGATGATCCACGGCTGTGTGTGTGTGTGTGTGTGTCGTTCCCTGATGATCCACGGCTGTGTGTGTGTGTGTTTGTCGTTCCCTGATGATCCACGGCTGTGTGTGTGTGTGTGTGTGTCGTTCCCTGATGATCCACGGCTGTGTGTGTGTGTGTTTGTCGTTCCCTGATGATCCACGGCTGTGTGTGTGTGTGTGTGTGTGTCGTTCCCTGATGATCCACGGCTGTGTGTGTGTGTGTGTGTGTGTCATTCCCTGATGATCCACGGCTGTGTGTGTGTTTTGTGATGGTTGTTCTTGAGTCTCTTGTTTGTTCTGATCAGTTAAACTGACCAACGTTCTTCAGATAAATCCTCCAGCTCCTGCAAACTCTTCAGTTTTCCAGCATCTTCTGCATATCTGAGCCTCTCCAGCAGTGACTGTGTGATTCTGATCTGAGGACGATTGAGGGACTCAAACACAACTATTAAAAAAGATTCACACATTCACTGACGCTCCAGAAGGAAACACGACGCATTACGAGCTGGGGGTGAAAACTTTTGAACAGGATGAAGATATCCAATTTTTTCTTACTTTGTTTAAATATATATATATATATATATATATATATATTTTATTTAGCACTGCCATTTAGAAGCAACAGAAGATACTCACATGTTTCCCGGAAGACAAATTAAGTACAATTTACCTTGAACTTCAAATTCAAAAAGTTTTCACCCCCAGCTCGTAATGCGTCGTGTTTCCTTCTGGAGCGTCAGTGAATGTGTGAATCTTTTTTAATAGTTGTGTTTGAGTCCCTCAATCGTCCTCAGATCAGAATCACACAGTCACTGCTGGAGAGGCTCAGATATGCAAAAGATGCTGGAAAACTGAAGAGTTTGCAGGAGCTGGAGGATTTATCTGAAGAACGTTGGTCAGTTTAACTGATCAGAACAAACAAGAGACTCAAGAACAACCATCACAAAACACACACACAGCCGTGGATCATCAGGGAATGACACACACACACACAGCCGTGGATCATCAGGGAACGACACACACACACACAGCCATGGATCATCAGGGAATGACACACACACACACAGCCATGGATCATCAGGGAATGACACACACACACACACCCGTGGATCATCAGGGAATGACACACGCACACACACCCGTGGATCACCAGGGAATGACACACACACACACACCCGTGGATCATCAGGGAATGACACACACACACACAGCCGTGGATCATCAGGGAATGACACACACACACACAGCCGTGGATCATCAGGGAATGACACACACACACACAGCCGTGGATCATCAGGGAATGACACACACACACACACAGCCGTGGATCATCAGGGAATGACACACACACACACACCCGTGGATCATCAGGGAACGACACACAGGATTAAGAATCAAGGGTGTGTAAACTTTTGAATGGGGTCATTTTAATAAATTCAGCTAAGTAAACATCTTTTTTATGTGAAATATCTTATTCAGATAATAAATATAAAAGTTATTTTAGTGGGAGTATTAAAAGATTGGAGAATAATAATTGGAGTATTAAAATACAGTAATACTAATACTGCGTTAGACACGTTAACATGACATTAGTGCAATAGAACTGCTTAATAATCTTGTGCAACACAATTGTTACATCCAATCCATAACTCATGCTAAACATGGTAACGTTACATAGAGTCATTAGTGACTAGAAGTTGATCTGCGTAGAGCAGTAGATCCACCGCAAACACTCGCGGTAACACTCTTGTTTTCCAGCACAAATATCTAAACATTCTTAAATTAAGATACAGAAGCAAAATGATTTCATATATTAAGTCTTGTTTTATGAAAAATGTGTCAAAATTAAGTGGGTTTGTGCTTAAAACAAGAACAAATATCTGATTAAAATGCATATTTGTCCAAATTCGACAAAATTTGCATAAAACAATGGGCAGTTTTGGTGGAGTGTCAGGAGTGTTGCGGCGCTGGCTCTGGTGTCACGAGCTGTTATCTAACGCCGGCTGTCTGCACTTCAGCACCGCGGACAGCTCCCGACACACTCCGCATCAAGAGGTTTACTGCAGAGGAGCTCAATCACATGAAGGCATCTAGAGCGGTCCAAACTGCAGAGCCCAAAATAGAGCTGAGATCCACCAACACTCCAGTTCTTTCTGGAATATTCATTAGTGGGTGGGAGCGCATTTAAAGGGACGGTTCACCATCAATTCCACACCATTATGTTGTTACAAGATCAACTTTATGCAAGACAAAAGGAGATGCTTAGCAGAATATCAGAAAATCACAAATGTTGCATGGAAAAGAGCAGCTTGGACATTTTGCTGAACATCTCTTTATGTGTTGTAGGGTTATTATAAAACTATGAATAACATTTCTGTTCATTGAAATACAGCTGAAATCAAATAAAATATAAATATTAGTTGAAAATTTTAATCTAAATGCAAATGTTGGCAATAAACTGCAATAAGCTGAAGTCGAAGCACTACATTTATTAACTGGAACTAAATACAAACTAAAAATAACATAAATTAAGCTAATAAAACGACAAAAGCACATAACAAAATCACTAAAATTAACATTTTACAAAACTGTAATAGAACTAAAATAACACTGATGTGTTGCATGGAAGAAACAAAAAGTCACACAGGTTGGACAGATTTTACGTTTTTGGGTAAACTTACAGTGTTTCATTAATCGGATATTCTGATTTCAAATCATAAGGGGTTTAGCATTACAGAATTATTCAGTAGCTTATGTTGATATTCGTGTGCATTTTACATACAAATTACACACTCTGAATACTATGACGGACCAAACAAATTAAGAAACAAATAAACAAACTAACGAGGTACATATTTTTACATTTTCACAAAAAATGTAAAGGTGTATTATTTGATTTATACTCAGGTGGGTGACATGTAACATGTCAATGAACTTTATGTTCAATCAAGATATGTATGGATTGACATGATTATATGTATTAGTGCTGCAACTGGTCACCAAAGCTTTTCACTTTTTGTCTTCTCTAGTTCATTTGAAAGGGTTCTGTGGTCTGACAAATCAATTAAAAAAAGCAAACTTTCCATGTATTCACTCAATTAATATGAGCTCATAAGAAAAGAATGAATAATAATATAAAATGAAGAGCTAAAGGCTGTTTTTTGTTTTTTTGTCAGTCAGAGAACAGAGACCAGTTTTAGGATTTTTTGGGCAAACCATTCAGAAGTTATAAGCAACAAACTGCATTTTTCATATCTCCAGACCAGTAGGTGGCGCTGTGCTGAAATTCTGCATGTGGCCTCAGGTCATGCTTGAGATAACATGTACCAATATTCATCTCAATGCCCTAAAGCGTTGTGGAGATATAGCATCACATCCAGTTTGGCGTGCTTTTCATCCAATTCGTTTGCGTGTTATTCAAGAACGGTTGGGTTTATCAAAAAGCTTTTATTAACATTTTGCCAGCATGGTCTGAAGATGATCTGAGCCAATTTTGGTGAAAATTGGATGAACCGTCTAGGACGAGTTCGAAAAAGACTTGAAATGGACGGAAAATGGAATGCAATCAAATGGTCTTGAGCCAAGGAATCAGATGAAAAACGAATTTTCCAGAATGGGATGTGTTTGGTGTGTCCTGGTGCATTCAGCAGTGGCTGTGTCAACTACTGCTCACCAGAAAGCATGTTCCTGTGCTTATTTTACCCTGCACAGCTGGAGCGGGACTGGCCCGTTACTGTAGACGAGCCCCAGTGGAGTTACACACGACAGCCGTCGCCCCCGAGGAAACCCTCACGCTAGATCACAAATCACTGACAATAATAACGCATGACTGGATGTGTGGACATGATAACACAGATTGATTTTCAACACTGCATGCATTTCTGGCAGTGTGTGCTCTGTAGTTATTCACAGTTCAGATATAGACATTGTTCAATTTATTTATCATAAATATAACTATCAATTATGTTTAACTAGAATGTTAGCATTGCTACTGTATGTAGTGAAAAGAGTCTTCTGATGATTTATTATGACATTGCTGTGTGTGTGTGTGTGTGTGAGTGTGTGTGAGTGTGGCCTGGTAAACCCTAGGTTATGGGACAAAATGTCCCCACAAAGATGTCAATATCTGAAATCCTTGTCCTTGGTCCCCATGAGGAAAACAGCTTATAATTCATACTAAGTGATGTTTTTTGAAAATGTAAAAATGCAGAAAGTTTCCTATGATGGGTAGGTTTAGGGGTAGTGTGTGTGTGTGTGTGTGTAATGGGTAGGTTTATGGGTAGGGGTAGTGTAAGGGGATAAAATATACAGTTTATACAGTATAAAAACCATTATGTCTATGGAAAGTCCCCATAAAACATGAAAACCCAACATGTGTGTGTGTGTGTGTGTGAGAGAGAGAGTGCGTGTGTGTGTGTGTGTGTGTTCGTGTTTGTGTGAATGTGTGTGTGCGTGCGTGTGTGTGTGAGAGTGTGTGTATGTGTGTGTGAGTTAGTGAGTGTGTAGTTTTATGTGTGTTTGTGTGTGTGTGAATGAATGTGTGTGTGTGTGTGTGTGTGTGAATGAATGTGTGTGTGTGTGTGTGTGCGTGCGTGTGTGTGAGAGAGAGATTGTTTGTGTGTGTGTGAGTGTGTGTGTCTAAATGTGAGTGAGTGTGTGTGTGAGTATCCAGTATTACTTAGATCTCACATTACACAACAACTAAGAAGTGACGTGAGAAGTGACACTTTCCATGAATAGGGTACCAGAAAAACCCACTGTGTTTGTGCAGTGTGTGTTTTGACCAGTGTGTGAGTTTAACTGTTGATCTGCTCTTTCTGCAGCCTGCGGGGCAGCGAATGCGGGTGCGGAGGACGAGGGGGAATCGGAGGCCGGTTGGATCGAGGGAGCTGCTATCTTACTCTCAGTGGTGTGTGTTGTTCTGGTCACGGCCTTCAACGACTGGAGCAAAGAGAAACAGTTCAGGGGTTTACAGAGCCGCATCGAACAGGAGCAGAAGTTCCAGGTGGTGCGCGGAGGGCAGGTCATCCAACTCCCTGTGTCAGATATTGTCGTTGGCGATATTGCACAAATCAAGTATGGTATGTGTCCCCAAGTTCTTTTTATACTTATCCCCCTTGTAGTTATAATTGGATGCCATTTACTACATGCCACAAGCTGATTGGCCTCTGCTGATTCTGCAGCCAATGAGTTTGCTTGCTCAACATTTAGATAGTCAGATTCAGTATTTGTTGTAAGATGGTCCTCTGAGCCCCTCCACCTCCCCAGCTCCACCTGCCCAGATCTGCGACAGGGTTTGTGTTTATGCCTATTCATGCAGCAGCAGCAGATCTTACACACTCACAGCAGTGTGTCTGTGTATCTGTTGGCTGTGTAAGTCCACATACATGCTCCAAAGCATCAGCATCAGTAGCAATATAGCAGATCCAGTCCACCAAGACCAAATACAGGCATCCGGAAAGTATTCACAGCGCTTCACTTTTTCCACATTTTGTTATGTTACAGCCTTATTCCAAAATGGATTAATTATTATTTTTTCCTCAATTCTACAAACAATACCCCATAATGACAACGTGAAAGAAGTTTGTTTGAAATCTTTGCAAATTTATATTAAGAAAAATAATAATCACATGCCTTTGCCATGACACTCAAAATTGAGCTCAGGTGCTCCTGTTTCCACTGATCATCCGTGATTGGACATGATTTGGAAAGACACACACCTGTCTATATAAGGTCCCACAGTTACTCATATTAACTCATATTAATTAAGAGACAATAGTACATGGAATATATGCATATGCACAATATTTCATAATCTATGTTATCCTTAAATCTTGATTAAAAAATAAATCCATGGACATGTGTAACATAAAGATCCACTGTAACAAATGAAAACAATGACATGACAAAGAACTCACCAACACCGGTTTACAGGAAACAATACTTGACAAACTGACAAGGCAAGACAATGAACCAATGAGAACTATGGACACATGACTAGACCAACCAATGAGAACATGACACATAGAGAAGGGAACCAATCAGAACAAGACACATGAAACTAGGGAAGCACATGACATGACCACATAAGGGCAAGGAGGTCACATGACAATAACCAGGAAACATGACTGAGGCAAAATTACAAAATAACAGACATTAAAACATAAACGTGAACCAAATCCCAAAACCAAACGTGACAATGTATAAATCTATAATATGTATTAACATAGATGCAACTCATGATTTGTAATTGAAGGTTCACCCATATATAATCTGAAATCTATTAATTAAGTGGAGCGTTATCAAGAGAGCTTTAAAGCGTGACCACACATCACTGCCGTGCGATGAAGCGAGACTGATCTGTGCCGTTAATTTACAGTTTGATTATGAGAGTTGGTCAAGCTGATCATTCCATCAGACTGAAGGGCTGTGCTGGTTCTGCAGTGTTGGAGAGGTTCCGGTTGGTATTCCGGATCTCCTGAACACGTGGGAGGCAGATAATGTATCTGTTGACAGTGATGGAGCGATCCTGTGGGTGAGAGCGTTTGGCAGGCTGGAAGAGGACGTCCATCTCCTTGACTAGTACAGTGGTGGTTAGCAGTCCCTGGCTTACCGTTATTTTTGAATATGTGTGGGAGTTGATATGATGCATTGCAAAGATGGAAAATGAAAGCAGAATTATCTCTGAACGAAAATACATTTCTTTGATATATAAAACAACAGAAGGGCCAAACACCGAACCCTGGGGAACTCCTACAATATAGTGTTGCTTATTGTTGCACAACAAACTGCCATCCTTGTCATTCTGATATCGACTCAGTTAGGGCTGTAAACTCAAAAAATTGGAGAGAGATTCTGTTGTGGAATGCTTGACAAGTGCCATCTTAGAGGATCAACTTTGGAATTCTTTGGAGACAGCAATATTGATCCAGACTTGTTGTTTGGAGAAACTGAAGGGATTGTTGGAAGGAACACAAAGGCACTAAGAAGAGCTTTTGAGATTAGATTCTGAAATATGCTCCATTGCTGAGTGGCTCACTGTGTTCAGAAACAGTTCTGTCCCTGCTGTGCTCTTGACCATTGGATTTAACACATTAAGCTGAAGACCCAGTTGTGCTGGCTGTCATTTTGAATATTATGTTTTTTTTTAAACATAAACATATCGCACAATCAGTGCTGAACCCCTGAAAGGGGTGGTATAATGCCCCTTTTTACAAGATGTATGTCTCTGATGTCCCCAGAGTGTGTATGTGAAGTTCTAGCTCAAAATACCCCACAGATCATTTTGTATAGCATGTTAAAATTGTCACTTTTTGAGGGCGAGCACCGTTTTTGTGTGTCACTTTAAATGCAAATGAGCTGCTGCTCCCCGCCCCCTTTTAAGAAGAGGGCGGAGCTTCAAAAGCAGCTTGCAGACACGCACTAAAGTGTCCGAAACTGTTCAGCCTTTTACCGGAGTCGGACAATGATGGAGAGACTCAAGAAGAAGAGACAACATGTAGAATAAGACAGGACACTTCTGAATGATGAATTTATGAGTTAACCATCTTCAAGTCACTGATTAGCATATTCTGTCATGATAATCTATAAACCGCTGGTGTGGGAACTGTTGTGAGATGAGCCAGAGAATATCTGCTGCATGAAGAGAGAACAGGGATAGTTTAGTTTAATTACGGTTATAACGTATGTTGTCATCTTGCTTTATGACATGCGATTGCATTTGTGTTCGTACTGTATTAATAAATGAGAAAGACAGATGACCGCTTGAGCGACTACACACTAACTCAAGTTAAAAAAGTCAAATCATAATCAACCACCCCTTTAAGATGCTGTTCTGATGCATCACGTTTCAATACGTGTTTCTGTGTGGAGAGCTCCTCTTTTGTTTTTAAAGTGTGATTTGGTGAGGCATATAATTCTACTATATTTACATGTTAGATTGACAGCCTTTACTGTGTTCAGGTGACCTGCTCCCAGCTGACGGGGTCTTGATACAAGGCAACGATCTGAAGATCGATGAGAGTTCTCTGACGGGAGAATCCGACCATGTGCGCAAAAATTCGGATAAAGACCCGATGCTTCTCTCTGGTGAATCCCTCTTTACTACTATATTCTACTTTCACATTCTGGTGTGCTCTTCTACACACAATAAATATTGAAGTTCTACGTCCACTTTTTTACTGATCCGACAAGTCATCAGAAAAAGTATAATCCTTCAACACTGGCAAAATATAAGTGGCACTTCCCACAAATAGACTTAACAATTCTAACTTTTTTAATGAATAGTCATTGAAAGGAGGTGCTTAACCTTGAGAAACTGGTAAATGTTATATTATTTTATCATTTTTTCTCTCATGTTGTAGAAGGGACCCAAAAATGTCACTTCTTTGGTGTCATTATTTTGAAGAATTGTATTTAATTTTTCGGTAGCATCAACATTATTTAATAAGCCATTGATTTTGGGCTCTTGGTAAACATAATTCTACAGTGGAAACCATCTGAACATCAACGGATAGGTTGTTCATGTTTATACGCACTTTACTATCATTACTTACATTCAACAAAGCATTTATTAATGGATTATTGTAAAGTGTACACTATTTCAACATTACCTGATGTGTTAACATTTGTAGGTTCATTACAAAGCAGTAAATAATAATAAATGCTTTGTTAATGTCAAGTCATGTTGATAAAGAGTCTACAAATGTTAAGGTAATGTTGTGTACACTTACAATAAGTGTCACAAAAACCATTAATACATGCTTTGTTTAATAATGTTGATGTGACACAACAGCATTTTTACCTTTAGAGTAAGATGTGAGTTAGAAATGTTCATGCTTAGTGTGTGTCAACTGCTACGTAAACTAATGTAAATATGTAGAGTAAGATAACCTCACAAAAACAGGCCAGCTTCAGGCACTGTTCATGGTTAGTTACTAATGTTAACTAATACAACCTTATTGTAAAGTGTTACCAATATTTCAATCGTGGTCACAATATTGTGTTGAAAATGTGGGCCACGGTTAAAAATTATATTTTTTGGCAATTAATTAACAAAAAACTTACACTATAGTGAGTTGAATATCAATCCAACAGATTATGTCAGAATGAAGACGCATGATTTTGTTTGATGCAGGTTAAGATGGGACAGATGGAAATATGTTATTTGATGTGTTCATTTCAACATTTAATAATTTTTCGAACATTAGCCAATGCACTGTGAACTAACATGAACAAACAATGAATACTTTTTTAAAAAACTATGCTTTGTTTATGTAATACATTAGCTAATGTTAACACATGGGACCTTGTTGTAAAGTGTCACCGCTAATAATTTAAACATATATATATTAGTATACCTTATTCAGTGCTAACTACATCATTTAAAGTACTCTGATTCTACAATTTTATATTGACAAGCCAGTGCAGTTCAGGTTTGAGACTGATGGTGAACTCTATTAATTAGCTTTCATGAATGAGCCAGTTATCACTTCTACAGTCAGGTGTGTGTGAGGGATTGGTGTTGTCAGACAGCAGACATCCATGAGATCACGCATTGTGTCATTTGTGCTGAGGTCAGAGCGTCAGGCCTGCTATTACTTACAGTTTCTCCATGACTTACTGCGCCGTTAACTGAATCACCAGGCACCCATGTGATGGAGGGCTCGGGTCGGATGGTGGTCATGGCTGTCGGGGTGAACTCTCAGACCGGGATCATCTTCACTTTGCTCGGTGCTGGCGGAGAGGAGGAGGAGAAAAAAGAGAAGAAAGGTGCGTAACTAAAGCTCAGCCTGGCAAAACTTCAGCAGAGCTGCATTACACCTGCCCAGAACACTTGTGTACGGGGATCAACATTCATATTGTTATAGCAATTATTATCGAATAAACCTTTTTCTAATATCAGCAGATCTTTGTTATCTTCAAAAACACTGGGGGACACTGGGGAAAAGAACATTATAAAGCATACTAAAAGTCAAAACACAGTTTATAATTGATGAAACTCTCCCTGTTTTAGCAAAACATTTAATGTACATGACCGATTTTTTTTGTGCCCAGTTGTGTATTTACTATTGCTCATATGTCATGGTTTGAACAAACTTCTAACCCAAAGTATTAAAAGGTTAGTTCACCCCAAAATTTTCATTAACAACTCACCCTCATGTCGCTCCAAACCCGTAAGACTTTCGTTTATCTTCAGAACACAAAAATACAATCGTTTTATGAAATTTAAGAGATTTCTGTCCCTCCATTGACAGTCTACGCAACTACCACTTTGACGCTTCAAAAAGTTCAGAAAGAAATATAAACGTGAAAAAAAAAAACATTCATCAACTTACACATCAGTTGTGGAAAACGAAAGCTCAAGCATGTTCGCTTGACGTGCGAGAACCATTGAGGTTCATTCTGATGTTACGCATCACGTTTGAGCTTCAGCGAGAACCAATGAGGTTCATTCTCATGTTACGCAGCACGTTTGAGCTTCAGCGAGAACCAATGAGGTTCATTCTCATGTTACGCAGCACGTTTGAGCTTCAGCGAGAACCAATGAGGTTCATTCTCATGTTACGCAGCACGTTTTAGATTCTCAAGAACCAATGAGGTTCATTCTAGTGTTACGCATCACGTTTTAGATTCTCAAGAACCAATGAGGTTCATTCTAGTGTTACGCATCACGTTTGAGCTTCTCAAGAGCCAATGAGGTTCATTCTAGTGTTACGCATCACATTTGAGCTTCAGCAAGAACCAATGAGGTTCATTCTCATGTTACGCAGCACGTTTGAGCTTCTCAAGAACCAATGAGGTTCATTCTAGTGTTACGCAGCACGTTTGAGCTTCTCAAGAACCAATGAGGTTCATTCTCATGTTACGCAGCACGTTTGAGCTTCTCAAGAGCCAATGAGGTTCATTCTAGTGTTACGCAGCACGTTTGAGCTTCTCAAGAGCCAATGAGGTTCATTCTAGTGTTACGCATCACGTTTGAGCTTCTCAAGAGCCAATGAGGTTCATTCTAGTGTTACGCATCACATTTGAGCTTCAGCGAGAGCCAATGAGGTTCATTCTCGTGTTACGCAGCACGTTTGAGCTTCTCAAGAGCCAATGAGGTTCATTCTAGTGTTACGCATAACGTTTGAGCTTCTCAAGAGCCAATGAGGTTCATTCTAGTGTTACGCAGCACGTTTGAGCTTCAGCAAGAGCCAATGAGGTTCATTCTCATGTTACGCAGCACGTTTGAGCTTCAGCGAGAACCAATGAGGTTCATTCTAGTGTTACGCATCACGTTTTAGATTCTCAAGAACCAATGAGGTTCATTCTAGTGTTACGCATCACGTTTGAGCTTCTCAAGAGCCAATGAGGTTCATTCTAGTGTTACGCATCACATTTGAGCTTCAGCAAGAACCAATGAGGTTCATTCTCATGTTACGCAGCACGTTTGAGCTTCAGTGAGAGCCAATGAGGTTCATTCTAGTGTTACGCATCACGTTTTAGATTCTCAAGAACCAATGAGGTTCATTCTAGTGTTACGCATCACGTTTGAGCTTCTCAAGAGCCAATGAGGTTCATTCTAGTGTTACGCATCACGTTTGAGCTTCTCAAGAGCCAATGAGGTTCATTCTCATGTTACGCAGCACGTTTGAGCTTCTCAAGAGCCAATGAGGTTCATTCTAGTGTTACGCATCACGTTTGAGCTTCTCAAGAGCCAATGAGGTTCATTCTAGTGTTACGCATCACATTTGAGCTTCAGCGAGAGCCAATGAGGTTAATTCTCGTGTTACGCAGCACGTTTGAGCTTCTCAAGAGCCAATGAGGTTCATTCTAGTGTTACGCATAACGTTTGAGCTTCTCAAAAGCCAATGAGGTTCATTCTAGTGTTACGCATCACATTTGAGCTTCAGCAAGAACCAATGAGGTTCATTCTCATGTTACGCAGCACGTTTGAGCTTCAGCAAGAGCCAATGAGGTTCATTCTCGTGTTACGCAGCACGTTTGAGCTTCTCAAGAGCCAATGAGGTTCATTCTAGTGTTACGCATCCGATTGAGCTTCTCAAGAGCCAATGAGGTTCATTGTCATGTTACGCAGTACGTTTGAGCTTCAGCAAGAGCCAATGAGGGTCATTCTCATGTTACGCATCACGTTTTAGCTTCTCAAGAACCAATGAGGTTCATTCTCATGTTACGCAGCACGTTTGAGCTTCTCAAGAGCCAATGAGGTTCATTTTCATGTTACGCAGCACGTTTGAGCTTCAGCAAATACCAGTGAGGTTCATTCTAGTGTTACGCATCACGTTTAAGCTTCAGCGAGAGCCAATGAGGTTCATTCTAGTGTTACGCATCACGTTTAAGCTTCAGCAAGAACCAATGAGGTTCATTCTAGTGTTACGCAGCACGTTTGAGCTTCTCAAGATCCAATGAGGTTCATTCTCATGTTACGCAGCACGTTTTAGCTTCTCAAGAACCAATGAGGTTCATTCTCATGTTACGCAGCACGTTTGAGCTTCTCAAGAGCCAATGAGGTTCATTTTCATGTTACGCAGCACGTTTGAGCTTCAGCAAGAACCAATGAGGTTCATTCTAGTGTTACGCATCACGTTTAAGCTTCTCAAGAACCAATGAGGTTCATTCTCATGTTACCCAGCACGTTTGAGCTTCAGCAAGAACCAATGAGGTTCATTCTAGTGTTACGCAGCACGTTTGAGCTTCTCAAGATCCAATGAGGTTCATTCTCATGTTACGCAGCACGTTTGAGCTTCTCAAGATCCAATGAGGTTCATTCTCGTGTTACGCAGCACGTTTGAGCTTCAGCGAGAGCCAATGGGGTTCATTCTCGTGTTACGCAGCACGTTTGAGCTTCAGCGAGAGCCACTGAGGTTCATTCTGGTGTTACGCATCACGTTTGAGCTTCTCAAGAGCCAATGAGGTTCATTGTCATGTTACGCAGCACGTTTGAGCTTCAGCAAGAGCCAATGAGGTTCATTCTCGTGTTACGCAGCACGTTTGAGCTTCTCAAGAGCCAATGAGGTTCATTGTCATGTTACGCAGCACGTTTGAGCTTCAGCAAGAGCCAATGAGGTTCATTCTCATGTTACGCAGCACGTTTGAGCTTCAGCAAGATCCAATGAGGTTCATTCTCATGTTACGCAGCACGTTTGAGCTTCAGCGAGAGCCAATGAGGTTCATTCTAGTGTTATGCAGCACGTTTGAGCTTCAGCGAGAGCCAATGAGGTTCATTCTCATGTTACGCAGCACGTTTGAGCTTCTCAAGATCCAATGAGGTTCATTGTCATGTTACGCAGCACGTTTGAGCTTCAGCGAGAGCCAATGGGGTTCATTCTCGTGTTACGCAGCACGTTTGAGCTTCTCAAGATCCAATGAGGTTCATTGTCATGTTACGCAGCACGTTTGAGCTTCAGCGAGAGCCAATGGGGTTCATTCTCGTGTTACGCAGCACGTTTGAGCTTCTCAAGATCCAATGAGGTTCATTGTCATGTTACGCAGCACGTTTGAGCTTCAGCGAGAGCCAATGGGGTTCATTCTCGTGTTACGCAGCACGTTTGAGCTTCTCAAGAGCCAATGAGGTTCATTGTCATGTTACGCAGCACGTTTGAGCTTCAGCAAGAGCCAATGAGGTTCATTCTCATGTTACGCAGCACGTTTGAGCTTCAGCAAGAGCCAATGAGGGTCATTCTCATGTTACGCAGCACGTTTGAGCTTCACGGAGAACCAATGAGGTTCATTCTCATGTTACGCAGCACGTTTGAGCTTCAGCGAGAGCCAATGAGGTTCATTCTCATGTTACGCAGCACGTTTGAGCTTCAGCGAGAGCCAATGAGGTTCATTCTCGTGTTACGCAGCACGTTTGAGCTTCAGCAAGAACCAATGAGGTTCATTCTCGTGTTACGCAGCACGTTTGAGCTTCTCAAGAGCCAATGAGGTTCATTGTCATGTTACGCAGCACGTTTGAGCTTCAGCAAGAGCCAATGAGGTTCATTCTCATGTTACGCAGCACGTTTGAGCTTCAGCAAGAACCAATGAGGTTCATTCTCGTGTTACGCAGCACGTTTGAGCTTCTCAAGAGCCAATGAGGTTCATTGTCATGTTACGCAGCACGTTTGAGCTTCAGCAAGAGCCAATGAGGTTCATTCTCATGTTACGCAGCACGTTTGAGCTTCAGCAAGAGCCAATGAGGTTCATTCTAGTGTTACGCATCACGTTTTAGCTTCTCAAGAACCAATGAGGTTCATTCTCATGTTACGCAGCACGTTTGAGCTTCTCAAGAGCCAATGAGGTTCATTCTAGTGTTACGCATCACGTTTGAGCTTCTCAAGAGCCAATGAGGTTCATTCTAGTGTTACGCATCACGTTTGAGCTTCAGCGAGAGCCAATGAAGTTCATTCTCGTGTTATGCAGCACGTTTGAGCTTCAGCAAGAACCAATTAGGTTCATTCTCATGTTACGCAGCACTTTTGAGCTTCAGCGAGAGCCAATAAGGGTCATTCTCATGTTACGCAGCACGTTTGAGCTTCAGCGAGAGCCAATGAGGTTCATTCTCGTGTTACGCAGCACGTTTGAGCTTCAGCAAGAACCAATGAGGTTCATTCTCGTGTTACGCAGCACGTTTGAGCTTCAGCGAGAGCCAATGAGGTTCATTCTCATGTTACGCAGCACGTTTGAGCTTCTCAAGAACCAATGAGGTTCATTCTCATGTGTTACGCAGCACGTTTGAGCTTCTCAGGAAACAATGAGGTTCATTCTCATGTGTTACGCAGCACGTTTGAGCTTCAGTGAGAGCCAATGAGGTTCATTCTCATGTTACGCAGCACGTTTGAGCTTCATCGAGAGCCAATGAGGTTCATTCTCATGTTACGCAGCACGTTTGAGCTTCAGCAAGAACCAATGAGGTTAATTCTCGTGTTACGCAGCACGTTTGAGCTTCAGCGAAAGCCAATGAGGTTCATTCTCGTGTTACGCAGCACGTTTGAGCTTCTCAAGAACCAATGAGGTTCATTCTCATGTGTTACGCAGCACGTTTGAGCTTCTCAAGAACCAATGAGGTTCATTCTCATGTTACGCAGCACGTTTGAGCTTCAGCAAGAACCAATGAGGTTCATTCTTGTGTTACGCAGCACGTTTGAGCTTCAGCAAGAACCAATGAGGTTCATTCTCATGTTACGCAGCACGTTTAAGCTTCTTAAGAACCAATGAGGTTCATTCTCGTGTTACGCAGCACGTTTGAGCTTCAGCAAGAGCCAATGAGGTTCATTCTCGTGTTACGCAGCACGTTTGAGCTTCAGCAAGAACCAATGAGGTTCATTCTCATGTTACGCAGCACGTTTGAGCTTCAGCGAGAGCCAATGAGGGTCATTCTCATGTTACGCAGCACGT
This sequence comes from Rhinogobio ventralis, assembly GCA_039654625.1. NCBI lineage: Eukaryota > Metazoa > Chordata > Actinopteri > Cypriniformes > Gobionidae > Rhinogobio > Rhinogobio ventralis. The sequence goes on along the minus strand of CM077213.1, from coordinate 36,494,891 downwards.
TTGAGCTTCAGCAAGAACCAATGAGGTTCATTCTCGTGTTACGCAGCACGTTTGAGCTTCAGCAAGAGCCAATGAGGTTCATTCTCATGTTACGCAGCACGTTTGAGCTTCAGCAAGAACCAGTGAGGTTCATTCTCATGTTACGCAGCACGTTTGAGCTCCTTAAGAACCAATGAGATTCATTCTCGTGTTACGCAGCACGTTTGAGCTTCAGCAAGAACCAATGAGGTTCATTCTCATGTTACGCAGCACGTTTGAGCTCCTTAAGAACCAATGAGATTCATTCTCGTGTTACGCAGCACGTTTGAGCTTCAGCGAGAGCCAATGAGGTTCATTCTCATGTTACGCAGCACTTTTGAGCTTCAGCAAGAGCCAATGAGGGTCATTCTCATGTTACGCAGCACGTTTGAGCTTCAGCGAGAGCCAGTGAGGTTCATTCTCATGTGTTACGCAGCACGTTTGAGCTTCTCAAGAACCAATGAGGTTCATTCTCATGTTACGCAGCACGTTTGAGCTTCAGCAAGAACCAATGAGGTTCATTCTCGTGTTACGCAGCACGTTTGAGCTTCAGCGAGAGCCAATGAGGTTCATTCTCGTGTTATGCAGCACGTTTGAGCTTCAGCGAGAGCCAATGAGGTTCATTCTTGTGTTGCGCAGCACGTTTGAGCTTCAGCGAGAGCCAATGAGGTTCATTCTCGTGTTACGCAGCACGTTTGAGCTTCAGCAAGAGCCAATGAGGTTCATTCTCGTGTTACGCAGCACGTTTGAGCTTCAGCGAGAGCCAATGAGGTTCATTCTTGTGTTGCGCAGCACGTTTGAGCTTCAGCAAGAGCCAATGAGGTTCATTCTCGTGTTACGCAGCACGTTTGAGCTTCAGCAAGAGCCAATGAGGTTCATTCTCGTGTTACGCAGCACGTTTGAGCTTCAGCAAGAACCAATGAGGTTCATTCTCGTGTTACGCAGCACGTTTGAGCTTCAGCGAGAGCCAATGAGGTTCATTCTCGTGTTACGCAGCAGGTTTGAGCTTCAGCGAGAGCCAATGAGGTTCATTCTCGTGTTACTCAGCAGGTTTGAGCTTCAGCAAGAGCCAATGAGGTTCATTATTTTGTTGCGCAGCACGTTTGAGCTTCAGCAAAAACCAATGAGGTTCATTCTCGTGTTACACAGCACTTTTGAGCTTCAGCAAGAACCAATGAGGTTCATTCTCGTGTTACACAGCACGTTTGAGCTTCAGCGAGAGCCAATGAGGTTCATTCTCGTGTTACGCAGCAGGTTTGAGCTTCAGCGAGAGCCAATGAGGTTCATTCTCGTGTTACTCAGCACGTTTGAGCTTCAGCAAGAGCCAATGAGGTTCATTATTTTGTTGCGCAGCACGTTTGAGCTTCAGCAAGAACCAATGAGGTTCATTCTCGTGTTACACAGCACGTTTGAGCTTCAGCGAGAGCCAATGAGGTTCATTCTCGTGTTACGCAGCACGTTTGAGCTTCTCAAGAACCAATGAGGTTCATTCTCGTGTTATGCAGCACGTTTGAGCTTCAGCAAGAACCAATGAGGTTCATTCTTGTGTTACGCAGCACGTTTGAGCTTCAGCAAGAACCAATGAGGTTCATTCTCGTGTTACGCATCACGTTTGAGCTTCAGCGAGAGCCAATGAGGTTCATTCTCGTGTTACGCAGCACGTTTGAGCTTCAGCGAGAGCCAATGAGGTTCATTCTGGTGTTACGCAGCACGTTTGAGCTTCAGCGAGAGCCAATGAGGTTCATTCTTGTGTTGCGCAGCACGTTTGAGCTTCAGCAAGAGCCAATGAGGTTCATTCTCGTGTTACGCAGCACGTTTGAGCTTCAGCAAGAGCCAATGAGGTTCATTCTTGTGTTACGCAGCACGTTTGAGCTTCAGCAAGAACCAATGAGGTTCATTCTCGTGTTACGCAGCAGGTTTGAGCTTCAGCGAGAGCCAATGAGGTTCATTCTCGTGTTACGCAGCAGGTTTGAGCTTCAGCGAGAGCCAATGAGGTTCACTCTCGTGTTACTCAGCACGTTTGAGCTTCAGCAAGAGCCAATGAGGTTCATTATTTTGTTGCGCAGCACGTTTGAGCTTCAGCAAGAACCAATGAGGTTCATTCTCGTGTTACACAGCACGTTTGAGCTTCAGCAAGAGCCAATGAGGTTCATTCTCGAGTTACGCAGCACGTTTGAGCTTCAGCGAGAGCCAATGAGGTTCATTCTCGTGTTACGCAGCAGGTTTGAGCTTCAGCGAGAGCCAATGAGGTTCATTCTCGTGTTACTCAGCACGTTTGAGCTTCAGCAAGAGCCAATGAGGTTCATTATTTTGTTGCGCAGCACGTTTGAGCTTCAGCAAGAACCAATGAGGTTCATTCTCGTGTTACACAGCACGTTTGAGCTTCAGCAAGAACCAATGAGGTTCATTCTCGTGTTACACAGCACGTTTGAGCTTCAGCGAGAGCCAATGAGGTTCATTCTCGTGTTACGCAGCAGGTTTGAGCTTCAGCGAGAGCCAATGAGGTTTATTCTCGTGTTACTCAGCACGTTTGAGCTTCAGCAAGAGCCAATGAGGTTCATTATTTTGTTGCGCAGCACGTTTGAGCTTCAGCAAGAACCAATGAGGTTCATTCTCGTGTTACACAGCACGTTTGAGCTTCAGCAAGAGCCAATGAGGTTCATTCTCGTGTTATGCAGCACGTTTGAGCTTCAGCAAGAACCAATGAGGTTCATTCTTGTGTTACGCAGCACGTTTGAGCTTCAGCAAGAACCAATGAGGTTCATTCTCGTGTTACGCATCACGTTTGAGCTTCAGCGAGAGCCAATGAGGTTCATTCTCGTGTTACGCAGCACGTTTGAGCTTCAGCGAGAGCCAATGAGGTTCATTCTGGTGTTACGCAGCACGTTTGAGCTTCAGCGAGAGCCAATGAGGGTCATTCTTGTGTTGCGCAGCACGTTTGAGCTTCAGCGAGAGCCAATGAGGTTCATTCTCGTGTTACGCAGCAGGTTTGAGCTTCAGCGAGAGCCAATGAGGTTCATTCTTGTGTTGCGCAGCACGTTTGAGCTTCAGCGAGAGCCAATGAGGTTCATTCTTGTGTTGCGCAGCACGTTTGAGCTTCAGCGAGAGCCAATGAGGTTCATTCTCGTGTTACGCAGCACGTTTGAGCTTCTCAAGAACCAATGAGGTTCATTCTCGTGTTATGCAGCACGTTTGAGCTTCAGCAAGAACCAATGAGGTTCATTCTCGTGTTACACAGCACGTTTGAGCTTCAGCAAGAGCCAATGAGGTTCATTCTTGTGTTGCGCAGCACGTTTGAGCTTCCGGAAGAGGTTTGTTCTGGCGTGTCAAGCAAATTCGGTTGAGCTTCTGTTTATGTTCGCTGATCAATGTTTAAATGTGACTAAAAGCTTAAATTCAATCTGTTCAACATATAAAGTGATTGAGTACCTTCAGAAAATTTGGACTAAATCGCTCAATTCGTATGGATTAGTTCTACGATCTCTTAATGAACTTTTTGAAGCGTCAAAGTGGTAGTTGCGTAGCTGTCAATGGAGGGACAAAATTATAAAAAATATCTTCATTTGTGTTCCGAAGATGAACGAAAGTCTTACGGGTTTGGAACGACATGAAGGTGAGTGTTTAATGATAAAATTTTCATTTTTGGGTGAACTAACCGTTTAAAGTACGGTGCGTAACTCATCCCACAGGTTTGGTATCTCGAATCACATGTGTTGTTAAGGAGCGGTGTGCTGTTACTATTGGACTCCAGCAGCACCTGCCACTCACTCACATGCTGATGAGTCATAACAAAAAAACATTCAGCTCACTTTCCCTCGATCAGAGACTGCTTTTGGGTAGTACGTGCACTGTTGTTTCCCCTGTTTTGTGTGCGCACAGCGGCTACTTCAAGTGCTTTTTCTGGTTGGGTAGTATGTGCTGCCCGCAGCGTTTGTCAGCATAAGGCCTTATGTGTTTGTTATTCTGCAAACTGCCACACAGGTCAGGCTCTGGAGGATGGCCATCAGCTGGCAGGTAGAGTATGCATCTCTGTACCCGAGGATATCCGCAGTAACGGTCATTTATTACCCCACTAAACCTGCTCTATCCCTCCCGAACCCTGCTTTAGCAACCGTGATCTTTCACTTAAAAAGAAGCTCTTTTTAAGTATTCAAAGAAATGCATTTCATCCATGATCCCGCATAGATGACGATCGGGAGGTTGTGATGCACGGGTGATTCCCTCAAGGCCGGATAAATTGATATCAGATTGATCACGGTTTCGTAGCCTCGTAGTCTGACACCCTACTGTTGTGATTGAAGCTCCTGGATTTGATTTCGAAGCATGCTTTTAATTTGGTTGTTTTATTTTTTAATCACCTGTTCTTACCGTATTTGGTAGTGTAAATAGCAATTGGAACTCTAGCTAGTTGTGCCGGTGATCATTGTGTCGTTTTGTGCCTCGACTTTTTGTCTGCCATATTATGTGTAACCTGTCTTATGTTGCAGTGTTTTTTCCCATCGATGTCATTCTTTTAAAGTCACCTTTCTGTTGACAGCAGTGTATATGATACTAATCGTGATAACCATGCTACTTTTGTTCATTATTACCGGCTAGACTGCTCCCATCCCTCCTCACACCCCATCGCGACTATAGCTACCGATGGTGCGGCAAACGCCCCTGGTAATACCAGCCTAGTCAATGGTAGGTTGAGCAGACCTCCGCTGTCCGTCACTCACTGGCTCCGCCTCTCCTTCTCCAGTTGTCTTGATCTTCCTTTCCTGTCCTCTCAGTGCATGACGCCTCTGATCGCTAACTCCTTTTTTTTGTTCTCTTCCCTCTTCTACATTTTCCGTTGTTTTATTTTTACGTATGCCAACAGCAGTTACACAATGTGGATCGTCCCATTGGTTGAAACTATAACCGCAACTCAAGCATAAACTAAATAAGAATTACATTGCAACTGATTTAAGGTTTAGTGGGTAAATTTCACATTTCGGAAAGAAGGATATCATGTGGTGTCTTTGGTATGTTGGAAAACAATTTATACGAGCGTACATTTTTATATGATTTGATGTGAAATATAACTTAAATTTGTGATTTTACAACAATATCCCATTCGTATTTGATTGTTAAATTGTAGCACGCGTATACTATTGTTCATAGTTTCTTTTTTCTAAAGAAATTATTACTTTTATTTAGAAAGGGCGCATTAAATGGATCAAAAGTGACACTAAAGACATTAATAATGTTACAAAAGATTCTATTTCAAATAAACTTTCTGTTCATTGAAGAATAAAATGTATCACAGTTTCCAACAAAAATACAATCTGTTCTCAACACTGATAATAATCATAAATGAGCATCAAATCCTCATATTAGAATGATTTCTGAAGGATCATGTGACTCTGAAGACTGGAGTAATGATGATAAATTCAGCTTTGATCACAGGAATAAATCACACTTTACTATATATTCACATAGAGAACAGCTGATTCACACTGGAGTCATATCTCACTGTTTACTGTATTTATGATCAGATTAATGCAGCCCCCAAACCTTCGAATCATAGTATGCAGATAATGATAATGTACAACAGATACGTACAATATCCTTGTTTGTAAATATTCAAACACACACAAATCAATTAGTGAAATTAAAGTTAATGTTACTCCTTCATTTGTAGGTTATATTTCGAACTTGTTGAGTTAAGTTCAGGTGCGCCATGCAATGAATGCAAATTACTTTCCTTCAAAGTGGAGCGATAGGAAATGTATTTGCTTCCGTTGTAATTTAATTTAATTTAATTTAATTTAATTTAATTTAATTTTATTTTATTTTATTTTATTTTATTTTATTCAGAAATCATTCTCATATGAGGATTTGATGCTCATTTATGATTATTATCAGTGTTGAGAACAGATTCTTTGATGAATATAAAGTTCAAAAGAACAGCATTTATCTGAAATAGAAAGCTTTTGCAACATTATACTACCGCTCAAAAGTTTTGACTCAGTAAGAATTTATTTATTTTTGTTTTTTGGGAAAGAACTTAAAGAAATTGATACATTTATTCGTCAAGGACGCATTAAATTGATCAAAAGTGACAGTATAGACATTTATAATGTTACAAAAGAATCTATTTCAAATAAAAAAACTTTCTATTCATCAAAGAATCCTGAAATTTTTTTTTCTTGAGCAGCAAATCATCATATTAGAATGATTTTTTATATTATTTGAATAGTTTTAATTTAGTTTCCAAACCCTAGATTGATAGATGATTTCCTAAAAATATTTCACCCGTGTTTAAGACGAAAGTGCCCTATGTTTCCCACACTCCAGTGCCCATGTATCTGCATGGGATAAACCCCACGCTGAGGTTTTGAATGTTTTGTCTTCCTCCGTTCCTCCTGTGCTGTTGCATGGCTGTTCTGTAGCAGTTCCTTCTCCCGCATGTCCAGTAGAGTCGTGCTGTTTCTCCTGTCCTCATTGTGTTGAGTGTTTCTCTTCCATTTATCCTCCATGGAATATCTTCTGAACAACTACTTCCCGATTCTTCCTCTATGACAAATCATAGTGCCAAACCAAGATATGACTAGAAAGAGTGTACAACGATGTAGATATTCCATGGCACTCTGAAAACACACAACAGAACCTCCATATTGGTTGGAACAAACACATACACAGCGCATCTAAACACATTTATACCTGTATGTGGATGCATCCAGCCATAACACACCTCAAAACTTCATTATGAAACAACTTTATGTTATGTATGTGACTCACAATGATGTTGATAAATTACTCATTCTCTGTCTTCCTTTTTGATTTGATTTCACTGTAATGTCCATGTGATGAATGTTTTATCGTCTGCTTTCTGTTATTTTTGTCCTGTGTCTGTGGATGCCTTCATCTTAGGTAAAATGCAGGATGGAAATATGGAGAACAACCAGACCAAAGGTAACCCGCTTTCACTTTACCGCTGGTTTGAGCGCTCACCATTATTTTATTCCTCCGTTCGTTCCGTTCGAGGCGGTTCAGACGTCAGCTCGTCTGTTTGTGCCGCTTCTCATGTGTGCGTCAGGGTCACTTCCTGTCCTTGTCGAGCTCTCGAATCACTTTATAATGATGAAGTGTATATTTCACAGAGTTTTTAGCAACCTGTAGTCTTAATGGTTTTTGCTCTGTGCTTTTGCAGACATCGGCAGAAATCGGTATTAGTAAGTATTAGTGAAAGTTAAATAAGTGTATTCACATATCAGAAGTGTATTCATGTATTTAGCTAGCAGCTGCTTCATATTTTGCAAATGACTTAACTTACTTAATGCGATTAGGTTTTGTTCACATGATGTTCAGTTGTGGTGAGTTTCTGATCATTTGCAGGTCTTAAATGTGTTTTTTTCATATGTTGATAATGCACATATCAGTGCCTATCCAAACATGAGAAACAGTTTATGTATGAGTAACTACTCTGACTATGAACTCGGGGCACAACTTGAATGGGTTTAGACAGTAGATGCTACATATCTTTTGTTTCGTGTAACAAAGATATAACTGGCGGTGCTTACTGGTTTGTATAGGTGTGCCGTTGCATCGGATGGCTTTAAAATGTGCAAATACTGCACAAGAAACATTAAACTGCGTCTTTTGTCTCAACCCTCTGGTGGTGTTCGCGTAGCCGTCAAAAAAAAAAAATTCCATGAAATGAATGTACTATACAGTATTTAAGTTTGATGTTTTTTTTATTTAATATTTTGTATTTTTATGGTGCTAAATTATATTTATGCTTTAGTTATAATCCATTTATTCACTTTTTGAGCATAGACCTGAAAAAAAAATCTAGAATCTTGAATGCACACAGACTGAAGTTAAAAAAGTTACAGAATTTTTATTGTTATGAAAAATGCACAAAAATACTATTCCAATGTTTATATGAAATATATATTTTGTAAAACTGCAAGAAATCCAAAGCCATAAATCTAAAGAAGTTCCAAATGTGAGGTTGATATCTCAACAAAAGAGCTTTCAGTGAGAGTGTTTGGCTGCAGTACCGAACGCTTCCACTAGATGAGATCCGTCTCCCGTTCATTTCCAACGCGCACATTTTTGACTGCGAGGAGCACAAGTGTGACTCTTTTTTTCAGGACCATTTAACCTTTTCGCATCATGTGCCAAAACCTCTACCAAGTTTTGTATCATTCCGATGAAGTAAAAAAAAAAAACGTAAATTTTTTCGTCCAAAAATGATCGTAGAGCACCAGAGGGTTGCAAACCTTCACTCAAAAGTAAAAACACGCAAGTAAAAATGACTCACCCTTGTGTCGTTTCAAACCTGTATGACTTTCTTTCTTCTGCTGAACACAAAAGATGATATTTTGAATAATGTGCCATAAACAATTATGAAGACTGAAGCGTTCAAGCCTCAAAAAGCACTATAAAAGTGTCCTAAAGGTCAAAAGTCATACAGTAGTGTGAGGAACAGACTGAGAGTTAAGTCACCGTGAAACCAATGTTGATTTGATTATTTATTATGAATTATTCATCTGTGCACAATATTATTGGCCAAGAAGCTTCAGATTCAATAGCTGTTTCACTGGATATGTCTAAATATGGAAGAAAAGTCGCAATTTCCAACGTCTATCTCACGACCAATTCGTACGTATTTTACGAGGTGGCTAATTCGTTCGATTTGTCTAAACCGAAGTGACGGGTAGGTTTAGGGGCGGGGTTAGGGTTAGGTCATTCATGCAAATTCATACGAATTAGCCACCTCTTAAAATACGTACAAATTGCCGTGAGATCGGGTTGCAATTTCCGTGTCATGCAAACTTTAAGTTGTTATATACTAAAATTCTCGCTCTCCGATTCATTGATATCCGATTCATGAACGAATCTTTCTTTTGAGTCAACTTACTAACTTAGTGATCCAGTTACAGCAGTCACAAACTCACTGGAAGGGAAAATTATCAGTGAAAGCAACACACTTTCAGTTTGCTGCTCACACTAAGCATCGTAAGACCTGGAATATAGAGCACAAGACTGTTATGATACTTCTATTGATGCTTTCCCAGCAAAAATATGGTCTAAGAATGTTTTCCAGAATGTTTCATCTTGGTTAATGCGAACATTAAGGGAACATTCCATTGTATCATTCTTCAAAGATTATTGGAATGTTACTTTTGAATGTTCTCGGAATGTTCCGAAACAAGTAGCAACATTTGAAAAATGTTACACGAACTACAACATTTCTGAAGAACGTTCCATGAACGATGTATAAATAAAGTTTTGAGAACATTATTAAAGGGTTAGTTCACCCAAAAATGAAAATTCTGTCATTAATTCCTCGTTCCAAACCCGTCAGACCCTTCCTTCATCTTCAGACACAGATGAAGATATTTCTGATGAAATCCGAGAGCTCTCTGACCCCTCCATAGACAGCAATGCAATGAACACTTTCAAGGTCCAGAAAGGAAGTAAAGACATGGTTAAAATAGCCCATGTGACTCCAGTGGTTCAGCCTTAATGCTATGAAGTGATGAGAATACTTTAGTGCGCAAAAACTAACAAAAATAATGACTTTATTCAACTATTTCTAGTCTCCTGTGCTGTTTCCGTTGTTACCGCAAGTGCATCGCTTCCTAGTTCTATGGTAACCATGTCTTTACTGCCTTTCTGGACCTAGAGGTGTTCATTGCATTGCTGTCTATGGAGGGGTCAGAGAGCTCTCGGATTTCATCAGAAATATCTTCATTTATGTCTGAAGATGAACGAAGGTCTGACGGGTTTAGAACGAGGAATTAATGACAGAATTTTCATTTTTGAGTGAGCTATCCCTTTAAAGACCAGATAACATTGAATGAACGTTCTGTGAACGTTACTGAAAGAATGTTTGTTCGTAACTTTGAGAGAACCTTGCCAGAACGTTTCCTTTTTTCCATGTAGTTGAATGGGAACGAGTAACCAGCAAACTCTTTAAGATTTCTCCTTTTGTGTTCGACAGAAGAGAGAAAGTCATACAGGTTTAAAGCAAGTAATGACAGAACTTTAATGAACTGTCCCTTTAAATAAGCGAACCTCAAGCTGTTTGTCCCATATAACTTGATACCCAGCTTCTGTCATCAGATCCCATGAAGAGGTTTTTCAGTCGTCTCTCAACCATGTAATGTTACCAGGATCGGGGTTTAATCGAGTTCCTGGATCAACGTCGAATTCGTTCACCGCCTCATGTTTCCTTTGATATCGATCAATGTAGATATTCAAAATAACATATTCATTTGGTGGTTTTCTGATTTGGTTACCTAAAGTAATTAAAGATTAATGGCCCTCTTGAAACGTTGACTTCTATTGGGATTTTAAGTGCACTCGGTGGCTAGTAGCACATAACGGTCATTCATATTGTGTTTAGTCACCAACATGGCGGAGTTACTATACAAACAAACTCTGGTTTATTCTTATTTTGTGATTCCCTCACTACAAGGTCCAGCATTACCTCTAGTAGTGAGCAAAGGTCAGACGGCCCATAACCAACATGTGTTTCCTGTGGTCGTTACAGTGAAAAAGCAGGACGGCGCTGCGGCGATGGAGATGCAGCCCTTGAAGAGCGCGGAGGGGGGAGAAACCGATGACAAAGAGAAGAAGAAAGCCAATGTCTCCAAGAAAGAGAAATCCGTTCTGCAAGGAAAACTGACAAAGCTGGCTGTGCAAATCGGCAAAGCAGGTGCTGCGTGTCTGAGGTTGTATTTTGTAGTGTTTTATTATCGCAGTGGAGCACTAATGCAGCGTTTGATGCGATCTGGTCCTCAGGTTTGGTGATGTCTGCCATTACAGTCATCATCCTGGTGCTTTACTTTGCGATCGATAACTTTGTGCTTCAGAAGAGGCCGTGGCTGCCCGAGTGCACGCCAGTCTACATTCAGTATTTTGTCAAATTCTTCATCATCGGTGTCACAGTCCTGGTGGTGGCTGTTCCGGAAGGCCTTCCGCTTGCTGTTACCATCTCTCTGGCCTACTCTGTGAAGGTACAGCTCTTCAACATATTTAGATCTAGTTTAATACTTTGACATTAAATGAACCCAATGAGCTGATTTTGGGCATCATAGGAGCACTTCTAATGCCGACACTGTTTCAGAGTATATCCTGTTGACAATCTTGCATCCATGTGCACTGTTTTTAGTCATTATATATGTCAAGTATTTGTATTTTATTGTTTTTAGGGATGCACCGATGTATCAGCCAATAATCGCAGCAATTAAAATAAAAGTGGGCGTGGTTAATCTGCGGAGTGGAGTGGGACGAGGGGAGACAATAGACTGTAAAAAAATATGGACGTAGTGTTCGTGACGTCACCCGTAGGTTTCTGAAGAGCATTTTTGAAGCCTAAAGTCAGCCTTTGCCATCTTGACCACACGTCACTCCCGGATAACTGAAAATGGGTGGAGCTGAGGTGCCGGTTGCTGAAACCACGCCCGCCTAGCTCCACCATAGTGGCAATCCACCTGTCACTCAAGTGGCCACGCCCTTAATTATGCAGAACTTTAAGGCTTTATATAATTTAAACGGATGAGTTATAAAAAAAATCACCTCCTCACAGTTGTCATGAAGGGCAAAATTAGCCGTATAGACCAAAACCACTGTTTGTCCCAGGCTGTAAACGTGTTTTTCTGCTGTAAAGTTGGGCATTTTAACATGGGGGAGACACAGATTCTGCTCCCTTCTGGAGCCTGTCTCTAGCGGCCAGTCGATGACTGCAGTTTAAGTCACTTCCGTGTTCAAGAGAGAGACCGGAAGGTTGCCGCTGGGGGAAACTGACAACACAGCAACGGCTTCGGATTCAGTTTTATTTAGCTCTCATTAAAAGCATCAAAGCTTCCCACAAATGTACACTGCAAATTACCATTACATGCGACACAATATTAACATGGTTTTGTAAGCTCACTGTTACACAAATACATATAATTCAATGCACAATTAAATGCACAGCCATTCGCAATTTGTTCTCTGCATCGAAAATATATATGAACACAGTTGCATCTTTGATAACTTTTGAGACTTATTTAGTGGAGTTTTTATAAGTCGTTTGGTCGGTTAGAGGGCCGTAAAGAGCGGATACACTCACAGTGTGGATGAATCGCGCTTGTGTCGAAGACTCAGGATCTATTGAACTCTTAAAAAGCAAAACCAAACACTCGTTTTTGATCCGTTAATGCATCGGACACATTTAACTGCTTATCAACTTGTTTTATATAAACCTAGTAGTGGAGAGTGGGGTAAGATGAGCCATTTTTTACTTATGTGGTCCTCAAGATGAGATAAAATAAGGCAGAAGGGCAATGAAAGTATCTAAAGTAATTTGATGATGTTTGCTATCATTTTAAATGATCAGAATGCATCTATGACAAAGGGTTATATAAATATGGCTTCTTATAAAAAAGTGTTCCTGTGGCTCAATTTACCCCAGTTTAGGGGTAAGTTGAACTGAGTCAGTGGGTAAGTTGCACCATCTGGGTGTAAATGGACCATCTGACTGAATCTCAATCAAACCCATGTGACATTGTAAAGATCATTTATCTCTCTTAAAAACACCTTCAATAATCAAATTTCCTTTAATAATAGTCATATTTATTTTCTTATAGCTAACTTTAACAACATAAAAACAACCAAATGAATTTGAATTTTTAATATCTTTAATTGTTTGCATTTCTGAAACAACCTTCCCAAAAACAGCCTAAACAGAGTCAAATAAAATGAATTAATTATTAAAATTAAATCAAATAAAAACTGAATGAATGAATGTCATTGAAACTGATGAACACTGTAGTCAGGCGGTTCTTGGCATGGCAGTTTTTCTGCAGTGTCGAACATGTTAGGCCATTAGGGATACAGGTGGAAAGATATACACTCACCTAAAGGATTATTAGGAACACCTGTTCAATTTCTCATTAATGCAATTATCTAATCAACCAATCACATGGCAGTTTTTCTGCAGTGTCGAACATGTTAGGCCATTAGGGATACAGGTGGAAAGATATAAATGGTCAAGCATCTTCTGGTCATTATCAGAGAAGGATTGGGTGAACTTGTACATCGTTCCTATCAAATAAACCCAATTTTTTAAAAGAAAATGATAAACTAAACCAGTTGTGTAACATTACATTGAAATTATACCAGTTTATACTTCTGAGATTTAACTCAACTACAGTGCCTTATGGTGGGGTAAGGTAAAACGCTGGCTCAATTTACCCCACAGCATTTGGCTCACTTTGCCCCATAGCTGCCATTTTGGATAAAACTAGCTAGCTTACCAATTCAGGCTAATGTTTAGCTAAATGATTTGCATGGTTTTATACACTGCTAAATCACTAATCTGGATCATGTATATTTTAGACCTGCACCCGCAACAGCCGTTACATCTGTTTTTAAAGTAAATGTGTGCCTTCCACTCCTCCCGTGTGCTTCTCCTGTTCACAGTCTGGCAGAAATGATGAGTGATTCCAAAATATATGGTCACATGACAATAAAAGTGTACAGTTGCCAAGATAAAGGGGGTGGGTCAACTTACCCACCAGCTCATCTTACCCCACTCTCCCCTACGTGTCAAAATTGACCAACCTCCTTTATGTAAACCTAACCATTTTCGACCACACAATACGGCAAAGGTCCTTGCAAATAAATATAGCAAATGACTTTCTAGTACTGGCACCCCGTTTGTCATAAATCTAATTTCCGCTCGCCTACAGCAGAAATTGACTACCATGTTCTGTGAATTCTGGGCATGATCTCTTTAAAGTTCAAATGAAAATGTATCTTATTATGACCGATTCATCCATGCGTTTTTGTTTATTTATTTATAAATTTGACCTCATAATTTGTGATCAAAATGGCATAATTTGATCTTCCAGTGAAATGGCAGACTTTATTGTGCAATAAAAATCCAGTCAACAACCAACCAATGTTGGGTAAGTTACTCTAAAAAAGTAATTCATTACTAGTTACTTCAATAGTGTAATTAGATTACTGTACACATTACTCTCTCCAAAAAGTATTGGTAACACTTTACAATAAGGGTTATTAGTTAACATGAACTAATAATGAGCTGCACTAATAAAGCACTTATTAACTGACCAAAGTATTACAATACATAAAAACATGCATTTTAAATGTTGATGTTAATTCCACTATTGTATTATATTTAACAGTCTATATACAGTATTTAGTTCAATTACATCAGAAATAACTGTAATTAAATTACAGAGTAATCCCTTACTTTACTTTTTCAAGGGGAAATTACAATTACATTTATTACAATAATTAAATTACAGTAACTAATTACTTAGTAACTACTTACACCCAACACTTAATTACCATAATTAATTTTTTTGTGTATTCACATTCATGTCAAACTTATGATTACACACTGGAAACACTGAACGTCGCGAAAGCTCTGAACCTTCTCACTTGATCTCAGTGGTGTCGCATAAAAACAACCAAAATGGCAGAAACTTCAACAGTTAAAGGTTGGGTAGAGATCGTCTCTACACTGAAGTATCCTATTACCCAGAGAGCCGCACATGGATCCATGTTGGCATTATGAGTGCTGCCATAGAAATGAGTGTATTCTGACTGACGGTGTAAACAGCCGAATCTCCGACTTCTCTTTGATCGTTTCTGAACGCATTACTTCCCATGTTACGCATCACGTTTGAGCTTCAGCATGAACCAATGAGGTTCATTCCCATCCACTAATATATGTGCCTCACAGTTTTTAGACATAGAATGTACTCTACCACAACATGTTATTAGCTAGTCATCTGTATCAGTCATGTGGTTTCACAAATATGAGTAATGCTTTTTTTTTTCTGTGCTGATAGAAAATGATGAAGGATAACAATTTGGTACGCCATCTGGACGCTTGCGAGACCATGGGCAACGCCACAGCTATCTGTTCAGACAAGACTGGGACGCTGACCACCAACCGCATGACAGCAGTGCAATGCTTTGTGGCGGATGTCCATTACAAGGAGATACCAGAGCCCAGCTCCATCCCAGCCAAAACTATGGAAACACTGGTCAACGCTATATCCCTCAACAGCGCCTATACTACTAAAATACTGGTAAGAAATAAAACCCCTTTAGCTATTTAGCCAGTGTTATTTCAGCTACAACTGCTTTGCAACAACAGACTATCTTTAAAGGTTCTTTATTGGCTACTTTCGTTCCAGTGAAGAACCTTTAACATCCAAGGAATCTTTCCATTGCACAAAAGGTTGGTTTCTCACATGGTTATTTTTAATAACTGATCACTGAAAGGTTCTTTAGGGAACCAAAAATAGTTCTTACATGGCTAAAACCTTTATTTTTAAGAGTATGTATTCAAAATGAGTAACAGAAACATTAACACACAGATGAAATCCTAGTTCATTGGAATTAGGACTGTGTTTGCATTAGGCCTTTTCATGTGTACGTTTACCAGCAGCCATATCACCCTGTAGCCCAAGACTGGATTCCCACTGAAGCTAAGCAGGGCTGAGCCTGGTCAGTACCTGGATGGGAGACCTCCTGGGAAAACCAGGTATCTGCTGGAAGAGGTGTTAGTGTGGGTCCTAACGCCCCAGTATAGAGATGGGGACACTATACTGTAACAAGCACCGTCCTTCAGATGAGACGTTAAACTGAGGTCCTGACTCTCTGTGGTCATTAAATATCCCAGGATGTCCTTCAGAAAAAGAGTAGGGGTGTAACCCCAGCATCCTGGCCAAATTTGCCCATTGGCCCCTGTCCATCATGGCCTCCTAATCATCCCCATATATATATATGATTGGCTTCATCACTCGGCCTCCTCTCCACCAATCAGCTGGTGTGTGGGGGGCGTTCTGGCGCAATATGGCTGCCGTCGCATCTTCCAGGTGGTGCTGCACATTGGTGGTGGTTGAGGAGATTCCCCCCTTCTATATGTAAAGCGCTTTGAGTACCCAGAAAAGCGCTGTATAATTATTATTATTATACTGTATGTGCTGTGTGTTCTTGGACAATCAAGAACGCTGGGTATTTTGGAACACCAGATTGGGTTGCTTTTCAAAAGAGAACAGTCTGTAAGGAAACAGTTGAGACAATGAGTTATGAAAAAAAGAATCAACAATAGTCACAACATGTGAGTTTCTCTTGGTTCTGAGAGCTGGAATCAGATCTGTTCTGTATTTTGCTTTAAGATGCCTAGGAGCTGAGAACAGGCCTTGTGAACGCCCCCTCTCAGCAGACTAGCACAACGTACCGTCCCTGGAGACCAGTACTGAGAGCGTTCATAACCATACAAAGCAAGACTTGGATAAGCATATCATTCCAGACATCTTGTTTTAACATCGACTGAAATGAGCAGAACTCTTTATCCCTGGAGAGATCCACCAAGCTACCCTGCTTTACTGCTATATTATGTAATTAATGCATGACCTTCTCCTCACCCAAGACTCAAGAGCTACTTCAGCAAACTTTCCAAAGTACCCAAAAAATCCAGCATTTCTGGTCACCAGCATAAGGTATGTTTTGCTTGAGAACAGCATGATTGTGCTGGTCCACCAGATAGACCGGCTCTAACCAACATAAACCAGCCTGGACTAACAGACTGGGTTTTTCAGTAGAGCAGTCCCTCTAGATTTAGGTTTAACCCTTGTGCTGTGTTGAAAATGATTTACCCAACTAAAAATGACTCTCATTATGCTATATTATCATCAAATATTGGATTCTTTTTGTCAACTTGTTTTCTTTCAATAAGCACAGGTTCAGTCGGGTCAGGGCCGTAACCACCATAGACACTGAGGGGGACAAGTACCCCCAAATAATTAGAAATAGCCAAATTGTCCCCCCAATATTTGAAATTACTGCTCTGCTCTGTATGTTAGGATGACAAAAAGGTTTAAAAGTCACATTTTTAGTCTGGTCAGCCTCAGCGGTCTAGTCAATGTCAAAATGATTGAGATGGCCAATCAAATCAAAGTAGGCGGGGTTTAGGTTCTCTTTTGTCTCGTGCACGTCAATCTATCGCTTAATGCCTTTGCGGAGACTCTATTCTTTCAGGTGAAATCACAAAACAAAATCAAGCAGATCGGGACATTTACATTTGTCCACATTAAGTGGCCTCTGTATCTGGATAACAGATCGGATTTCTGTTTCCCGCAAAATATTTAAATGAGGTCTGTGGCGTTTGAAAGGCAGAAACTTCAAATGGCTTCGTAGCTTAAAACAACTTTCACTTTGGCCTCAATCAATGAAAAAAACTGCGGGTATCCATTATTTTCTGACAGCCATGCGGAGAGACTGGACGGGGATTTATATGACGTCGCCCTCTGAGTGTAGAGACGATGGCTGGATTGCGTTTACATTACACTGAGATCCGATCACAATGCGTCCTCGACTACCTCTGGACACGCTGATCGGATAACCTTCCGATCAGAAGCGCGTTTACACTTGTCTTTTCAATGTGTATGTGGACAACATCCGGATACAGGTCGCATGTTAATGGCTAGTGTAAACGCAGCCTTAAGCTTGGTTTATACTCGGCGCGTCCGCACGAGTGCGAAGGTGTGCGGGGCAAAAATGACGTCATCGTGGAGTGGGCGGTAGTGCGCGTTAGGTGTGCGAGACCCGGTGTGCGGTGCAACTTTCCACGCGGCTCCGCATCCAAAGATGCACGAGTTCAAGGCGAATCGGGCCGAGCATGACGTCTCATCACACCGCCACATACAGATTAGTTGCTTATATTCACAAAATGAGCCTACAAAAGCAGAAATAAACCCTTTTATTAAAAATAAAGGTCCATGTTTGATTAAAAAAAACAGTGAAATTAGGAAATTGTGTACATACATTTTGATCTAATGTCACAAGAAATAATATCAAGGTTTACTGAGTTTTACACGATTCTTTTGTAGTGTGGTTTTTGGTGAAGTGGACTAAGATAAATATCGTCACTTGTGTACGTTACTTCTTCTCACCGCTGTTTCCTGAACAATTACTCCGAGTCGCCCTCTGTCGTTTCAAAGAATAGTACAACACCTCGTCCGTTTGGGGAGGAGCGCGCGCAGTCAGCGGAGGCCAAAGTATAAACAAGACTTTAGATTAAGTTAAACACAAGTTTAAGGAGGAGCTGGGGAGGAGGTGGGCTGCAAAGCAGCGTGCAGTGGAAGCAGCCAAGCAGGCAGACTGAAGCTGAGCTTAAGTAAGGCGCCCTGTTTGAGTGCATAGGAATCGGATCAGCGGATATGGGCGGGGTTGGAATCGCCAATCATCTGATAGCGGAGCTTGACTACGTGGCCTGCCTGAACTAACGCAGAATGCTTGATTTTTGTATTTCTTTTTGGAACTGATTGATTGTAGGTCTCATTGATCTGAGCTCAGTTTTTGAGTGACTAAAGTTCAGGTCGAAGATCAAGCAGTTCCAAAAAGAAATACAAAACCTGTGCTTATTGAAAGAAAACAAGTTGACAGAAAGATTGACAACAACATAGCATAACGAGTGATTTATGAGCAGTTTTTGTTGGCCAGACAGGGAACTCCCTGTTGGAAAAAGTTATTATGCCCTGTTTGAGTAAAGTCAGTACGTTTTAGTCCAATGCGATAACATGAACCTGCATTGTTGGGGAAAAGAAAATCCTTTCCGGCCCAAATGACTGGAACACAACCAGAGGGTTAAGGGAATGTCATGCTCTCAGACACAACGGCTGCCCACCTTATTTGAAGCAGCTGTGCACTGTTAAATGAAACTTTTACCTGTACTTGATACAGATTTGCCATTCATAATTTATGTAGCATGTCTCACCGGTACGACCGGTCGGTATGCAGACACGAAAGAGTTAGTGGAATCCTGAAATCGGAGTAGGACACATGGTACAGGTGATGCTGCCGGCATGTACACTGATACTTCAGCCGGTAGTCTGAGCTCTGTGGAGACTTCCTGTCGCACTGATCTCAGGTTGCTTCAACCACCTGTTCCGTCAGACCTTCTGGCCCTCTGATTGGAGAGGTCAGGTCTGACACTGATGTCATGTTCCCGGGCTCCCATCAATTCTTGATTGGAGGTTACATCTCTGTATGCATCGGTGTGTGTGTTTCAGCACTGTTCTGTAGGTCACCGGCTGTGGTGTGCTTTGTAAACTCTGAATTCTTAGTTACACCAAAGTCAGATGCAGTTGGCCCTTCTTGCATCCTTTTCAAAGGTGTGTTTGAGCACAAAGTATCAGTTAGGCGTTTGCATGTGTTTTATTCATGCTCGATGTGTTTTTTGTAATTGGCTTCTGCCTGGGAATCTGGGAACAGGTCCATTACCTTTAACCAAGTGGTGAATGTTCATTCAGTGACTCCACACAGGCACTCATCTAGGTTTCTGTCATCTAGATGATGAACGACTCTATGAATAACACTCAAATGCCTGTTACCTGCTATAAAAAGGTACACATGGATATGGTCATCATTCGGTATTGTGGTCACACATGTTCCTGGATCAACACTGTCATCAACGCAACTTTAATGACAAAATAAACATAAACAACAAAACGGAAGTAAGCGGCAGCCTCTCATGGACAACTGACGCATATAAATACAATATTATATACAATATTATATAATAATATAATATATACAATTATTTTTTTGTGGTTAAAAATCCCATGGCATCTGAAATCTGATTTGCAGCTGACTTGCTGCCTCGCTGTCCTATCAGGCAATGACTTTACAGGCATCGCTTGCGCATTAAGGTTCTTCCCTAAACGGATTTCAGACAGGCGTCTGAGGCAGCGTAATGGTTTCATGATTATCTACAAAACACAGAGAGCTTTGGTGATAACTTTGCAAATATTTAATTACTACAATACTAATTCAAGCTAGAAATGAAATCCAAAGTGGAAAAAGTTGGTCAAAAAGGTCATTTACACACAGACGCCATATTTATTGTTAGCTCAGCTGTCACAGAATGGAGTGCACAGGATTGTGGGTTATCACAGGAGGCGAAGGAAACATCTATGCTGCTTCAAACATCGATCAGATAGACAGCATGTGACACGATCATTGGATTTGAATGTGCCTCGTTGCTTTCCTACCTCCGTGTGCTGTTTCGGACGCAACTTTAGGATAGATTTTTCAGGTGTATTTTTCTGAGTTGCCCATCCCTGGTGTATATGATCATGATATTTCCCATCTGAGACCATCACTGCAGGGCCGTAACCACCGTACACATTGAGAGTCTCCTCCAATAATTAGAAACGGCCTAATTGTCCCTCCAGTATCTGAAATTCTTCATTGCGCAGCGCTCTGTATGTTGATGTTGGGATGACAAAAAGGTTTAAAAGTCCCAGTTTTAGTCTGGTCTGCCTCAGGTCTAACAGCGCTCATCAATGTCAAAAAGATTGAGATGGCCAATCAGATCAAAGTGTGAAGAGAACGTTTTACATTTTTGACATTTTAGGCATACAAATAAAAGTACATATATTTTAATGCAAATTAATACAAATATTATTTGCAAAATGATTATTTCCCTACTAGAAATTAGACTTACAAATATCCTTCACTGTTCTGTTTCTATAGGCTTTATAAAAATGTCCCCCCCCCCAAATGTTCAAGACATAGTTACGGCCTTGCGTCACTGAACCATGTTTTTTTTTTCTTCTAAGGGTTATTCTTAGACAAAACGTCTGCTACTAGTCATATAATGGAAAAAAATACTGCCCTTTAAAGCTTCTTTGTAAAACTAAACGCTATTTTTATATCGCGCCCATGACAAGGTGAAATATCTTGCTGTCTTGTGTTTGATAAGTTGTGACTCATTTTGGGCAGAGTCGTTTGCCCGGCTGCAGCCGCTCCATGAGGCTCAGGGGCTCTGCCAAAGTCTCTCTGCGAAGCCTCGGCCTGCCACTCATTCATTCAAGCCAATCAGCTTTGGCAAAGCGCTCCCCTCACGGCCTGAGGCAGGGGCTGCCACTGTCAGTGCAGGTAACGCTGTGAAATCAAAGAGGTGCTATGAAAATGACCTTCTAGGGGACACCAGAGGGCCTCCATGGCCCCTGCAGTGAGAAGAAGAATAGAGCGAGGGCCCGTGTGGAGCGCAGGAGCCGAATAGGACCGTAAAGAGGAAGTAGTGCTGCCAGTGCATGTTTTGCCATATGCCGTGGTTCGTAGGAGTGCGTGCTGACCAGGGAGAAGACAGCTGTTCAGGAGAGCGTTGTGTGCCAGCGCCTCTCTGAAGGGTGCTATGAAATCCGTATCAAACGCATGAGCAGTTTTGAATGACCCAGGTGAGAAAATATGAGATACTTAAAGGGGTCATATCTTACATTTGTAATGTCATTTCCCCCCTGATGTACACTTAGTAAAGTTAGTAAAGTACTTGTGGCAAAAACATAATTGATCTTAATCTCTATCTTAACAAACGTTTCCCACCCTCTGTTTACCTTGGGAATGAAAGAGTTTTGACAAGCCAGTCACATGATAATGCATTCATCTCTCTTATCCCAGAAAGTTGTAATACCCAAATCAAAACTTTTCTTCTTTGCTGAAATTGCGGAATTTCTCAGTTCTCTACAGGTTACAAAAATTGCAAGGTTCTATTTAGAACTTTAAAGGATTCCGTCCGGCGCTTCATTCCTTTTCATTTTATGGATTTAGTTTGAATGAATTAATATATTCAATTAAATAATTCATTTTAGGAATGAAACGCCTTGTAAACATACTTTATCATTAGTAATACAGTAATAAAGTAACAAACTATTAGGTAATAGTTCATTCATAGTTAAAATATTGTAGTCTCTACATTATTAATATATTAATAGTCTATATACGAATAGTGAGTTATTGTTTAACTAGCCCATTGTAAAGGACCACCAGCCTTTAAACCAACCTTTATTAGACATTAATTGCATTCATATTCAGTGTCCCTTCAAATGTTTACATGAAATCATTTATATTACGCAATCATTTAAGACATTTCTCCTTATATGGAACATATTGTGGCATAAAGAGCTCTTTAAAACGGATCAAGAACCCTAGAGTTCTATATAGAAACACAAATCTGTTTTGTTTTTTTTAATCCATGCCTAGATATGAGAAATACTGGAAAAGTAAATCTGTTCATTCCCAACCAAGCTCTCTATTGGCATTTCAGCATTTCTTCTCATAAATAAATAAACAAACAAACAAACAGATAATACAATTAAATCCGCTGAAGTAATTCAAGCAGGATATTGTTTGCAGAAATAATTCAGACATGTTTGATCAAACTGCATATAATGAGATTTGAATAGGTTTTGTGATCTGAAATTATTACTGTATGGAGCTTTTGTTTATTTGTTTTTGAAGCTTTTTCAGGCATTCATATAATTATATCAGTTTTATGTTTAATCTGTTTAAAGAAGGCACATTTCCTTTGAAAGGCAGAGAGATGTTTGAAGGACAGTAAAGTGACTTGCCGATTTCCAGTGATTTAATCTTTGTCAGTGCAAACGGCCCTTTACCTTTCAGTCACTTCAGGGAGGATGTCCTTGTCAAAAGTGTACTGTAAGTAACTTTGGACACAATGCATCTTTGCAGTGTAAAGGAGATTATAAATATAGGAAAGTAAGAAAAAACAAACACAATTCTGCATGCTAATGCATAAAAAAATGAAGCTGATTTCAGTATGAATAGACACTATATTGCCAAAAGTTTTGGGACGCCTGCCTTTACATGCACATGAACTTTAATGCCATCCCATTCTTAATCCGTAGGGTTTAATATGGAGTTGGCCCACCCTTTGCAGCTATAACAGCTTCAGCTCTTCTGGGAAGGCTTTCCACAAGGTTTAGGAGTGTGTTTATGGGAATTTTTGACCATTCTTCTAGAAGCGCATTTGTGAGGTCAGGCACTGATGTTGGACGAGAAGGCCTGGCTCGCAGTCTCCGCTCTAATTCATCCCAAAGGTGTTCTATCGGGATGAGGTCAGGACTCTGTGCAGGCCAGTCAAGTTCCTCCACACCAAACTCGCTCATCCATGTCTTTATGGACCGACGCTTTGTGCACTGGAGCGCAGTCATGTTGGGACAGGAAGGGGCCGTCCCCAAACTGTTCCCACAAAGTTGGGAGCATGAATGTGTCCAAAATGTCTTGGTATGCTGAAGCATTAAGAGTTCCTTTCACTGGAACTAAGGGGCCAAGCCCAACCCCTGAAAAACAACCCCACCCCATAATCCCCCCTCCACCAAACTTTACACTTGGCACAATGCAGTCAGGCAAGTCCCGTTCCCCTGGCAACCGCCAAACCCAGACTCGTCCATGGGATTGGCAGACAGAGAAGCGTGATTGGTCACTCCAGAGAACACGTCTCACTGCTCTAGAGTCCAGTGGTGGCGTGCTTTACCCCACTGCATCCCACGCTTTGCATTGCTCTTGGTGATGTAAGGCTTGGATGAGCTGCTCGGCCATGGAAACCCATTCCATGAAGCTCTCTACACACTGTTCTTGAGCTCATCTGAAGGACACAGAAGTTTGGAGGTCTGTAGCTATTGACTCTGCAGAAAGTTGGCGTCTTCTGCGCACTGTGACCCTCAGCATGTGCTGACCCCGCTCTGTGATTTTACGTGGCCTATCACTTCGTGGCTGAGTTGCTGTTGTTCCCAATTGCTTCCACTTTGTTATAATCCCACTAACAGTTGAGCGTGGAATATTTAGTAGTGAGGAAATGTCAGGAATGGACTTATTGCACAGGTGGCAACCTATCACGGTACCACGCTTGAGTTCACTGAGCTCCTGAGAGCGACCCATTCTTTCACTAATGTTTGTAGAAGCGTCTGCATGCCTAGTGCTTGATTTATACACCTGTGGCCATGAAGGGATTGAACACCTGAACTCAGGGATTTGGAGGGACGTCACAATACTTAATATAACAATAAGTATGTCACACATATGACAATATAATGTATTAAAGTTTCCATACAATGTCAATGAGAGATTGTGTAAAGTTCATGCACACCTTAAAAATTAATTCTACAAATCAAAGTTTGAATGGACTCTGTATGTAAAGCAGTTTCTGTTAAAGTTTAATACTTGGTGTTTGAGATTTATATCAAAAACAAACCAGAGTGACTGGGGAAAATTAATACAGAGCTGCTGGGCAAATCTCTGTAAAAAATCACCTGTTCTCATTCTGTTAGGCATCCAAGCTGTTGATACGGCTGTGATGAATTGCAAAGAAACTTCATAAACTACCTCAGCAAACTTGATAACTATGCATGATTCCTCTCTGGCTTTCTACCATTCCAGCCTCCAGATAAGGACGGAGGTCTTCCCAAACAAGTGGGCAACAAAACCGAGTGTGGCCTGCTGGGACTGGTCCTTGACCTGAAACGAGACTACCAAACCATTCGGAACCAGATCCCGGAGGAGAAACTCTACAAGGTGTACACGTTCAACTCTGTGAGGAAGTCAATGAGCACCGTCATCAAGCTTCCGGATGGCAACTTCAGAATGTACAGCAAAGGAGCATCTGAAATCATCCTTAAAAAGTGAGCACCTTTCATAAAAGCATTTCAATGTCAGGGACATTATGTTGAATTACTAGAGCTTCATGTGTCTGGAATCATTTAGATGTGCTCTTTGCGGAATTAAATAATGCGGAAATGTCCTCAAAAAAGGCTGTAATGAAAGGAATACGAATGATATGACCTTGCTTCATGTGAACGTGTGACTTTGCTGTGTTCGGTTCAGGTGTTCTCTCATTCTGAACGAGGTGGGTGAAGCTCGTGTTTTCAGGCCGAGGGACAGGGACGAGATGGTGAAGAAGGTAATCGAACCCATGGCCTGCGACGGACTCCGAACCATCTGCGTGGCCTACCGAGACTTTCCCGGAAACCCTGAGCCCAACTGGGATGACGAAAACAACATTTTGACCGACCTGACCGCAATATGTGTTGTTGGAATTGAGGATCCGGTCAGACCTGAGGTAAGAACGATCTTCACATTTGATCATGTCATATCAATTTTTTTTTTTGTTGGAAATATTATATGCATGAGAACACACCTGTAATGTAACCTCTGCCTCATCATTTACTGATTTTGCTAGGAATGTGCAAAGCCATATTTCTTTCCAAAACTGACTCGAATGACTAGTTGACATAATGAAGCTTGTACAGTATAATTAGTCTGATTTCAGATTCTTCTGACCCCGATCAGACACGTTCCTTAAAGGGGCCTTCGCTTAAGAAGAGTTTTGCATTCAAAATGAAACGCAATGAGTGTTTTTAGTCTTATCACACACTGGAAACCTGTCATATGACCTGTCTTTTATTGGACCTTTAGAGAAAATATAAAAGAAAAACCTATAGGGCTCTATTTCACTGATCTGATCTCATGTTCTGAAGCTCACGGCGCAGGAGCTCTTAGGGCGTGTCCGAATCCACTTCTGCTAGTTTAACGATTAAAAAAACGGTCTGCGCCCGGCACATGATCCAAAAGAGTTGTGCCTTGTCTCTTAATGAGCCATGGGTGTGTTTTGGGCGTAACGTGCAATAAACCAATCAGAGCCTCATCTCCCTTTCCCTTTAAAAGCCAGTTGTGCTCACACCATGAGCGGATTCACTATTTACATGAGGAGCGACTGAACGCTTCTCCAGAGAGGAATCCTTTATTTTAAATGTTTAAAAATGTGTGTGTAATAATCAGAGTGTGTGTGTGTGTGTTGTGCACCGCCTATAGGCTCCTATTACTAACACACCCTTTAAATAACACACACATACTGCGCTATTGACTTTAGAGCAGGTGTGTGTTGGTCAATGGCGCAGTGGTTTTCAGTTCCTCACAATAGCAACGCTCCAACAATGCTCCTGAACTCCTGGTGTTCAGACCAGACGCCCATGGGTGAACAGATGCACCAGTGCATTTGATATTTAAACAACGTGGAGCTGGACGTGAACATGAGAGCTGCGTCCGGCTGAAACTAGCAGAACACACTCGCGTCGTGCCTGGGGCCGCATTGCACCGGGTGTGTGATAGAACTCATATTGCATCATATTTGATACATCAGGTTATTATTGCTCATATAGTATGATATAGTGAGAATATGGAGGAACAGCTGAGTTTTATTCAGAGGCCCAAAAATATGCAATTTGGTGCAGGTGCTGATATTTATATGGCCAAAAATAACATGAAGTTTGTAATGTAAATCAGTGAGATCAGACTACTTACACAAAATGCATACAAATATCAGTCAATCACTCAATATCTGCCAGTAATATGTGTAAGTAAGATGATATTTAAATGCTTAGTATTATGATCAAAGCTCTGTAGTTTTAAGCATATTATAATTCAGTGCAATACAATGATGATTGAGAGATCAAATAAACTTTCATCGAAAGCCAAAAATGATGTCTGGATAATCAATTAAACCAAAGTCGCTTCAGTCCAGTAAGTGTTTATCTCGAAATGTTGAAATATCAAAGTTATTCTTACATTTTCTTTACAAAAAACATTAAAGATTTCACAGCAAATAGATGTGAAGCACGAGCTGAAGGTGGATGTTTGTACAATTATACAAAAGATTGGGTAAAAATGTCTTGCACTCTTAAAAATGCTGGGTTGTTTCAACTCATAGTTGGGTCAAATCTGGACAAAACCAAAAGTTTTTAAACACAACGGATGGGTTTGTCCATATTTGACCCAAACGTGGGTTAAAACAACCCAGCATTTTTTAGAGGTAACTATCAATCAGACAGAAGGTTTTTCAGCAAAAATGATTGATCATGTTGATCGTTTAGAGGCCTTAGAAATCAATGATGGGTATCAAGTATAAAGGGTTAAAAGCGCAACGCTCAGAGCAGAAGTTTACCCTTTAAATGCTTCACAAGGTGTTTTTGTCTTGCGGAAACGACGTCTAGTCCATTTGCTTTGAGATTGCAGGAAAATATTGGGAATCGGTGGAGATGCGATATTGCGAGAGAGCTTTGTGATCATGTCCACAAATGATCGTACATCTGGGGGACTGATGAAGCGTCTGTACTGCTGCATTATTTAACCTCCTCTTTTGATCCTGCCGTTTCTTTGCTCTCGTTCTCCGTCTCTAGAGCCACGCTCTGTAATTGTCAGTTTGTTGAAGGCTTCTCACAGAAAGCAACATCTGCGGTAAAACAGAGTAACAGCGTGAATGAAGGAACATTGATGAAGTTCTGACTGCAAAGCGAATCCTGCTTGGGATTTTGCAAATGGAGTCGGTTTGTGTAATATCCCTTTGAAAACTCAGTGACGACGGTAACACAGATTTGGTGCTTCATCTTAGCGTTCTGTTACCTGACGGGACACGTGAGCCATTCCTTTCCCTAATAAACAGCCGAAACTTAAGAATCCGTAAACAAATCCATGAGTCTTATATGTCTTATGTTACCACGTCACCTTCCTCTGCCGTGGTGTTTTATTGATGAGGCTCTTCCTCTTCTCTTGATGAGTTAAGCAGGACCGGGTTGTCTTTACGTTTCTCAGAAATGCTTGGACGTCTAGTCAAACAGAGATCATCTCTCGCTTTAGTGTCTAGACCGGCCCATTCCCATAACCGCTGGGATGGTTCTGTGCCAGATCCACCATCGTGCAAAACAACTATACGCCATCATGTGTTACTTTTGCATTGTGCATTATTTTAATGTCAGTTGAGCTTATTTTTCCTGAGTCTAAATTACTGTAATAATGTAAAATTGTGATTTAATAATGATCTATCCATCCATCTATCTATCTATCTATCTATCTATCTATCTATCTATCCATCTATCTATCCATCTATCTATCCATCTATCTATCCATCTATCTATCCATCTATCCATCTATCCATCCATCTATCCATCTATCCATCTATCTATCTATCTATCCATCCATCTATCCATCTATCCATCTATCTATCTATCTATCCATCCATCCATCCATCCATCCATCTATCTAACCATCTATCTATCTATCTATCTATCTGAGCTGGTCTGAGCTGTTCTGAGCTGGTCTGTGCTGGTCTGAGCTGGTCTGAGCTAGTCTGTGCTGGTCTGAGCTGGTCTGAGCTGGTCTGAGCAGGTCTGTGCTGGTCTGAGCTGGTCTGAGCAGGTCTGTGCTGGTCTGAGCTGGTCTGAGCTGGTCTGTGCTGGTCTGAGCTGGTCTGTGCTGGTCTGAGCAGGTCTGTGCTGTTCTGAGCTGGTCTGAGCTGGTCTGTGCTGGTCTGAGCTGGTCTGTGCTGGTCTGAGCTGGTCTGAGCTGGTCTGAGCTGGTCTGTGCTGGTCTGTGCTGGTCTGAGCTGGTCTGTGCTGGCCTGAGCTGGTCTGTGCTGGTCTGAGCTGGTCTGTGCTGGTCAGGCTAAATCTGGTCAGATTTTTCAGCAAGGAAATTAAACCTTCAGATGAATAATTTTGTTGTTTGTTGCATAAGAAATCTCCTGCAGCACTGCATCATTAACGCAGGAGCCCTTTGAATTCCTCCTAACGAGCGCTCACTTGTTTCAGTGGCGCATCTGAAGTGCCATTAGAGGAATCAGGAGAGCTGGCTGAATCCTGTGTGCTTTGCAGTGGTGTTCTCATTGCTCTAGGCGTGGGCTTGCGGTTTGCAGAGGCCTCTGCGCTAACCTTTCCTCTGGAGCGTTGCGTCTGGAATTAATGCCCGCTGCTCACACTTGTGCCCGCAGGTGCCCGACGCCATCCGGAAATGCCAGCGCGCTGGAATCACTGTGCGTATGGTGACAGGAGACAACATTAACACGGCACGAGCTATCGCTATCAAATGTGGCATCATCCACCCTGGAGAAGACTTCCTGTGCATCGATGGGAAAGAGTTCAACAGGAGGATCAGGAACGAGAAGGGAGAGGTACTGCATATCAGGACACTACACGTATACATCAGACATAACCAATCAAGCTCTGTGGACAGCATTTGTGGCATAATATTAAATATCACAGAAAATACGTTTGACTGGTCCCTTATTAAAGTAAGCCTCTTACACTGTAAAATACAACAGTGATTCTAACTAACTCTTTTTAGTTAACTAAGTTCACTTCAAAATGAACATCAGAGGAAGGGCTTCAGAGGCGCTGTACGATCCCAGAGGAATAGGGTCTGATCTAGACAAACCATCTGACATTTTCAATAAAATAAACATTTATACACTTTTTAACCTCAAATGCGCAACTTCGGTGTTGTGCTTCTTCACAATGTATGATGTCAACTCCATCTCATGTTCTCCTCCAACTTTAAAATCGTCCGACATCGTTGTTTTGCCTTTATTTTTATAAAGGGCGTTTGATTTAGTCTTTGCACGCTCGTTTTAACACTGGGTCGGCACTTCCACCGACGTCACGTGACCTTTCCAACGTGATGATGTCATACGCCGTGAAGAACAACAACACCGAAGTTGTGCATTTGTAGTTAAAAAATATATAAATGTTAATTTTTTTATAGAAAATGCCGGATGGTTTGTCTGGATCAGACCCTATTCCTCTGGGATCATCAGAGCCTCTGAAGCCCTTCCTCTGAAACTGCATTGATTTGGACCTTCAGCCGTTGCTTCCCATTGAAGTCCATTATGAGGAGGAAAATCCTGGAATGTTTTCCTCAAAAAACTTAATTTCTTTTCCACTGAAAAAAAAGAAAGACATGAACACCTTGGATGAGATGGGGGGAGTAAACTATCAGGACATTTTCATTTTGAAGTGAACTAATCCTTTAATGTCTTAAATTAATTGAAAGAATCTAGTAATATGTACTATTCACATATTATGCTTTTTTTTTTACATAGAAAACCCAAGTTAAGATTAATTGATTGGTTTGAGTGCCATTTTGTCAAGCAAAAAAAAAAAAAAAAAAAACTCACCATTATGGGGATCAGTGTTGCATTTGGTAACATTGTAATTCTCTTCCTATTGATGCAGCAAGAAATCACAGTTATCTGGTTTCAAAGGAAGAGAAGTAATAAATAGGTTGCTTTGAAAAGTTGACCTAGCTTCTGACTGAATAATTAACTCTATTAATACTTCACTTCATGTCGCATAATGATCGTTTATTGCTAACACTTACGTCATAAACACCTTGTGAACCTTTTAATTGGGTTGATATACTCCCTCTATATTTGTAACAATATCTTGCAGTTCTTGAGTCACACACATTCAACATCTCAGCATCAAAACACAACAATGGTAACTGAGTCAAGAGTAAATCTAAAGTAAATGATCAAGCACTATACTAACTAAGCATTTGTTAGCACAACATACTATTCCTATTTCACTTCACTTGGTTTTTCCTGTCACGTGTTTCATTCAGATAAAGCCCCTACAATACGAAGGAAATCTCACCATTTGAATTTGTTGCTGATGAAATCAGGATTGGTGGTCAAATTTACATTTCCTCTTTAAGAGTCTGGCAGCTGCAGATTATTATTTCATCAATTACTTTTGAAGACGGGAGAGAGAAGAATGGAAGACTCCAAAATAGAGTTACAATAAACGAGAAGGCATGAATCGTGGTTTTAAATTTGCTCATCGGCCAGGAAGGGACTTTGAAAAGGCAATACGAAGCAGAGATATTTAATAAATTGCACTATTTATGAAAGATATGGCCAGTGTTGGGGAAAATTACTTTTTAAAAGTAATGCATTACAATATTGCGTCACAGCCTAAAAAAGTAACTAATAGCGTTGCTGGAAAGTAATGCGTTATGTTACTTGTGCGTTACTCCTGATTTCACTCAACATGGGGGAAACTGTCAGTCAATTACTGGGAAAACAAAGTGACGTTACTTATTTGAAAAAGTAACTCTGATATTTTGTTGTAAATTTAAATGTAATGCGTTACTTTACTAGTTACTTTGAAAAAGTAATCTGATTACAAACTTGTGTTACTTGTAATGCGTTACCCCAGTGGCGTAGTGCAAATCAAACTGAGAAATGCATGTCCGTGTTGTGTACAATTGTGGAATTAAAATTATGAATAATACAGAATATTACAATGATTTGTGAAGGGTCATGTGACTCTGAAGACTGGAGTAATGATGATAAATTCAGCTTTGATCACAGGAATACATTACACTTTACTATATATTCACAGAGAGAACAGCTGATTTACATTCTAATATTATTTTACAGTTTTACTGTATTTATGATCAGATTAATGCAGCCGCCTTCTTTAAAAAACATAAAAAAACTCTTAATTATTTCAAACGTTTGATCGCCAGTGTGTATATAAAATAATGCATCTCAACAAATTAGCAAATAATATTTTTATTTTAGTATATGACACTTTCCTAACAGTAGAATATGAAAGTTGCCAGTTTCACCATGTTTTAGTGTAAGTTTGAGAATGATATTTTGAGTTTTATGACTCATATTCAAATGATTGTGAAATTACTGAAGAAACAGACACACAATCATTCACTCTTATCGGATATGCTGCCACGCTAATGCTTATTTGTGCATTGTGTGACGAATAACGTAAATGCCATTAAAATCTGACAAATCTGAAAAGGTTAGTAGTAGTTTGCATCCCTGGAAATGAATGTCCGTTGTTAAACAATCTGCAAATATTGCTGTATTGTCTCGTCATGTTCAGCTGCTTATCTTACCCCGGCTCGCAAATCTTCAAGCATTAAAAAGCGTCGCGCTGCTCGGTTTCCCCCATAGTGCGTGCCCTGCATACCCGTCTAATACGCCACTGCGTTTCCGCCAACACTGGATATGTGATTATAACCAGGAAAATTAAGAGTCACTCCATGACACAAAGTCTGCCAACCCCAAGAGACTGGAAGATCAAGCAAAAGCAGTGTCTTCTCTGATGATTTCTGCATATAGATGGACTACAAAACCCTAATAAAGTTTGTTTGGTAACATCCCTTACGAAAAAGAAGTTCCTTTTGTGAAGTATACTTAAGTAATGTTCAAGTATATTAGTAAGTATACTAATATCAATGTGTACTAGTAGTAAACTTGTAAGTGTACTATTTCAATACCGCTTGTGACTAAATAGGCCCACTTTTATTATATAAAAGTATATGTTTAAGTGTAACAGAAATAAACTTAAAGTGCACAACTAGGTTTCTCATTTGTACTGCAAGTGAACTTATAAGTATACTAGTAGTTTACTATTTTAATACAAGTAGTACACTTTGAAGTGTACTCTAGTTTAGTACTTTATACTGCCAGTATACTTGTAAGTAATTGAACATAACATTATACTTATAGCTTACCATTTATATATTATTTTGCACTCGATTAGAACTACAAACGCGGATAAAAAGTGTTAAAAAACTACAAACATGACGGAGGCGACGGTTAAGTAGAGAGGTTTAGATAAAGGGGTTTAAGTGACCAATTATCAGTATTTAACCTGACGAAAAGATATTTATTCAAAGTTATCCACATTATATTTCACCTACAGCAGCATTGAGAACTTTTATTTAAACTGCAAACACATGAGGAGAGTCTCTGCATTAAAGACCCACGAATGGCAGGTCAACGTGCGACTACAACATTTCTCTCCGAAACGGTTGGAAATGAAACTCAATGTGGAGGATTTTAACTGTGACGATGATTGACAGGGCAGTTTAAACGGTGACGGGATGCACGTAACTAAGCAACAGAGCGAAGTAGTACATCCCAAAGCTTGCATACTCTTCTGCTACACACTCAAAAGTATGTACTTTTTCTTCACAAAAAGAGTACACACTTTTAGGTCGTAGTATGAGTAGGCGAATTGGGACGCAGCATCTCTCTTGATTTAGCCATATGCAAAGCATGCTGGGAACTAACAAGCCCCGCCCAGTTTCAGTTAATGCAACAAATCATTCATGTAATCTCAACACAAACAGATTAAGTAAACTTCAATTTGATATATATATATATATATATTTAAGTGGATTGAACAAATTAAGTTCATTACAAAATTAGGACAAAATATATAGCAACTGTGTTGCTTTAGCTCATTTTAATTAAGCAATTTGAACAAGCAGCAAAAATCATTTTTTTCAGTGATCGGTGCACAAATGCTGTCGAGAGAGCTTGATGTATATTGAACCGTCTGTGGCCCCGATGCTGTTGCGTTCCAGTACTCTGATAATTTATGGGGCTTTTTTATTATGTTGTGATTACATTAGTCGCATTTGTACTCTCTGCAAGTAATGCACTGCTGTTATTGATGGAGACAGTTATTGAACACATTTGATTGGTGGTCATTCCAACAAACAACCCACACGTGAATGATAGACGCTGTGTGATTTAATACACAGGCAACTCATTTATATGTAAATGCAGTTACTTCTCTGATGAATGTGTATGCTCATTACAGCAAGAAATGTCATGTTTCATGGTATACACAGTCATGTTTCACTGGCTGCTTTATGTATCCCATTAGACGGGTGTATAGACACTTTCTCATGATGGATCTCGGTTTCCATCTCTCGCAGGTTGAGCAGGAGCGCATTGATAAAGTCTGGCCGAAACTGCGAGTGCTTGCCAGATCCTCACCGACGGACAAACACACACTGGTCAAAGGTCAGTGATTGCGCACTGAACACAAGACTTATCGGTCCCATTCAGAGCCTGTTTTTGTGCCTTTCTTCTAATTTCTTCTATGTTGCTCTCATAAAATATGTAACCACTTTGTAATAAAGCTTATGCAATTATGCTCATATCATTACAAAATGGTGAACAAGAACTGACATTTTTAGATTAATAATCTACTTGAATTCATGAACATTGGCATTTACAGCCAAAGTGTGTTAGTAAAGCGGTCTGGAATCAGATCTGTGAGATGTGATGGTTACATAAGACTGAACGTCACGGCTGAAGTTACCGGATAATTAACATACTGTAAGTAAATGTTGTGCTGTAATTACATCACTGGTGTATTTAATTTCTAGGCCTAATCGCTTGATTGTCCCTGATGTTTTCACATCACATAGCTTTAATGCGGGCAACATATGGCTGTTCATTACGAGTGTTAAATGTCATTTTATTCCAGTGAATGAGTAGCATTTGTGTTGGCAACATCTGATCTTGAATTTTTTTGTGATGAAGTGCACTAAACACAAGTAATTTGCATGCTTGAATATATATATATATATATATATATATATATATATAAACCGATCAGGCATAACATTATGACCTAATATTCTTAATATTGTGTTGGTCCCCCTGACCCGTCTCTGATGGACTCCTCTAGACCCCTGAAGGTGTGCTGTGGTATCTGGCACCAAGATGTTAGCAGCAGATCCTTTAAGTCCTGTAATGTAAAAGAACACGTGATTCCTCAGACCAGGCCACCTTCTTCCATTGCTCCGTGGTCCAGTTCTGATGCTCACGTGCCACTGTTGGTGCTTTCGGCGGTGGACAGGGGTCAGCATGGGCACCCTGACTAGTCAGCGGCTATGCAGCCCCATACACAACAAACTGAGATGCACTGTGTATTCTGACACCTTTCTATCAGAACCAGCATTAACTTCTGGAGCAATTTGAGCTCCAGTAGCTCGTCTGTTTGATCGGACCACACGGGCCAGCCTTCGCTCCCCACGTGCATCAATGAGCCTTGGCCGCCCATGACCCTGTCATATATATATATATATATATATAAGAAATTATATTTTATATATTTTTATGTTTTGGTTTTGCCATTCACACCAGAACACTGACATTTATATCTTTTTATTTACGTCAAAATATAGTGAACTGGCTTTATATATAACATGATGAAGAGAAAGTGACTTAATTAGAGTTTTAAGAGAATTATATATTATGTTTGACACTTTAATGTTAACAATACACTGTTAAACCTGCCATTATTACCTTAAAGTGATATTCCTACCTGATTGAACCCATAAAAAAGGGATTGTTGGTATACATTTATGTATATAAGTTGGTTCAGTGATGTGAAGTAGTATTTTTATCTTGAATAAAAGCAGTTTAGATGTTACCGTTTGTTTTTTCAGTGTAAGTAACAGCCATTTTGATTCCATTCCATCACATCCACCCTGTCATTTGTTCATTTGATTAATTTAGCTTGATATTGCACAATGCAATAGACATTTAAGCAATGCTTTGTCTGATCAAATGTTTCAGATCGTGCAGAAAGACTGAGGTAATCTCTGATCTTATTGTCTGGCAGGTATTATCGACAGCACTCTGGTGGAGCAGCGGCAGGTGGTTGCTGTAACCGGCGATGGAACCAATGACGGACCGGCCCTGAAGAAGGCAGATGTCGGTTTTGCCATGGTGAGAAACGATCAAACCACACGAGTCGTGTTCTTCCCAAGCTGCTCAAACACAGGCTGTCCTCATTTTCACAGTGCACAATCACGCCACCTCAGCGGCTCAACAAGTCCAGAGCGCCCCCTAGTGTGAGCCAGTGCTTTTACTCCTGTTTTTTGACATATGTCAATTGACTTGCATCCGGTTTAAAAACAGCCTGTGTCAGCACCGCCCGACGTTTCTATTTCCATAAGTTTAAAGGAGAGCATATTCTTGTGTTCCTGCTCATCAAACTGACACCAGCTGCCCGCGGGCGGCTTCCTCTCTGTGGTATTTACCATGATTTTACTGTCAGCCATGTCTTAAGAGAGAGCACAGTCCCTCAGGCTAAACACAAACACACTGTGTGGAGAAACATCTCGTCTCTTTACCTAGAAATCAGGCAGATTTGACCAATCATCATCACCAATCATTGATCTGACTTCAGTTTCTTTTCATACACTTTTATTGGTGTTCTATTTAGAACTCTAAGATTCTTGACTCAATTTTCATTAACCAAAAAGGTTCTATATAAGGAGAATGTCTCAAATGATTGCATGCTTAACGGGTTATTTCCAAAACATAATGTCTTATTGTTTTCTTTTGATGTTGGGCTAAAAAATCGACCCGGGGCCAGTTGCATAATCTTAGCTACTATATTCAGGCTGTGTCTAAAGCAGAGTTTCACAACATTTTTTTGGCCACAGCACAGTTTTGATTAATAAAAAATCCCACGGCACACCACTATGTAAAATATAATAAGATTGCACAAACATGCATTGCTTCAAATGGCATATTAAAAATAGATATTATATTAAAAGTAGTACTCACATAAGAGGCCCTATTTCACTGATCTGATCTCATGTTCTAAAGCTCACAGCGCAGGAGCTCTTAGGGCGTGTCCGAATCCACTTTTGCTAGTTTAACGATGGGATAAACGGACGGTGCGTCCGGCTCATGGTCCAAAAGGGTTGTGCCTCGTCTCTTAATGAGTCACGGGTGTGTTTTGGGCGTAACGTGCAATAAACCAATCAGATTGGTGTATGATAGAGCCCTTAGTGTGAAACTTGAGCTTAAGTCAGGTAAGAACACAATAAGGTGATAGTATGATCCTACTAACTGCTAGTTTAAGGACTAGTTTGGCCAACTAGCAAGAGGAAATCAGTCTTGCTTTTCCTATTTAAATTAGACAGATCTACTTTTTTATGTAACTGGCTTTAAAAAGTTATGACCAGTCTTGAAGAAATAAAAAATAGATGACTAACTTTTAAGACTAGTCTAAGCGGTTTTGCAACCGGCCACTGGACATGTTCTTGGCAGGCTTCATGAAATGCAGTGTTAGTAATGCATATTGTTTATGGTTGGGCATAGCCTGTTCATGGTAACTTTAATGAATGAATAAATGATTTTTGGCACTTTGAAGCACAAGAACGATGTGAAATGACAGGGCTTCTGTCTTGGCAGGGAATCGCAGGGACAGATGTAGCCAAAGAGGCGTCTGACATCATCCTGACAGACGATAACTTCTCCAGCATCGTGAAGGCCGTGATGTGGGGACGCAACGTCTACGACAGCATCTCAAAGTTCCTGCAGTTCCAGCTGACCGTTAACGTGGTGGCCGTGATTGTTGCCTTCACCGGAGCCTGTATCACACAGGTTTGTGCCTCTGGACGCACACATGTGTTTATGGGATAGGTACTTACCCCAAGTATTGAACTTCAGCACATATATTACCCTTCAAAAGTTTGGGGTCAGTAAGATTTATTTTTTTAAAGAAACATGCATTAAATTGAACTATTTTCATTTCAAATAAATGCTGTTCTTTTTCTTTCTATTCATCAAAGAATCCTGAAATGCACGACAGTTTCCACAAACATCTGAAAGTAGCACAACTGTTTTCAACATTGATGATAATCATAAATGTTTGTTGAGCATCAAATCCTCATATCAGAATGATTTGTGAAGGATCATGTGACTCTGAAGACTGGAGTAATGATGATAAATTCAGCTTTGATCACAGGAATAAATTACACTTTACTATATATTCACATAGAGAACAGCTGCTTTACACTGGAGTCATATCTCACTGTTTTACCGTGTTACTAAATGCTGCCTTGGTGAGACTTGTTTGAAAAACTTTTGAATGGTAGTATAACTCATCCTGCACCATTTGTGTTACAGACATGAATAATCCATCAAAGCGTCTTACATGCAACCTCAGAGTAACGCACTGGCAACCATCCAACTAGCAGTTTCTTCATACTTTAAAACCGCTGCTACCACACATGAGATGCCTTCGACAAGACGATAGATCTGACCTACTATGAAATCTCAAACTAGACTAGGAGAGACATAGGGCACTGGCAAAGAAACCATATTAGATTACTAGGCCAAGGCCAAAGACTTCATCCCTATGATCTAAAATAGCATTGTTTAATTTCCTAGAGGATCACTAACCTAATAAATGATGCAGCACTTCTAAGAGAAAGAGGCTAGACTGTGTGAAGTTACCCTGATGAGAAATGAATGTCCAGAGAGCTTAAGATGAACAAGGACACTCAATCGTGCACTGAGATAATGAGGAAGATCTCAGTTTTCGGAGTCTTTTTACCAATATTATGATACACATTGATGATATCTTATGCTAGTAACAATAATCAACTGGTCTGGAAAAAAACTGTTCAGCATGTCTCAATGCTACACTGTATAGCCAAAAGTTTTGTGACGCCTGCCTTTACATGCACATGAACTTTAATGCCATCCCATTCTTAATCCGTAGGGTTTAATATGGAGTCGGCCTACTCTTTGCAGCTATAACAGCTTCAACTCTTCTGGGAAGGCTTTCCACAAGGTTTAGGAGTGTGTTTATGGGAATTTTTGACCATTCTTCTAGAAGCGCATTTGTGAGGTCAGGCACTGATGTTGGACGAGAAGGCCTGGCTCGCAGTCTCCGCTCTAATTCATCCCAAAGGTGTTCTATCGGGATGAGGTCAGGACTCTGTGCAGGCCAGTCAAGTTCCTCCACACCAAACTTGCTCATCCATGTCTTTATGGACCGACGCTTTGTGCACTGGAGCGCAGTCATGTTGGGACAGGAAGGGGCCGTTCCTAAACTGTTCCCACAAAGTTGGGAGCATGAAATTGTCCAAAATGTCTTGGTATGCTGAAGCATTAAGAGTTCCTTTCACTGGAACTAAGGGGCCAAGCCCAACCCCTGAAAAACAACCCCACGCTTGAGTTCACTGAGCTCCTGAGAGCGACCCATTCTTTCACAAATGTTTGTAGAAGCGTCTGCATGCCTAGTGCTTGATTTATACACCTGTGGCCATGGAAGTGATTGGAACACCTGAATTGCGTTTTAAGCAGATTGTATGTTCTTCCAGGATTCTCCTCTGAAAGCAGTGCAGATGTTGTGGGTAAACCTGATCATGGACACATTTGCATCTCTGGCTTTGGCCACCGAACCGCCCACTGAGTCTCTGTTGATGAGGAAACCCTACGGCCGAAACAAACCCCTGATCTCCAGTACCATGACCAAGAACATCCTGGGCCATGGTGTGTACCAGCTTGTCATCATCTTCACGCTGCTGTTTGTGGGTAAGTTACTTTATAGATCTGCAGAGCATGCGAAGTAGACCTGCGGGATTAATCATTAAAAGATTGTGATCTCGATTCAAACACCCACACGATCTCATTCTTAAATGACAGCGATTCGGCTCTGTCTATTAAAGCTTTGACGAGTCCGATCACAGCGAACATTCAGATCTGTGTTCTGATCCAGAGAGAGCCGTTGTCATGTGTAGATATAAAACAGCTTCACAAACAGTCTTTATTCTACACACACAGGATCATTATTTCTGTCTTACAATCATTCAGATTATCACAGAGGAACTGGATAAAAGTTTATAGTTCAGATATAAACACTGATGTCTACAGTAGTGATCAAAATAGAGCGAATCACCTTTAGAAAGAAACTTGAGGCTTCAGATAAAGATTGTATCCATTACATCATTACACCAGTAGGTGGAGACAAGAGACTGTTAAAAATGTGTGAGTCATTGAATCATTCACTCAAGAGATTCATTCAAAAACACTGATTCATCCAGTAATGAAACAAGTGAAGTCTTTATGAGTGAGTCATTGAATCATTCACTCAAGAGATTCATTCAAAAACACTGATTCATCCAGGAATGAAACAAGTGAAGTCTTTATGAGTGAGTCATTGAATCATTCACTCAAGAGATTCATTCAAAAACACTGATTCATCCAGTAATGAAACAAGTGAAGTCTTTATGAGTGAGTCATTGAATCATTCACTCAAGAGATTCATTCAAAAACACTGATTCATCCAGGAATGAAACAAGTGAAGTCTTTATGAGTGAGTCATTGAATCATTCACTCAAGAGATTAATTCAAAAACACTGATTCATCCAGTAATGAAACAAGTGAAGTCTTTATGAGTGAGTCATTGAATCATTCATTAAAGAGATTTGTTCAAAAATGCTGATTCATCCAGTGATGGAACAAGTGAAGTCTTTATGAGTGAGTCAGTGAATCATTCATTCAAGAGATTCATTCAAAAACACTGATTCATCCAGTAATGAAACAAGTGAAGTCTTTATGAGTGAGTCATTGAATCATTCACTCAAGAGATTCGTTCAAAAACACTGATTCATCCAGTAATGAAACAAGTGAAGTCTTTATGATTGAGTCATTGAAACATTCACTTAAGAGATTCGTTCAAAAAAAAAACACTGATTCATCCAGTAATGAAACAAGTGAAGTCTTTATGAGTGAGTCATTGAATCATTCACTCAAGAGATTCGTTCAAAAACACTGATTCATCTAGTAATGAAACAAGTGAAGTGTTTATGAGTGAGTCATTGAAACATTCACTTAAGAGATTCGTTCAAAAACACTGATTCATCCAGTAATGAAACAAGTGAAGTCTTTATGAGTGAGTCATTGAATCATTCATTAAAGAGATTTGTTCAAAAATGCTGATTCATCCAGTGATGGAACAAGTGAAGTCTTTATGAGTGAGTCAGTGAATCATTCATTCAAGAGATTCATTCAAAAACACTGATTCATCCAGTAATGAAACAAGTGAAGTCTTTATGAGTGAGTCATTGAATCATTCACTCAAGAGATTTGTTCAAAAACACTGATTCATCCAGTAATGAAACAAGTGAAGTCTTTATGATTGAGTCATTGAAACATTCACTTAAGAGATTCGTTCAAAAAAAAAACACTGATTCATCCAGTAATGAAACAAGTGAAGTCTTTATGAGTGAGTCATTGAATCATTCACTCAAGAGATTCGTTCAAAAACACTGATTCATCTAGTAATGAAACAAGTGAAGTGTTTATGAGTGAGTCATTGAAACATTCACTTAAGAGATTCGTTCAAAAACACTGATTCATCCAGTAATGAAACAAGTGAAGTGTTTATGAGTGAGTCATTGAAACATTCACTCAAGAGATTCGTTCAAAAACACTGATTCATCCAGTAATGAAACAAGTGAAGTCTTTATGAGTGAGTCATTGAATCATTCACTCAAGAGATTCGTTCAAAAACACTGATTCATCCAGTAATGAAACAAGTGAAGTCTTTATGAGTGAGTCAGTGAATCATTCATTCAAGAGATTCATTCAAAAACACTGATTCATCCAGTAATGAAACAAGTGAAGTGTTTATGAGTGAGTCATTGAAACATTCACTTAAGAGATTCGTTCAAAAACACTGATTCATCCAGTAATGAAACAAGTGAAGTCTTTATGAGTGAGTCATTGAATCATTCACTCAAGAGATTTGTTCAAAAACACTGATTCATCCAGTAATGAAACAAGTGAAGTGTTTATGAGTGAGTCATTGAAACATTCACTTAAGAGATTCGTTCAAAAACACTGATTCATCCAGTAATGAAACAAGTGAAGTCTTTATGAGTGAGTCATTGAATCATTCACTCAAGAGATTCGTTCAAAAACACTGATTCATCCAGTAATGAAACAAGTGAAGTGTTTATGAGTGAGTCATTGAATCATTCACTCAAGAGATTCGTTCAAAAACACTGATTCATCCAGTAATGAAACAAGTGATGTCTTTATGAGTGAGTCATTGAATCATTCACTCAAGAGATTCGTTCAAAAACACTGATTCACCCAGTAATGAAACAAGTGAAGTCTTTATGAGTGAGTCATTGAATCATTCACTCAAGAGATTTGTTCAAAAACACTGATTCATCCAGTAATGAAACAAGTGAAGTCTTTATGAGTGAGTCATTGAAACATTCACTCAAGAGATTCGTTCAAAAACACTGATTCATCCAGTAATGAAACAAGTGAAGTGTTTATGAGTGAGTTATTGAATCATTCATTCAAGAGATTTGTTCAAAAACGCTGATTCATCCAGTAATGAAACAAGTGAAGTGTTTATGAGTGAGTCATTGAATCATTCATTCAAGAGATATGTTCAAAAACGCTGATTCATCCAGTAATGAAACAAGTAGAGTCTTTATGAGTGAGTCATTGAATCATTCACTCAAGAGATTCGTTCAAAAACACTGATTCATACAGTAATGAAACAAGTAAAGTCTTTATGAGTGAGTCATTGAATCATTCACTCAAGAGATTCGTTCAAAAACACTGATTCATCCAGTAATGAAACAAGTGAAGTCTTTATGAGTGAGTCAGTGAATCATTCATTCAAGAGATTCATTCAAAAACACTGATTCATCCAGTAATGAAACAAGTGAAGTGTTTATGAGTGAGTCATTGAAACATTCACTTAAGAGATTCGTTCAAAAACACTGATTCATCCAGTAATGAAACAAGTGAAGTCTTTATGAGTGAGTCATTGAATCATTCACTCAAGAGATTTGTTCAAAAACACTGATTCATCCAGTAATGAAACAAGTGAAGTGTTTATGAGTGAGTCATTGAAACATTCACTTAAGAGATTCGTTCAAAAACACTGATTCATCCAGTAATGAAACAAGTGAAGTCTTTATGAGTGAGTCATTGAATCATTCACTCAAGAGATTCGTTCAAAAACACTGATTCATCCAGTAATGAAACAAGTGAAGTGTTTATGAGTGAGTCATTGAATCATTCACTCAAGAGATTCGTTCAAAAACACTGATTCATCCAGTAATGAAACAAGTGATGTCTTTATGAGTGAGTCATTGAATCATTCACTCAAGAGATTCGTTCAAAAACACTGATTCACCCAGTAATGAAACAAGTGAAGTCTTTATGAGTGAGTCATTGAATCATTCACTCAAGAGATTTGTTCAAAAACACTGATTCATCCAGTAATGAAACAAGTGAAGTCTTTATGAGTGAGTCATTGAAACATTCACTCAAGAGATTCGTTCAAAAACACTGATTCATCCAGTAATGAAACAAGTGAAGTGTTTATGAGTGAGTTATTGAATCATTCATTCAAGAGATTTGTTCAAAAACGCTGATTCATCCAGTAATGAAACAAGTGAAGTGTTTATGAGTGAGTCATTGAATCATTCATTCAAGAGATATGTTCAAAAACGCTGATTCATCCAGTAATGAAACAAGTAGAGTCTTTATGAGTGAGTCATTGAATCATTCACTCAAGAGATTCGTTCAAAAACACTGATTCATACAGTAATGAAACAAGTAAAGTCTTTATGAGTGAGTCATTGAATCATTCACTCAAGAGATTCGTTCAAAAACACTGATTCATACAGTAATGA
This sequence comes from Rhinogobio ventralis, assembly GCA_039654625.1. Taxonomy (NCBI): domain Eukaryota; kingdom Metazoa; phylum Chordata; class Actinopteri; order Cypriniformes; family Gobionidae; genus Rhinogobio; species Rhinogobio ventralis. The sequence goes on along the minus strand of CM077213.1, from coordinate 36,451,931 downwards.
AACAAGTAAAGTCTTTATGAGTGAGTCATTGATTCATTCATTCAAGGGATTAGTTCAAAAACTCTGATTCATCCAGTAATGAAACAAGTGAAGTCTTTATGAGTGAGTCAGTGAATCATTCACTCAAGAGATTCGCTCAAAAACACTGATTCATCCACTAATGAAACAAGTGAAGTCTTTATGAGTGAGTCATTGAATCATTCACTCAAGAGATTCATTCAAAAACACTGATTCATCCAGTAATGAAACAAGTGAAGTCTTTATGAGTGAGTCAGTGAATCATTCATTCAAGAGATTCGTTCAAAAACACTGATTCATCCAGTAATGAAACAAGTGAAGTGTTTATGAGTGAGTCATTGAATCATTCACTCAAGAGATTCATTCAAAAACACTGATTCACCCAGTAATGAAACAAGTGAAGTCTTTATGAGTGAGTCATTGAATCATTCACTCAAGAGATTTGTTCAAAAACACTGATTCATCCAGTAATGAAACAAGTGAAGTCTTTATGAGTGAGTCATTGAAACATTCACTCAAGAGATTCGTTCAAAAACACTGATTCATCCAGTAATGAAACAAGTGAAGTGTTTATGAGTGAGTCATTGAATCATTCATTCAAGAGATTTGTTCAAAAACGCTGATTCATCCAGTAATGAAACAAGTGAAGTGTTTATGAGTGAGTCATTGAATCATTCATTCAAGAGATTTGTTCAAAAACGCTGATTCATCCAGTAATGAAACAAGTAGAGTCTTTATGAGTGAGTCATTGAATCATTCACTCAAGAGATTCGTTCAAAAACACTGATTCATACAGTAATGAAACAAGTAAAGTCTTTATGAGTGAGTCATTGATTCATTCATTCAAGGGATTAGTTCAAAAACTCTGATTCATCCAGTAATGAAACAAGTGAAGTGTTTATGAGTGAGTCATTGAATCATTCATTCAAGAGATTTGTTCAAAAACACTGATTCATCCAGTAATGAAACAAGTGAAGTCTATATGAGTGAGTCATTGAATCATTCATTCAAACCCAGACTCGTCCATGGGATTGCAGACAGAGAAGCGTGATTGGTCACTCAGAGAACACGTCTCACTGCTCTAGAGTCCAGGGGCGGCGTGCTTTACCCCACTGCATCCCACGCTTTGCATTGCTCTTGGTGATGTAAGGCTTGGATGAGCTGCTCGGCCATGGAAACCCATTCCATGAAGCTCTCTACACACTGTTCTTGAGCTCATCTGAAGGCCACAGAAGTTTGGAGGTCTGGAGCTATTGACTCTGCAGAAAGTTGGCGTCTTCTGCGCACTGTGACCCTCAGCATGCGCTGACCCCGCTCTGTGATTTTACGTGGCCTATCACTTCGTGGCTGAGTTGCTGTTGTTCCCAATTGCTTCCACTTTGTTATAATCCCACTAACAGTTGAGCGTGGAATATTTAGTAGTGAGGAAATGTCAGGAATGGACTTATTGCACAGGTGGCAACCTATCACGGTACCACGCTTGAGTTCACTGAGCTCCTGAGAGCGACCCATTCTTTCACTAATGTTTGTAGAAGCGTCTGCATGCCTAGTGCTTGATTTATACACCTGTGGCCATGAAGGGATTGAACTCAGGGATTTGGAGGGGTGTACCAATACTTTTGGCAATATAGTGTACATTCATATAGGATATGCACTAGTTTCTGATGTTGTGTCCAGGTGAGCAGATCTTTGACATCGACAGTGGCAGGAACGCACCGCTGCATTCTCCCCCATCTGAGCACTACACCATCATCTTCAACACCTTCGTCATGATGCAGCTCTTCAACGAGATCAACGCCCGCAAGATCCATGGAGAGAGAAACGTGTTCGAAGGCATTTTCAGAAATCCCATCTTCTGCTCTATTGTCGTGGGCACTTTCGCCATCCAGGTACCAAAACCTTTCAATTTTTTTTTTGTTCAGACAAATTGCCATTGGTTGTACCAACTAATACAAATATGTTCTAAGAATGTTTGTTAACGCTTCCATTAAGTTACAAGAACGTTTTTTGTCTGCTGGACTTTCAAAACATCCAGTTTTTTAAATGTTCTAAAAACTTTTCTTAGTTATGTGAACGTTACGGAAAAATTCAGTTTGATCATTCTTCAAATATTATGGGAATGTTACTTTTGAATGTTCTTTGAATGTTCTGAAACAAGTAGCAACATTTAAAAAAAATGTCCAACTAAAATGTTTCTTAAAAAAAACACTCCATGAAAGATGTATAAATTACATTTTTGTGCTAAAGTTTTAAGAACATTATTAAAGACCAGATAACTTTGAACAAACGTTCTATTAATGTTTGCTCATAACGTTGAGAGAATCTTGCCAGAATGTTATGCTAAAGTTCTGAGAAGCTGGGAGTGCGTTTCCAAGAGTATTGTTAGCCAACTATTGCCGTTACTGTTCCAACAACAATCATAAACAGCATGACAAAGGTGTGTGGATGAACTACAGCTCCCCACCTGTTAAGAGCTCTTAAGCTAACATGCAGTACAATCTATATCTGTTATTTTATACACCAATCAGGCATAAAATTATGACATTAATCCTAATATCTGGCACCAAGATGTTAGCAGCAGATCCTTTAAGTCCTGTAAGTGCGAGGTGGGGCCTCCATGGATCGGACTTGTTTGTTCAGCACATCCCACAGATGCTCGATTGGATTGAGATCTGGGGAATTTGGAGGCCAAGTCAACACCTCAAACTCGTTGTTGTGCTCCTCAAACCATTCCTGAAGCATTTGTGCTTTGTGTCAGGAGCATTATCCTGCTGGAAGAGCCACAGCCACCAGGGAATACCGTTTCCATGAAAGGCTGTACATGGTCTCAACAATGCTTAGGTAGGTGGTACGTGTCAAAGTAACATCCACATGGATGGCAGGACCCAAGGTTTCCCAGCAGAACATTGCCCAAAGCATCACACTGCCTCCGCCGGCTTGCCTTCTTCCCATAGTGCATCCTGGTGCCATGTGTTCCCCAGGTAAGCCACGCACACGCACCCGGCCATCCACGTGATGTAAAAGAACACGTGATTCCTCAGACCAGGCCACCTTCTTCCATTGCTCCGTGGTCCAGTTCTGATGCTCACGTGCCACTTTTGGTGCTTTCGGCGGTGGACAGGGGTCAGCATGGGCACCCTGACTGGTCAGCGGCTATGCAGCCCCATACGCAACAAACTGAGATGCACTGTGTAGCTCTGCAGAGTGCTGAAACGCCCAGGGAAATACACACACAGCTGTTGCAGATCACTGCACAGATCAGCAGGCAGGCTGGAACGCGCCGTCACACCAACACCGACTGGAGAGCTGCTCGTCTCGAAGAAGCTTGAGGAGTGAAGAGATAGATGCTCTCGGCTCCAAAGCAGAAACATAATGCGATGTTGCCAGCGTACTTCCTTATATACCCACGAGGTGGGGGCGGAGTTACGCTATGCAAATTCCGCATGCCCATGGCATTGCATCGCCATTGGGCGCTTTGTTACATCTCGAAGATGATAGGCTTCTAAGCGAAACCCCCATTCGTCAGTCACTGACGTTACTCGGAGTGACTGAACGAAAGGGAACCTCAGAGTCCTCATGATCATTATTTACAGCAGCATCATGAAACTACTTAGTGACCTAATTGCATGTATATTTGAGTGAAATGTATACTACATATAATTATATGCATAAAAATGATAAAAATGGCTTTCTGTTATCCAAGTAAATAATCTGATATTAATTCTATTTGGAATGGATTAGCAGAAATTATCACTTCACCACCCGTGTGACATCATTAACGACAGTTTGATATTGACAAAATGACGGAAATTACTACAGTTTCAAGAGAAAGTCATGACTAGCTTGTTACTGTCTCCAATGATGCACCATACTACAGTGTTTAAGCAGTGAGTTATGAGTTTGTATATGTATTTATTAATACATATAGACTCACCTAAAGGATTATTAGGAACACCTGTTCAATTTCTCATTAATGCAATTATCTAATCAACCAATCACATGGCAGTTGCTTCAATGCATTTAGGGGTGTGGTCCTGGTCAAGACAATCTCCTGAACTCCAATCTGAATGTCAGAATGGGAAAGAAAGGTGATTTAAGCAATTTTGAGCGTGGCATGGTTGTTGGTGCCAGACGGGCCGGTCTGAGTATTTCACAATCTGCTCAGTTACTGGGATTTTCACGCACAACCATTTCTAGAGTTTACAAAGAATGGTGTGAAAAGGGAAAAACATCCAGTATGCGGCAGTCCTGTGGGCGAAAATGCCTTGTTGATGCTAGAGGTCAGAGGAGAATGGGCCGACTGATTCAAGCTGATAGAAGAGCAACTTTGACTGAAATAACCACTCGTTACAACCGAGGTATGCAGCAAAGCATTTGTGAAGCCACAACACGCACAACCTTGAGGCGGATGGGCTACAACAGCAGAAGACCCCACCGGGTACCACTCATCTGCACTACAAGTAGGAAAAAGAGGCTACAATTTGCACGAGCTCACCAAAATTGGACAGTTGAAGACTGGAAAAATGTTGCCTGGTCTGATGAGTCTGGATTTCTGTTGAGACATTCAGATGGTAGAGTCAGAATTTGGCATAAACAGAATGAGAACATGGATCCATCATGCCTTGTTACCACTGTGCAGGCTGGTGGTGGTGGTGTAATGGTGTGGGGGATGTTTTCTTGGCACACTTTAGGCCCCTTAGTGCCAATTGGGCATCGTTTAAATGCCACGGCCTACCTGAGCATTGTTTCTGACCATGTCCATCCCTTTATGACCACCATGTACCCATCCTCTGATGGCTACTTCCAGCAGGATAATGCACCATGTCACAAAGCTCCAATCATTTCAAATTGGTTTCTTGAACATGACAATGAGTTCACTGTACTAAAATGGCCCCCACAGTCACCAGATCTCAACCCAATAGAGCATCTTTGGGATGTGGTGGAACGGGAGCTTCGTGCCCTGGATGTGCATCCCACAAATCTCCATCAACTGCAAGATGCTATCCTATCAATATGGGCCAACATTTCTAAAGAATGCTTTCAGCACCTTGTTGAATCAATGCCACGTAGAATTAAGGCAGTTCTGAAGGCGAAAGGGGATCAAACACAGTATTAGTATGGTGTTCCTAATAATCCTTTAGGTGAGTGTAGATTGTATTACAGTGTAAGCTGGTTTATAAATATTGCAAAACTAATGGCAGATGAAATATCTTTATAATCACTAGTATGTATTTCTCCGTAGATTAAGTTACAGTGTCAAAGTTTATTTGGTTATTTGGCCCAGTAATAATTTAGTCTTCATTAAAAGGGTCTGCATGATTTGAGAGAAGTGCAGTTATGAATATACTTCACCGCACCGCTTTATCAGTTCCTCACAGTTTCGTTTTGACGTTTGGTTTTAGATTGTGATCGTCCAGTTTGGAGGGAAGCCGTTCAGTTGTTCTCCTCTGGACGTGGAGAAGTGGATGTGGTGTGTGTTCCTGGGGCTGGGAGAGCTGGTCTGGGGACAGGTAATATCCATCTGATATTCTTTCAAAACAACTAATTCAACAACCATACATCTGCTGTCCTGTGTTCATTCATTTATCGTCTTTCTCATTTCAGGTCCTCAGGGATACTTCACCCATCATTTATTTACTCTCATGTCGTTCCAGACCTGTAGGACTGACCGACACAAAAGAAGAAGGGTTTCTAGTGTTGATTTGGACCCTTTTCTTTGAATGGATAAAAAATATCAAATAATAAAAAATGTGTTCCATTGAAGAACGAAAGTCATACAAGTTTGGAAGGACATGAGGGTGATTAAATTATGACAGAATTGACATTTTTAGGTGAACTATCCATTTGATAACTGTAGTATTTTTTAAATAATGTAATTTGCCATGTCGTTACTGAGAGGCTGACAGATTCACAACAGAAAGGTATTGCAAATTGATCTTAGTAGCACTTATTGGACGCTTTTCACAGACTGTCGAACATCCTAATTCTAGCAAAGTTTGTTTGTATTTTCTTTTTTCTTCTTTACACCCTTTACTTTTATTTCCTTGGTTAAAGGAGTGTCGGCAAATTTGACATCTTTAGATAATCAATCTCTCATAGAGACAGGAACTAAACAAAGTTACTGACAGACTGGGAAGAGAGGAGCCGCAACAATGGAGAATATGAGGGAAATATCAACATTCAAGCAGGAAAACCTGCTCTAGTGTTCTTTTTGCCATCAAATTATTAACAGTATCTGCGATTATCCAGGTGTTCCCACAAACTTTGAGCTTTGAAGATGGAGCTCTGAAATGTCTCTTTTTGTGCTATGATGTTCTAAAATCTGTCATGCGCATCCTCACTCTGGGTCAGGTTATATCAACAATCCCAAACAGCAAGCTGAGGTTCCTCAAAGGGGCTGGTCGGCTGACGCAAAAGGATGAGATGACGGCCGAGGAGGAGATGAACGAGGACCAGGAGGAGATCGATCACGCGGAGAGAGAGTTGCGGCGAGGGCAGATCCTCTGGTTTAGAGGCCTCAACAGAATCCAGACTCAGGTTAGAGCCGCTTTGGATAGTTACGCCTGCCTGAAATATTCAGCATGAATTCTGCACTGAAATGGCATCTGTAGGAAGTAGCCATACTTATGCTTGTACATCAATTGTGTTTGTAATTATGTACTTGAGATTCAACCATCTGCACGGCTGGCAGTGTGTTTTACAGCCAGATTTAGAACAGTGCGGAGGTTGAACCGCAGCTCAGCTCTGCCAAACGTCATTACTGGCACAAACATCAGCGCGGATCGCAAGACTTTTGTACTGTTGCATTAATCATGTGCTGTCGGGACACCTTTCATGAATAACACCTTCATATTCCAACCGAATAGTCACAAAAGTCACAAAAGTAGCAGTGGAAATCTGACGATAAACTTGGGTACAGTTCTAATCGTAAGCAGAAATTATGATCTCAAAGACAATAGCTACACACCATTAAAGGTGCAGTGTGTAGTATTTATGAGGATCTATTGATGGAAATGCAATATAATATACATAACTACGTTTTCAGTGGTGTATAAAGACTTTACATAATGAATCATTATGTTTTTATTACCTTAAAATTAGGCTTTTCTATCTACACACACCCTTACAGTGAAGTCGCATTTTGCGCCGCCATGTTTCTACAGTAGCCCTAAACGGACAAACTTCTCTACAGAGCGCTAGTCACTCTCTGCTGTCTCAGACGACGACATTTTTGTCCTGTGTCGGCCACCAGAGCTTCTCTCTTTGAAAGGGAGGGGTGAGCGGTGGGTGATTGCATTTCATAACCTCACCACTAGATGCCGCTAAAATCTACACACTGCACCTTTAAAGGAATGAGGTCATGTGACAATGTAGCATAGCACTGTTTGAAACATTTATTGTTGCATAATGACTAACAAATAGTAAGTGAAATCAGTTGGTAATAATAGTTTTATTACTAGTATAATTCCACATATAGCGGTTAGTGCTTATATGTTTCCTAACATCTGCTGTTTGTCAAGTCAGTTAGAACTACTTTTTCATTTAATGAACATTCATGAGCAAAGCCAAGTAGTTTATTTTGAACCCTCCTCCCACTCAGATCATTCCCACGCCCCTGATAATATTGATCATTTCTATGAAGTTGACAGCGATTGACAGCGATTTCCCCTGCCTGGGTCATTCCTACAGTTTGGTGGATTTTATGTCTTGTATATTTTACATTAAATGTTAATCACAGGGTTCATACAAGGTGCTTAAAGTGCTTATGAAATTCAAGTCCTGGAAAACCTTTGAAATTTGTGTTTAATTTTATTGATAAGACAATATTTTCACGCAAAATTAACGCTGCAGCCCTTCTCTGATATAGATATAGTCATTTTGCATGGCTACGATATTGCTCATATAAATATCCAAGTATATGATACAGCTTTCATTCTTCAGGTCAATCATATATTAATAAAATCAGTTTGATTAAGGAAAGCGATATCTTTGTCATAGTATCCTTTCAATGGGTAAAGTTACCACAGGCATTGTATATGTGCTGCACTTTATTTGTACCACTTTGTTTTAATACTTTATTTTATTATTAGTATATTTTTAAAGATAATAAAGATATTGTTTGATAAGTGAGATATCTGATTGTATTCCTTGAAAACCCGAAAAGTCCTGGAATTTCTGTATGAACCCTGTCATCAACTTCCACGTTTTTCCATGCATACTCCCCCTAACACACATTCATGGTTAGTACCTAAGCATAACTGAAAAAAAAATATTGAAGCACTTGACAGGTTACATGTATATTTCTAAATGAGCAATTCTGAGTATTACCGTATACATGTACTTACTCTCTTGGATTTTTTTTAATGTATAAAACCGTTGTATTCATGTCAACCCTGTTATCTTAAGTGTGTGCCATAAATCACATGACCTGCTAAGTATCAGTCAAACTTTATTGACTTATCTAATAGTGTAAAACATAACCTGTCCACCCTGTTGTGTCAATTTATACAATGTTTATTTGTAAATGTGAACCTGGGCCACAAAACCAGTCATAAGGGTCATTTTTTTATTGAGATTTATATATCATCTAGCTGAATAAATAAGCTTTCCATTGATGTGTGGTTTGTTAGGATATGACAATATTTGAACATACAACTATTTGAAAATCTGGAATCTGAGGGTGCAAAAAAATCTAAATATTGAGAAAATCTCCTTTAAAGTTGTCCAAATGAAGTCCTTAGCAATGCATATTACTACTACTAATATTTTTTTAAAATATATTTACGGTAGGAAATTTGCTAAATATCTTCATGAACATGATCTTAATATCCTAATGATTTTTGGCATAAAAGAGAAATGGATCATTGTTGACCCACACAATGCATTGTTGGCTATCGCCACAGACACACCCGTGAGATCAGGACCGGTGTTGAGCTCCAGGGGCACAAATGTTAATCTTCTGCTACCATGTTGTTCTTACGTAGCTAGTAATGGGTTTTATTAGCTTAAAACATCCACCCTTTTGCATATTGCATTGTAAAAGTGTCATAACAGGGTGGACAAATTTCCTAGAATGTGAAATATGTGTTCAGGATTATTAGGTTATACTAGCCTGAGCTTGACCAGTGTGTTTTGATAGGTGTGTGTATGATAGACAGAAACAAACCTGCTCAGTACAAAAATCCACCAAACTTTAGGAATGACCAACCTGCTGAGTGTATTTTGTAACTTCACTCCAACTCGCCCAACTCTGCTCACATACTCTGATCTGGAACCAGTGTTGCCTGATTGGGTCAATCTTATTTGGATTTTATTGTCATACCAATCAAGCATTATTTTTATCTCCTTAAAACAAAATAATGAGAAAAAAACAACAACAGGAAAACAGATCAAAACAGGGCAAATACATTAAAGAGAATTAGCAAATATGACTAAAATGTGCAGGTGGAAACTGTCAAGATGGCAATCAAGAAATTAACCAATGACTTTAACCCTCGGAAAAACACATCTTTTTCAAATGTCAACAGTAAGAATAAGCCGATTTAAGTGGAAAAAAGTGCCCCATATGGCATTTCACACCCGTTAATGCACACACCACAGCCAAAATGTGTCATTCATTGATACATACGGTACGACAAAAACATAACAACAACAATGTGCTTACCTTTGTGTTGCGCTTTAACTTCAGACTACAGTTCTGTCAGGACCACTATCGTCAAAGATGACTGATTGACTATTAGCATAGAGTTTGGATTGGCGGTTCTGTTCCTGGGAAAGAGCAGCGGTAACCCCTCTTAGGGTAAGCAGAACAGAACCAACATAATGTTGGTTTGAACAAACTCACCGGCCTGTAGCCTTCTAGTAATCCTGAAGACATTGATTAGCTGGTTCAGGTGTGTTTGATAAGTGCCCACCCCTGGTCTAGACGGTTTAAAAGTTACAGATGTCCTGATCAGCATGACGATGGACAGGAGTCATATAGTCCCATATTCGATTTCAATTAAGTCATTCACTATAGGCCTATTTATAAAGAGCCTTCGAGTCATCATCTCCCACAGGTGTAATCCACGTTTGACTCTTTACTGTAGATAACTGTCTGTATATTTATGCCACTTTGGCATTGCGACCACTTGAATACACACTTACAAGTTAGTGTGCTAAAAACCCAAGTTAGCCCAAATTTTTACCCGCACAATCTAATTCAAAACCACCCAATCTGGCAACACTGATAAGCAGCGAACCTGTGAACAGAACAACTTCCTTATTCTAAATATCAGCACTACTGGAACGCCGTTTTGTCCAATCGGATTAGAGGACCAGAACCAACTGTTGTATAATGCACCTGCATGCTGGAGTTTAGTAGTGGCATGCAAATCATTTACAGTGACTTGTACTGCCTGCTGATTGTGTGATATGATAACAGTGCTCTCCTAGGCGTAATGATGCAGTCCTGCGGTAAGGCTCGTGAAGGCGTCTGGGCGTTCATCAAAGCTGCAGCGGCAAGGAGGAGGACTTTTCTAGAGCCATCAAAACCTCAGTGCTAATTTAAGATGAAGTGTTTAATGTGTGATGAGGGCCTGTCATAGTCTTCTAAACCATGTCCATGTGATGAAGCATTGGTCACGTCTTTGACGCGCTGTGCTCCGTGTATTTCTCTCCCCCTTCCTGCAGATCGAGGTAGTGAACACGTTCAAGAGCGGGACTTCCTTTCAGGGGGCTCTGAGACGCCAGTCCTCCACCACCAGTCAAAATCAGGATGTAACCAATGTTTCTAGTCCTAGTCACGTGTCCTTGTGCAATGCTCTTTCCTCTCCTACCAGCACTGCTGCTCCCTCTGGGCGTGAGTGACACTCTTCTTTGGGTGTTTGTCAGGGATGCCCTTGGACCCCAGACCTGCATTGGGCCAATCACAACAACGAGCACAGAACTGTCAATCAAAACCAGAAAAGCAGGTCTATGAATAAAAAAATGCCAAGATATTTGAAAAAGTGGGTAAGATGCCACAAAATACGAGACGTGGCCCCTACATACATACAGTCAAAGCAAGCATGATCCAGACACAGATGTAATGTTTCTCTAGTGTGTGCTGAGTTTGTTCTAAATCTGAGCTCTTGTCATATTTTATTACCATTTTATAAACTATAGCGAACAAACTGTGATAATGTGAGAAATGTTGAAGGTGTCTGAATACATTTTGGGTTGACTGTATCTTAACAGGTCAGTAAAAACCAAAAAGCAAACCTTTTAAACCAGTGGTGCCCAATCCTGTTCTTGGAGATCTACAAACCTGCAGAGTTCAGATCCAACCCTCATCTAACACACCAAGTGCTCCTGACGATCTTAATTAGTCGTGTGTGTTTGATCAGGATTGGAGCTGAACATTTCCGGAAGATAGGGCTGTGTCCGAAATCACCCTCATTTGCTATTCCCTACCAAGGCCGTAACCATGTCTTGAACATTGGGGGGGGACCAATTTAAGAAACAGAACAGTGAATTAAATTCTAGATCTAATTCGAAATGGGAAATAATAATTTTGGGACTATTTGCAAATAATATTTGCATGAATTTGCATCAAATATATTGTTAGTCCTGAGATTCTTCACGTTAGTGAATAAATACACACATCCGCTGTTTGGATTCCCTAATGGTCTGGGGTCCGTTCTTCGAACCTCGCTTAACTGACTCTCACAATGCATTATGGGTATTATCTAGCCGTTGAGCGTACATCGGTTGTACACTCATTGTTGCTGTGCATTGTGGGATTGAATGAGTGCACTCAATAACATCTACTATGGTTTCGGACACCACTACCATATACAATTAAAGGTATGGGGGGGGGGGGGATTTCGGACACAGCCTAGATCTCCAGGTACAAGATTGGGCACCCCTGTTTTAGACTGATCATTAAACAGTAAATGTTATAAAAAAGGCATCACAGGAAAGCAGCTCTGCAGCACAGATTCTAGAAAGAAGCTCTGCATTAATGTTGTGTCAGGGTTACCATAATTATGAGAAAACAGCTACTCAGAGCTGTTCACATTCACTGACTCAGAAGTGATTTGTTTCTATGGCAACACCAAAATGAATCCATGTAATACTTTGTTATTGACAACAAAATCCTTCATCACTATATTAGTTCACCACTATATGCTCTCACAAAATAAATTAAATAAAAAACAAAAAAAGCACACCACGTTATAAGCTGTAATATAACAGCATAAAATTCCCAGTTTCCAATATTTTCAACGTACAAGACACGATTTGGCGTGAATGCAGCATTACTTTCACCTTTATCCCATAGGACAGTATAGGGAGAGACAGGAGGCAATGTGGGGGTTACAGGACCAGGAGAGGGCCTTGAAATCTGGTCACCCAAGGTGTAGCTGTCCCATACAGACAGCAACATAGTGTTGCCCAGATCCGGCCCACATCTGGTACACGTGGAATCCAAATGTACCAGATGTGGCCCGGATCTGGGCCGACATTATGTTGCTGTCAGGGTGGACACAAGTCTGGCTCTGACAGATACAGCAGGAAGATCTGACAGACATTTCTGATCAGGCATTAAAAACACTGGACACCGGAGCTCTCGAACTGTTAGACGATTAGCGTAATTGTCAAAGGGCATCCCTGAAAATCTGCTTTGCTTCTGATTTCCTCTTGCTTTTCATGTCAGTTTATCAGATCATCTTTAACCCACTTCTCAGAAGAACATGTGTTTCAATGTACCATGTGTTTGTTTTCCCCAGAGTGCTAAGAGCCCTGGACTAAGGGTGCAGCCTACGAAGTGAATTTCAGGTTGTGAGTCCCTCCATTGTCCGTCGCAAAATTGATGTGAACTAATATTCCACCAACAAACTCACCAGGCTGGGTAAACATTCAAGTATAGCCAATGGTACCATTCCCCACTCCGCTGTAGCCTGACATGTTCTCTAAAATGCTCTAGGTTGCATTGTTGAAGTTACGCTATTGATCATGGGAGGCTGTTTTGTTGTCCTTTTTTACTTTTTTCTCTCCACACAGATACGGAGACGTGTGAAGAGAGTGGCGCTTCCTCCCCATAGTCTTGTCTTATTTGTCGTCTGTGTGATGTAGATCGGAGGCCCACAGCGACCCATTATGTCTCATGGCTTTACTCTGTTGGTCATGTAGTCTGCTGTGTGATGCTGACAGTTGCAGAATCTCACTAAACGTTAGGCCAGTCTTCATCTATGTGATTCCTCCGACATTTGTTTTCATCTGTCATTCAGACCAGTTTGTGTTGGCATTGTAAGTTTGCTCTTAGCTAGGTTGAAAGTGTGCTATTTCTCTACAGGAAAAAAGTTTAGAATCAAGTATGTTGGTGGTTGTAGGATAACTTTATTCCAGCAATCATTTCATGGTGGGGCCAATGTAGGCATGATATAGGCTTCAGGTAGGGGCTATTGACAGCCCTATTTGAATTAGCCCCAGTATGAACTAATTCTGATAGGGCCAGCATGGACAAAGCCATGGACAAACCCATGTATGGCCCCTATTGGGGCTAATTCAGATAGGGCCAACATGGAACCCATGGACAAACCCATGTATGACCCCTACTGGGGCTAATTCAGATAGGGCCAACATGGAACCCATGGACAAACCCATGTATGTCCCCTACTGGGGCTAATTCAGATAGGGCCAACATGGAACCCATGGACAAACCCATGTATGACCCCTACTGGGGCTAATTCAGATAGGGCCAACATGGAACCCATGGACAAACCCATGTAGGGCCCCTAGAGCCGACATGGAACCCATGGACAAACCCATGTAGGGCCTCTAGGGCCAAAATGGAAACCATAGACAATAGGGCTAATTCAGATAGGGCTGACATGAATCCCATGGACAAACCCATGTAGGGCCTCTAGGGCTGACATGGAACCCATGGACAAACCCATGTAGGGCCCATACTAGGGCTAATTCAGATAGGGCTGACATGAAGCCCATGGACAAACCCATGTAGGGCCTCTAGAGCCGACATGGAACCCATGGACAAACCCATGTAGGGCCTCTAGGGCCAAAATGGAAACCATAGACAATAGGGCTAATTCAGATAGGGCTGACATGAATCCCATGGACAAACCCATGTAGGGCCCATACTAGGGCTAATTCAGATAGGGCTGACATGAAGCCCATGGACAAACCCATGTAGGGCCTCTAGGGCTGACATGGAACCCATGGACAAACCCATGTAGGGCCTCTAGGGCTGACATGGAACCCATGGACAAACCCATGTAGGGCCTCTAGGGCTGACATGGAACCCATGGACAAACCCATGTAGGGCCCATACTAGGGCTAATTCAGATAGGGCTGACATGGAACCCATGGACAAACCCATGTAGGGCCTCTAGAGCCAAAATGTAACCCATGGACAAACCCATGTAGGGCCCATACCTTAAGCCCATATTGTGCCTACATTGGCCCTACCATGAAATGTTGGCTGGTATGCATAGCATGTCAGTAGTTGGTGGTATCATAGCAGCTCTGTTCCAAACCCTAGCGAGCCCCTCTCCATTCCTGTGCTTGGGCAGCTCCCTTCTAAAAGAAGGTTCACATGGACAGTGAATAAAAGGCTATTTTTAATTGGGAGGTAATGAGAGGCGTCAAGAGCACAGTGACTGCTATCAGTTCATAGATGCAGGGATATAGTTTAAGTAGGAACTCTAGTACTAACCAACAGTACAGAGAATTAGAGACCTACATTGCTTTACTGTCCATAGGGGCTTTCGCACCGGGTAGTAAGGCAGCATCCTAAGCCAAACAGAACCTAATACGGGACGGATATGAAACACTCTACAACGAATGCTGATTCCTCACTTGAATCGAAGAATAGATAACAATGTTGCTATGCTAACAACTAATACTCTAATGAATAGTCCAGATAGATATCGTCTATTTTAATTAGACTGAATTTTTTTATCAATGTAGAATGGACTAACATACAAAAAATCTCAACCCAGTCCACTGAGATTGTTGCAGTGCATTCTGGGGTTGCTTTATCAGTGAAGGACACATGCAATGCTGTTAGAATGAGTTATCTTTGAACATGTCTAGGTAGGCTGCTCACTAGGTTGTGGAACAAGACCATAGACCATAGAGCTTACTGTGAGAATTATGCCTAGATTATTGTACTTTGTTTTTCCGAAAGCTTATTTGTAATTGTAAACCTTTGAAGTGGAATATTAGCTACTCCCAACTATTAAAATTTCAATTCCACAGTAATACATTATTAAGGGATTCTCTTATTTTTTTTAGTGTAGTTCTGTGAACCTCAACAAAACTTTTCGGCCTATACTTGAGTGTTTACACAGAGACGCATGGAGTTGTTAAAAGAACAGACTTTTGTTTGTTCTCGTCTTTTCTTATTCCACAGTCTGTGTGCCTGTGTTCATCTCCACATGGTGTTGTCCCGAGTTGCATGTTGTGTGTAGTCGTTGAGTTGGCTTGTCAAGCTTTTGGTTTGCTTCCATCATCGTGTTGTGACCCTATGCTCTCGAAGCATAGGATCTCCTGTTCCCGTCATTCTTAAGTCTTTGTAGACTTCTACTCTTTCTTTTTTTGGCTTTGACTTTGTGTTTACCTTGAAACTCATCTTGAACCTATCTAATCTGTTTCTCTTACCAACTTCCCACGAGATGTTTTCAACTTGCATGACATTTTGTTTTTCCTTTGTTTTGTTTAATTTTTGTTGAATTAACAATGCTTGTCTCTAGGTATACAACACATTGGATCTTACACTGTATACTGTATTGTGTACTGAACGGGACATAAGAGCATTGCCTATGTTTTCTTATTATCATGAGTTTGAGTTGCGTTCTTTTCAATGCAAATGTTTTCCAAATGTTTTGGTGGCTCCACGGCTGTCCTTCCTCTGTTGTCACTGGAGGGAGGGAGGGGGGGGGGGGGGGTCTTCCGACTCACTTTACAACCCTTTGACACTGATCTCTTTCCTCACGCAGATACGTGTTGTGAACGCATTTCGTAGCTCTCTCTACGAAGGCTTGGAAAAACCCGACTCCAGAACCTCCATCCACAATTTCATGACTCATCCAGAGTTTAGAATAGAGGACTCCACACCTCACATTCCTCTTATAGACGACACCGACATTGATGACGAGGCGGCCAGGAAGAACTCCAGCCAGCCCACGTCTCCCAACAAGAACAACAACGCCATCGACAGCGGCATAAACCTGACAACCGACACGAGTAAATCTGCTGCTTCCTCCAGTCCCGGGAGCCCGCTTCATAGTCTGGAGACATCGCTTTAGCCACCTCACGTGGGAGATCACTCCATAATCATCTTAAACTCTACGTTTAAAAGCACTCCGGAGTGCATGCGAACTGTTGACTGAAGAACGCGTGGTCGCGCCACTACTTTTATCGAACGACGACTGACTCGGATGATGGCGGAGTGACTCGAGAAGCGCAAGCACAGCGCTCCCATTTCCTGAGGAAACGACAGACTATTACGAGTAATTTAAATCAAATTCAGCTATTATCGTTGCTCCTGCATGAATGTACATTACCCAGGTTTTTATTTAGAAACCTTATTTTTATTTAAACGGTTTGATTTGATTTGGTGGGACGTGCGGTGGACTGCTATTTTACGACAGCTTATCTGATTCACTGATCTGTGAGTATTGTGTGTGGCATGTATCTAATTGTATAGATTTATTTGGTTATCGATTAAGGTGTATCCAGGTCGCAGGGCTCAACTTGCACAGTAGATTTGCACCTGTCGGAAAAGAGAAACCCATGGAAATTAGAATTTATTAAGCGTACATATATATTTATAGACATATTATAAATATATATTTACAGAGTTTATCTTTATTTGTTGGCATGTTGCCTTGTTCTGCTTCAATAACTACTTTAACTTATTTATGTCCTAAAGAGAATGTAATTTGTTTACAAAACCTGTAGATACGTCCTGGTTTCTTTGTAGGGTTCAAAACCACGCAGCAGACGTAGTTGGAACAGCTCACGTTGTTCAGTACTCCTGTAATATCGGATTCTAGGTGTTTTATTACCAATTGTGCGCTGGACTTGCCTGCTATTTTGTCAAATAATGTAGATATTTTTAGAAGATAACAAAAGAAACCAAAATATAGTGGGATATATCATTAATGTGGCATCGTAGTATTAAAAGTCGGGATCGACGGCTCTGAACGCCCCCCGAGAAAATCCAATAGGTTTTGCTGGATTTGAAGGTTTCGTCGAAGTCAACGCTTGCAATGAACTTGTGGTCGGCCTCAAATGTGAGCATATATATATATATATATATATATATATATATATCAGGTTGGGTTTAAATATCTTCTTTAGAAGTACATAATATTTAACATAAAATAGTTTCAGTTCCGTGTGACCATCGAAAGCTGCGATGGGTTTTATGTTGGAAACGTGTAAACTAAGTTATATTTGGCATCTCTGTATGGAAATCAAAATTGTGTTCAAATATTGTGATCTATTGTGTTGATTCTTCTTTTTTGACATTTAATTTGTAGATTTCTTTTGGTTGAAGGAAATGAACCCAGCTCCTGAGCTGACGACACTTTGAACAACTGAATTATGTAATGTAACGAAACAAAACCAAGAAGGAATGTTGCTTTTTACTCTTAAGAGAAAAACCCAAACCAACAAACAACAATACACACACACACACACACACACACGCACACATTTATGATCCTTTTCTGCACTATTCGGATATGAATGAATTTCTGTGGTGTAAATTTAGATGTGCTTCTGTGTTCAAATCAAGCTTGTCTTCCTGCAGTCAGTAAATATACTCTAGCATCTCAACAGTATTCACTAGTCGTTAACTATTTATTGTACTCTAGAAGTTAAAGGACAAATGGGAGTCTATCAGAAGGCACACTTATAAAGTCACCCATGTATTCGTTAATATTCTTTGCATTTATCAGCAATTGGAAAGGCATGATGTCATACACTTGATATGCAACTCATCTTTCGCCAAATTTGGACTTGTTTTTTGACAATTTTCCTCATCAAGATAAGGTGCACAAGCTTTAACTGTTAGCTCAGGCATACTCAATGAGAGAAATATACAAAAAACTTTTTTCGTTTTTCGCAGAAATCTTTTACCCGTGTTAAAGGGATAGTTCACCTAAAAATTGCAATTCTGTCATCATTTACTCAACGCAAGACTTCTGCACTATATTCCTCGTCTTCTGAAGTCAAACAATACAGAAGATTGAAAAAAAGTTATTATTTACTGAAAATCTTCACACATCCTCCATAGCTCTCCTTCACTGTAAAAAGTGAGTTGACTTAACTTAAAAAAGTGAGGAAACCTGTAGTAAATAAACTTCAATTGTCAAGTTCACATAACTTAATTTTTTTTAATCATGCATGAAGTTTATTACTTAATAATTTTAAGGCAACCGTGTTTCCTCGCGTTAAGTCAACTGATCACTTTTTACAGTTCATGTAATGATGAACACATAACCCAGACAGCAACATAGTGTCGGCCCTGATCCGGGCCACATGTGGATTCCAGATGTGGGCCGACACTGTTTGCTCTAGATCTTTTCAATTGATCAGCCGATCCAGTCCCGAAAACAGTCTGACTGATGCGAGTCTATCTGTTCGTTTTCGGGTGAACTGTCCCTTTAGCAAGTTTCAAAGCCTCATCCACAATCATTCTCACAACTCACACTGACCAAAAGAATCGCCTCTGACACGTTGAAAGTTTGTCTGAAATGTGTGTGGACTGCAATGACTCCAGACCAGATCTTTTACGGTATGACTGGCCACTTCAGTTCAATTCAGTTTCGTTTAGTTCTGCGCCCTGTGTTGACGGGCCAAATAACGGATGCAGTTTAACATGTTTAACCAATAAATCGGAAGGATGAAAGCATTCTAATAATAATCACGAATAGTAATATTTCTTGCAATACATCAGCTTCTATGTACTGTACTTAGCAGCATGCGTTTTGTGGAACAAAGAGCATACGACGCCACAGGTACTTTTGGCGCACTAGCAATTTATGGGTAAATGAAAAGTGTTCATTCATCTTGTTTTTATGAATTTTATAATCTATACAATAATTGTAAATAAAAAACTCAATGTCTTTGTTCATTTAATACTATGCAAAAAGTCAAGCTTTCTGATTGTTTCTCATCTACCCTAGAGTGTGTTGCTGGAATGTTTGTGGTCTCAAAGTCAGTAAAACAACAAAAAAAATTGTGATGTAAATGATTTTCTAGCCTGAGAACATGAACTGACTCTTGTTGCTTCCCTGTCCATACCACGATTCCAGACGGGAGCGCAAGTGATACAAATGAAATGGAAGAAAAAAATGAAAAAACAAGCACTTAATAAATTCCCCGAGGAGCATGAACCAGTGTGTCCCGTGAGCAGTGTGTGTGATGTTTCATCTGTGGCACGAATAGATGTGCTGGGTTTGAGCAATACACCAGTTAAAGCTGTATTATGTGCTTTAGTCTGTCTGTCCAACACGTTCTCACTCCCACTCGTCGCCTGGTCAAGACCCCTCAGCCATTGATTTCAGTTGTTTGCCCAGTGCGTCAGATCAAGACACTTTTAATTCTTTGCATTTGTTAAATATTATAAATATTTATAGGCTACTTTTATATTTTGGAGCAACTAACCCCACTCCTACCCTAAACCTACTCACTTCTCAACAATATAAAACACTTAACAGGCAAATACAAGTACAGTCACAGGTATGTATTGTAAAAACTGACCAAAAACAGTATAAAAGTATTAACTTGTGTTGCAATCCAGGTCTTCTGAAGTCATACGATATCTTTATGAGAAGAACAGAGTTGATCTTGATGTTTTAATCACTGAAACGATGATCCCGCCGCTCCATGAACACACGCACTCAGTCATATCTCATTCAAAAGATACACCCGACTCTTTAGCATGACGCAGTCGGTCACGAGACACACAAGAGCCAATGACATTTCACTATCAAAGCTGGCTTAATGACGCGATCGGTCACAAGACACACGAGAGCCAATGACATTTCACTATCAAAGCTGGCTTAATGACGCGATCGGTCACGAGACACACGAAAGCCAATGACATTTCACTATCAAAGCTGGCTTAATGACGCGATCGGTCACGAGACACACGAAAGCCAATGACATTTCACTATCAAAGCTGACGTAATGACGGGATCGGTCACGAGACACACAAGAGCCAATGACATTTCACTATCAAAGCTGACGTAATGACGCAATCGGTCACGAGACACACGAGAGCCAATGACATTTCACTATCAAAGCTGACGTAATGACGCAATCGGTCACGAGACACACGAGAGCCAATGACATTTCACTATCAAAGCTGGCTTAATGACGCGATCGGTCACGAGACACACGAAAGCCAATGACATTTCACTATCAAAGCTGACGTAATGACGGGATCGGTCACGAGACACACAAGAGCCAATGACATTTCACTATCAAAGCTGACGTAATGACGCAATCGGTCACGAGACACACGAGAGCCAATGACATTTCACTATCAAAGCTGACGTAATGACGCGATCGGTCACGAGACACACGAGAGCCAATGACATTTCACTATCAAAGCTGACGTAATGACGCGATCGGTCACGAGACACATGCGAGCCAATGACATTTCACTATCAAAGCTGACGTAATGACGCAATCGGTCACGAGACACACGAAAGCCAATGACATTTCACTATCAAAGCTGACGTAATGACGCAATCGGTCACGAGACACACGAGAGCCAATGACATTTCACTATCAAAGCTGACGTAATGACGCGATCGGTCACGAGACACACGAGAGCCAATGACATTTCACTATCAAAGCTGACGTAATGACGCGATCGGTCACGAGACACATGCGAGCCAATGACATTTCACTATCAAAGCTGACGTAATGACGCAATCGGTCACGAGACACACGAAAGCCAATGACATTTCACTATCAAAGCTGACGTAATGACGCAATCGGTCACGAGACACATGCGAGCCAATGACATTTCACTATCAAAGCTGACGTAATGATGCAATCGGTCACGAGACACACGAGAGCCAATGACATTTCACTATCAAAGCTGACGTAATGACGCGATCGGTCACGAGACACATGCGAGCCAATGACATTTCACTATCAAAGCTGACGTAATGATGCAATCGGTCACGAGACACACGAGAGCCAATGACATTTCACTATCAAAGCTGACGTAATGACGCAATCGGTCACGAGACACACGAGAGCCAATGACATTTCACTATCAAAGCTGACGTAATGACGCGATCGGTCACGAGACACACGAGAGCCAATGACATTTCACTATCAAAGCTGACGTAATGACGCGATCGGTCACGAGACACATGCGAGCCAATGACATTTCACTATCAAAGCTGACGTAATGACGCAATCGGTCACGAGACACACGAGAGCCAATGACATTTCACTATCAAAGCTGACGTAATGACGGGATCGGTCACGAGACACACGAGAGCCAATGACATTTCCCTATCAAAGCTGATGTAATGACGCAATCGGTCACGAGACACACGAGAGCCAAAAACATTTCACTATAAAAGCTGGCGTAATGACAGGATCGGTCACGAGACACACGAGAGCCAATGACATTTCACTATCAAAGCTGGCGTAATGACGCAATCGGTCACGAGACACACGAGAGCCAATGACATTTCACTATCAAAGCTGACGTAATGACGCAATCGGTCACGAGACACACGAGAGCCAATGACATTTCACTATCAAAGCTGACGTAATGACGCAATCGGTCACGAGACACACGAGAGCCAATGACATTTCACTATCAAAGCTGACGTAATGACGCAATCGGTCACGAGACACACGAGAGCCAATGACATTTCACTATCAAAGCTGACGTAATGACGGGATCGGTCACGAGACACACGAGAGCCAATGACATTTCACTATCAAAGCTGACGTAATGACGCAATCGGTCACGAGACACACGAGAGCCAATGACATTTCACTATCAAAGCTGATGTAATGACAGGATCGGTCACGAGACACACGAGAGCCAATGACATTTCACTATCAAAGCTGATGTAATGACGCAATCGGTCACGAGACACACGAGAGCCAAAAACATTTCACTATAAAAGCTGGCGTAATGACAGGATCGGTCACGAGACACACGAGAGCCAATGACATTTCACTATCAAAGCTGGCGTAATGACGCAATCGGTCACGAGACACACGAGAGCCAATGACATTTCACTATCAAAGCTGACGTAATGACGCAATCGGTCACGAGACACACGAGAGCCAATGACATTTCACTATCAAAGCTGACGTAATGACGCAATCGGTCACGAGACACACGAGAGCCAATGACATTTCACTATCAAAGCTGACGTAATGACGCAATCGGTCACGAGACACACGAGAGCCAATGACATTTCACTATCAAAGCTGACGTAATGACGGGATCGGTCACGAGACACACGAGAGCCAATGACATTTCACTATCAAAGCTGACGTAATGACGCAATCGGTCACGAGACACACGAGAGCCAATGACATTTCACTATCAAAGCTGATGTAATGACAGGATCGGTCACGAGACACACGAGAGCCAATGACATTTCACTATCAAAGCTGGCGTAATGACGCAATCGGTCACGAGACACACGAGAGCCAATAACATTTCACTATAAAAGCTGGCGTAATGACAGGATCGGTCACGAGACACACGAGAGCCAATGACATTTCACTATCAAAGCTGACGTAATGACGCAATCGGTCACGAGACACACGAAAGCCAATGACATTTCACTATCAAAGCTGACATAATGACGCAATCGGTCACGAGACACACGAGAGCCAATGACATTTCACTATCAAAGCTGACGTAATGACGGGATCGGTCACGAGACACACGAGAGCCAATGACATTTCACTATCAAAGCTGACGTAATGATGCAATCGGTCACGAGACACACGAGAGCCAATGACATTTCACTATCAAAGCTGACGTAATGACGGGATCGGTCACGAGACACACGAGAGCCAATGACATTTCACTATCAAAGCTGACGTAATGATGCAATCGGTCACGAGACACACGAGAGCCAATGACATTTCACTATCAAAGCTGACGTAATGACGGGATCGGTCACGAGACACACGAGAGCCAATGACATTTCACTATCAAAGCTGACGTAATGATGCAATCGGTCACGAGACACACGAGAGCCAATGACATTTCACTATCAAAGCTGACGTAATGACGGGATCGGTCACGAGACACACGAGAGCCAATGACATTTCACTATCAAAGCTGACGTAATGACGCAATCGGTCACGAGACACACGAGAGCCAATGACATTTCACTATCAAACCTGACGTAATGACGGGATCGGTCACGAGACACACGAGAGCCAATGACATTTCACTATCAAAGCTGACGTAATGACGCAATCGGTCACGAGACACACGAGAGCCAATGACATTTCACTATCAAAGCTGACATAATGACGCAATCGGTCACGAGACACACGAGAGCCAATGACATTTCACTATCAAAGCTGACGTAATGACGCAATCGGTCACGAGACACACGAGAGCCAATGACATTTCACTATCAAAGCTGACGTAATGACGCAATCGGTCACGAGACACACGAGAGCCAATGACATTTCACTCTCACAGCTGGCGTAATGACAGGATCGGTCACGAGACACACGAGAGCCAATGACATTTCACTATCAAAGCTGGCGTAATGACGCAATCGGTCACGAGACACACGAGAGCCAATGACATTTCACTATCAAAGCTGACATAATGACGCAATCGGTCACGAGACACACGAGAGCCAATGACATTTCACTCTCACAGCTGGCGTAATGACAGGATCGGTCACGAGACACACGAGAGCCAATGACATTTCACTATCAAAGCTGGCGTAATGACGCAATCGGTCACGAGACACACGAGAGCCAATGACATTTCACTATCAAAGCTGCCGTAATGATACAATTGGTCACGAGACACACGAGAGCCAATGACATTTCACTATCAAAGCTGGCGTAATGACGCAATCGGTCACGAGACACACGAGAGCCAATGACATTTCACTATCAAAGCTGACATAATGACGCAATCGGTCACGAGACACACGAGAGCCAATGACATTTCACTATCAAAGCTGACGTAATGACTCAATCGGTCACGAGACACACGAGAGCCAATGACATTTCACTCTCAAAGCTGGCGTAATGACAGGATCGGTCACGAGACACACGAGAGCCAATGACATTTCACTATCAAAGCTGGCGTAATGACGCAATCGGTCACGAGACACACGAGAGCCAATGACATTTCACTATCAAAGCTGGCGTAATGACGGGATCGGTCACGAGACACACGAGAGCCAATGACATTTCACTATCAAAGCTGACGTAATGACTCAATCGGTCACGAGACACACGAGAGCCAATGACATTTCACTCTCAAAGCTGGCGTAATGACGCAATCGGTCACGAGACACACGAGAGCCAATGACATTTCACTATCAAAGCTGCCGTAATGATGCAATTGGTCACGAGACACACGAGAGCCAATGACATTTCACTATCAAAGCTGGCGTAATGACGCAGTCGGTCACGAGACACACGAGAGCCAATGACATTTCACTATCAAAGCTGACGTAATGACTCAATCGGTCACGAGACACACGAGAGCCAATGACATTTCACTCTCAAAGCTGGCGTAATGACGCAATCGGTCACGAGACACACGAGAGCCAATGACATTTCACTATCAAAGCTGGCGTAATGACGCAGTCGGTCACGAGACACACGAGAGCCAATGACATTTCACTATCAAAGCTGGCGTAATGACGCAATCGGTCACGAGACACACGAGAGCCAATGACATTTCACTATCAAAGCTGCCGTAATGATGCAATTGGTCACGAGACACACGAGAGCCAATGACATTTCACTATCAAAGCTGGCGTAATGACGCAGTCGGTCACGAGACACACGAGAGCCAATGACATTTCACTATCAAAGCTGCCGTAATGATGCAATCGGTCACGAGACACACGAGAGCCAATGACATTTCACTATCAAAGCTGACGTAATGACGGGATCGGTCACGAGACACACGAGAGCCAATGACATTTCACTATCAAAGCTGACGTAATGATGCAATCGGTCACGAGACACACGAGAGCCAATGACATTTCACTATCAAAGCTGACGTAATGATGCAATCGGTCACGAGACACACGAGAGCCAATGACATTTCACTATCAAAGCTGACGTAATGACGCAATCGGTCACGAGACACACGAGAGCCAATGACATTTCACTCTCAAAGCTGGCGTAATGACAGGATCGGTCACGAGACACACGAGAGCCAATGACATTTCACTATCAAAGCTGGCGTAATGACGCAATCGGTCACGAGACACACGAGAGCCAATGACATTTCACTATCAAAGCTGGCGTAATGACGCAATCGGTCACGAGACACACGAGAGCCAATGACATTTCACTATCAAAGCTGCCGTAATGATGCAATTGGTCACGAGACACACGAGAGCCAATGACATTTCACTATCAAAGCTGGCGTAATGACGCAGTCGGTCACGAGACACACGAGAGCCAATGACATTTCACTATCAAAGCTGGCGTAATGACGCAGTCGGTCACGAGACACACGAGAGCCAATGACATTTCACTATCAAAGCTGCCGTAATGACGCAATCGGTCACGAGACACACGAGAGCCAATGACATTTCACTATCAAAGCTGCCGTAATGACGCAATCGGTCACGAGACACGAGAGCCAATGACATTTCACTATCAAAGCTGACGTAATGACGCAATCGGTCACGAGACACACGAGAGCCAATGACATTTCACTATCAAAGCTGCCGTAATGACGCAATCGGTCACGAGACACACGAGAGCCAATGACATTTCACTATCAAAGCTGCCGTAATGATGCAATTGGTCACGAGACACACGAGAGCCAATGACATTTCACTATCAAAGCTGGCATAATGACGCAGTCGGTCACGAGACACACGAGAGCCAATGACATTTCACTATCAAAGCTGGCGTAATGACGCAGTCGGTCACGAGACACACGAGAGCCAATGACATTTCACTATCAAAGCTGCCGTAATGACGCAATCGGTCACGAGACACACGAGAGCCAATGACATTTCACTATCAAAGCTGCCGTAATGATGCAATTGGTCACGAGACACACGAGAGCCAATGACATTTCACTATCAAAGCTGGCATAATGACGCAGTCGGTCACGAGACACACGAGAGCCAATGACATTTCACTATCAAAGCTGCCGTAATGATGCAATTGGTCACGAGACACACGAGAGCCAATGACATTTCACTATCAAAGCTGACGTAATGATGCAATCGGTCACGAGACACACGAGAGCCAATGACATTTCACTATCAAAGCTGCCGTAATGATGCAATCGGTCACGAGACACACGAGAGCCAATGACATTTCACTATCAAAGCTGACGTAATGACGGGATCGGTCACGAGACACACGAGAGCCAATGACATTTCACTATCAAAGCTGACGTAATGACGCAATCGGGCCACTTTTGGTGCTTTCGGCGGTGGACAGGGGTCAGCATGGGCACCCTGAATGGTCAGCGGCTATGCAGCCCCATACGCAACAAACTGAGATGCACTGTGTATTCTGACACCTTTCTATCAGAACCAGCATTAACTTCTGGAGCAATTTGAGCTCCAGTAGCTCGTCTGTTTGATCGGACCACACGGGCCAGCCTTCGCTCCCCACGTGCATCAATGAGCCTTGGCCGCCCATGACCCTGTCTCCGGTTCTCCACTGTTCCTTCCTTGGAGCACTTTTGATAGATCCTGACCACTGCAGACCGGGAACACCCCACAAGAGCTGCAGTTTTGGAGATGCTCTGACCCTGTTGTCTAGCCATCACAATTTGGCCCTTGTCAAACTCGCTCAAATCCTTACACTTGCCCATTTTTCCTGCTTCTAACACATCAACTTTGAGGACAAAATGTTCACTTGCTGCCTAATATATCCCACCCACTAACAGGAGCCGTGATCACGAGATCATCAGTGTTATTCACTTCACCTGTCAGTGGTCATAATGTTATGCCTGATCGGTGTATGTTGGGGTATGATTTTCAACTTATTCAGCCATGTTTTGAGCATAAACTCACTTCATTTAGATGATTTTTTCAGTAACATGACTTGATATCTTAAGTCAGTTTGCTTCTGATGTAAATGTATCTTGATTTAAAGGGGTCATGAACTGGGTTTTTAATTTTTTTTATACTGTTGTCTGAGGTCAACTTATGACTTATGCGTGTTTTTTACATTCAAAAACATCATAATGAATAAGTAATAGGCTATTTTCTACCCTGGTTTTGAGGCTCTCTCCTAGAATGTACATTTCCTGAAGAAAATGTGAGTGGTGCTTGCCGTGGCAAAACTTGCCACTCGGTTGCTACTGTGATGCAAGTGTCTGCAAAAGAGCCAACCACCATGTCTGTACGATGTTCTGGTGCTGAGATATGGCTTATTCATGTGTTTGTATGGTTGCTAGGGTGCTCTAAATGGTTGCTGCTAGGCGGTTGCTAGGGTGTTCTGGGTGGTTGCTAGGCGGTTTCTAAGGTATTTTGGGTGGTTGCTAGGGAGTTGCTAGGCGGTTGCTAAGATATTCTGGGTGGTAGCTAGGGCATTGCTAGGTGGTTTCTGAGGTGTTCTGGGTGGTTGCTAGGCGGTTGCTAGGGTGTTCTGGGTGGTTCCTAGAGCGTTGCTAGGCGGTTGCTAGGGTGTTCTGGGTGGTTGCTATGGTGTTGCTAAGGTATTCGAGTGGTTGCTAGAGCGTTGCTAGGCAGTTTCTAAGGTATTCTGGGTGGTTGCTAGGGCGTTGCTAGGGTGTTTAGAGTGGTTGCTAGGCAGTTGCTAAGGTATTCTGGGTGGTTGCTGGGGTGTTGCTAGGTGGTTGCTAGGGTGTTCTGGGTGGTTGCTAGGGTATTCTGGGTGGTTGCTAGGCAGTTGCTAATGTACTCAGGGTGGTTGCTATGGTGTTGCTAGGTGGTTGCTAGGGTATTCTGGGTGGTTGCTAGTCAGTTGCTAAGGTACTCAGGGTGGTTGCTATGGTGTTGCTGGGCAGTTGGTAGTTGTCACAGATGTTTACTATGGAGTGTTTATAGAGTTATTAGCATGTTATTAGCCTGGTTTAGCACTTAGCTAATCACTATTAGCATGTAGCTATCCACTGCTAGCATGTGTAGCATGTTGGAAGTCCTGTTTGCTAGCATGAGTCAAAAGACCCAATCCCCATGTCTCTACGATGTTCTGATGCAGAGATACAAAATCCCAACAACTTACACCCCATTGCGATGTATGTTCTGACAGAGCCTGGCAGCCTCTTCAAATGTGGTAAGTCACGAGTTTCTATGAAATCCTCCCTCTGAGCTATGAGGGGTCAAAGTTCGCCACAATGTTAAGTCTATGGGATTTTTTGCGCCCGGGCGAACATCGTACACCCGATTGCTTAGAAGAGATATAGCACACCATTCCGCAATAATCCGCACAATTTGACGTCTCATTCATGCGTCTTGGACAAACGGTGCGGGAGGAGTAGCGCGAAAGCACCAACAGTGGCACGTGAGCATCAGAACTGGACCACGGAGCAATGGAAGAAGGTGGCCTGGTCTGAGGAATCACGTGTTCTTTTACATCACGTGGATGGCCGGTGCGTGTGCGTGGCTTCCCTGGGGAACACATGGCACCAGGATGCACTATGGGAAGAAGGCAAGCCGGCGGAGGCAGTGTGATGCTTTGGGCAATGTTCTGCTGGGAAACCTTGGGTCCTGCCATCCATGTGGATGTTACTTTGACGCGTACCACCTACCTAAGCATTGTTGAGACCATGTACAGCCTTTCATGGAAACGGTTCAGGAATGGTTTGAGGAGCACAACAATGAGTTTAAGGTGTTGACTTGGCCTCCAAATTCCCCAGATCTCAATCCAATCGAGCATCTGTGGGATGTGAACAACATGTCATCAACATGTTTATAATGTCTATATGACATGTAACACAACTGTCTAGTTATTTAGCATTCTCTTCACATTTCATGTGTAAATGAGCAATATCACACGAGTAGCAGTGCGATATGGTTGTATATCAGCACGGCTGTGATTCGGCCGTATGTAATCACTGATATAGAGCCATATCGCACAGCTACAAGTCGTTTATACAACCACGGCACATGGGAGTAAATAAACAAACTAAACGAGTGTATTACCTGCATCTGATATAGTATTCATTCTTCAGGTCGATGTCCATAATCTGTTTGAATGTCCGCTGAGGAAAGTGACATCTTTGTCCTTTTCAAAGATTTCCAAAGACAGCACTAAACAACTTCCTTCTTCACAACCAGTCACTCATAAAGACAGTCTTTGCCTCCATCTAGTGGTGTAATAATGCAACTGTCACTGAAGTCGAAATTACAATCGCTAACGGACCCTTTCTCAATACCAAATACGGCATTTTATTCATATAAAATAATATTTATTGAACAATAATATTTAAATCGACAACAAAAGCCATTAAAAAAGACAATAGGAAGTAAACACAAGCAAACAATGCAGTCAAACGAACAAAAGCAGCGCTCAATAGCCCTACAGGATTAAAGCCTAACGTTAAATACTATAAAGTTATGAAACTTGATTTTCCCTTTAACCCAAATCAGTTTGCTCTGGAAGAAGTAATGGATTAATGAGACCAAAGATTGCCCGTTTGATACACCCCAGATGAATTATATCTCATGTTTAACCACATCTTCATACAGTAAGAGCCGGCGGCAAACTCCCGAAGGACTGTCCGAGATGAAGCTGTTCCCTGCGGGTACACGAGCGCTGAATGACCGCTGACGGCTGGAGCTCACATCTGACAAAGCGTCTGAATATCTGAGGTCCAAATAACTACATTCTCGCCTAAAAACGCTTACATCTACATTTCGTGACACAACAACAGTAGTATTTGTAAAATTATGGAGGCGTGCTCGTCTGCCATGACACTCTCTGTGAGAAATGTTGTCCAGTCAACACTATATCAATCATGACCAAAGTCCCCTAAGATGCATATTGTACAGTTTGACAGAAAGTCTGTCGATCCTTCCAAAATGAATCTCTTCCAATCTGACATTTTTACAATCTGACAATTCTCAGTGTGCACTTTCAGGTCTTTGAGCATTAGGACATGCTACCGTTTCTGTTAACATAGATAATCTAAATAATAATATTATTACGTTATTAGAAAAAGTAAACAATGAAATGTTACTGTACATATTCCTATGATAAAGGAGTGAATCTCACAAACAAATCTAAGGAGAAAAAGACAGTTTTTCTTTATACTAACATGTTTCATTCTGAGATCATGTGTCTGTTGGTATTCACACAGAGAACACAAGAGAGCAGTGTTGAGTACTAAACATCAGTTAAACTAACGGTGACTCTTCACAGGCATGTTACAGAGACATGATGGCTGAAAATACAAAAAATATGATTAAATCATGTGGAGTCAGGTGACCACCTCTGGAAGTGTGTATCCTCTGTAAATGTCTCTGAAATGCATGATGTTAGCATGAAGACATATACATGTCGTTTACTCTGATATGAATGAAACCACGATAAAGTTGTTTGTAGCCCTTAACAAAAGCCATAGAACATCATTCCAACAATTGCCTGAGTGTGTGTTCTGTTAATGAATTGAAAAATCTTGTGGTCAAAACCAACTTTTCCCCTCTCATATACAGCCAAACCAAAAAGTAATCATTTATCATTTTTGATATTTTGTGTGCAGGACACTATAGTTCATTTATGATGTGAGGAGAGCAAAATAAAGTGTGACATATTACACACAAACACTCTTCATACAGTAAAATGGATTTGGGATCAAAATGATTCCCACACTTTGAGCTGAGCATGTTTTGCTGAAGTGTTTTCTCTTTAATTGCTAATGTGACCTTTGACCCCACAGACTGAACACAATGAAGCATTGCTTGCTCATTGGTTGAGCTAAACTGGTATTATCTGATTGTGTTCTTAAGTTTAACAGCTGATTGGTTGATTGTAATCCATTACATCCCCTTCTACCAAAGAGACATTATCAAGATGAGTTTGTTCTAAATCTGAGCTTATTACCATTTTATAAACTATAGCGAACAAACTGTGATAATGTGAGAAATGTTGAAGGTGTCTGAATAGATTTGGGTTTGACTGTATGTGATATGTCTGTTTGCTGTGAAGGTCTTTGCTATATTACAGTAACTGCATTAGTACGGTGCAATCCTGACAATGGGAATCATTTACATCATAATGAATGAATCTCTGTGGGAAAAGATTTGTTTCTTTTCTTTGACTGATGGAACTACACTCACCTAAAGGATTATTAGGAACACCATACTAATACTGTGTTTGACCCCCTTTCGCCTTCAGAACTGCCTTAATTCTACGTGGCATTGATTCAACAAGGTGCTGAAAGCATTCTTTAGAAATGTTGGCCCATATTGATAGGATAGCATCTTGCAGTTGATGGAGATTTGTGGGATGCACATCCAGGGCACGAAGCTCCCGTTCCACCACATCCCAAAGATGCTCTATTGGGTTGAGATCTGGTGACTGTGGGGGCCATTTTAGTACAGTGAACTCATTGTCATGTTCAAGAAACCAATTTGAAATGATTGGAGCTTTGTGACATGGTGCATTATCCTGCTGGAAGTAGCCATCAGAGGATGGGTACATGGTGGTCATAAAGGGATGGACATGGTCAGAAACAATGCTCAGGTAGGCCGTGGCATTTAAACGATGCCCAATTGGCACTAAGGGGCCTAAAGTGTGCCAAGAAAACATCCCCCACACCATTACACCACCACCACCAGCCTGCACAGTGGTAACAAGGCATGATGGATCCATGTTCTCATTCTGTTTACGCCAAATTCTGACTCTACCATCTGAATGTCTCAACAGAAATCCAGACTCATCAGACCAGGCAACATTTTTCCAGTCTTCAACTGTCCAATTTTGGTGAGCTCGTGCAAATTGTAGCCTCTTTTTCCTATTTGTAGTGGAGATGAGTGGTACCCGGTGGGGTCTTCTGCTGTTGTAGCCCATCCGCCTCAAGGTTGTGCATGTTGTGGCTTCACAAATGCTTTGCTGCATACCTCGGTTGTAACGAGTGGTTATTTCAGTCAAAGTTGCTCTTCTATCAGCTTGAATCAGTCGGCCCATTCTCCTCTGACCTCTAGCATCAACAAGGCATTTTCGCCCACAGGACTGCCGCATACTGGATGTTTTTCCCTTTTCACACCATTCTTTGTAAACTCTAGAAATGGGAAAATCCCAGTAACTGAGCAGATTGTGAAATACTCAAACCGGCCCGTCTGGCACCAACAACCATGCCACGCTCAAAATTGCTTAAATCACCTTTCTTTCCCATTCTGACATTCAGTTTAGAGTTCAGGAGATTGTCTTGACCAGGACCACACCCCTAAATGCATTGAAGCAACTGCCATGTGATTGGTTGATTAGATAATTGCATTAATGAGAAATTGAACAGGTGTTCCTAATAATCCTTTAGGTGAGTGTATATTTTGCTTGATTATCTGATAATGTAATTTTCACACTCTGGAATTACTGTGGATCATGGTCATTTTTGGTCATTTTAAAGGACATATTCAAGGTCTGTTTGTCCTTGCTGTGATATATAAGCATCTGTCATAACATAGTATCATTTCTAAATAGAGATGCAGCCATGCTAAATTTCTCCGTTGATACCGATAGTCGATAATTCAGAATTATATCTGCCGATACCGATAGTTAGATTTTCTTAAAGGGATAGTTCACCCAAAAAAATTACAATTCTGTCATCATTTACGCACCCTCAAGTTGTTTTTTAGTTGTTATTAAGTAGTTATTTCTTATGTTAAACACAAAAGAAGATATTTTAAAGCATGTTGGTAATGGGTCCCATTGACTTCCATAGTAGGAATTACTATAATTACTATATTATTAGAAGTTAAAAGAGCCCAAACTATTACATTCCACTGCTGTTTATTTTCCGATATAATTACACTAAAATAAAAACTAAAACGTTTGTACACTCATTTGCACATAAGGTAGTTCATGTTAGTTAACTTTCCAGAGGTAAATGCAACGATTTATTATTCTTTCCGCGGTTGAAACACTGATTGGGCTAATTATGGAGTCAAATCCATGCCACATATATTTGTGGAAAAATTAAGTATTGCAAAAGAGAAATAAAATATCGAGAGAAAAAAGAGGTTTTGCAAACAAAAATAAAGTACAATTAATTGCAAAACTCAATTACTGCTGCAAAAGAAGCTCAACAACTTTGATGCTATTTTATCTCTGCAACAGATTTTTGGCAGCAATTATTTTGCGTTTTAGTCAAGTGTGAGTTCACGATACCGTTTTCCCTTTGCGCCCCTGATATGTTTGAAAGGATAAATACAAATAGGGATAAACACAACTTTGAAAAATACCTGCCGAAAGCCAGCTGATGGTGAAATGGAAGATTAAAACACTGAATTTGGTTGAAAATGACTTAAAAAATTACAGCAAATCTTTCGTAATGTTGGAATCACGTGAAAGGCATTGATGGTTTCCACAGCAAAAGCAGCACAACGCTCGCAGTATTATAGTAGAACTCTTCTAATAATCTCTCATTTAATTAAAACATGTTTGCTGAATAAATTGACTAAATCAAGACACTTCTTGGGCCCTATCACACACCCGGTGCAATGAGACATCAGACGTGACTCAAGTGTGTTCTGCTAGTTTCAGCCGGACGCAGTTCTCATGTTCACGTCCAGCTCCACGTTGTTTAAATGTCAAATGCACTGGCGCATCTGTTCACCCATGGGCGTCTGGTCTGAACACCAGGAGTTCAGGAGCGTTGCTATTGTGAGGAACTGAAGACGACTGCACCATTGACCAACACACACCTGCTCTAAAGTCAATAGTGCAGTATTTGTGTGTTATTTAAAGGGTGTGCACACACACTCTGATCATTACACACACAGGGATGCAGCAGCACACACACACACATTTTTAAATATTCAAATAAAAGGATTCCTCTCTGGAGAAGTGTTCAGTCTCTCCTCATGTAAATAGTGAATCCGCTCATGGTGTGAGCACAACTGGCTTTTAAAGGGAAAGGGAGATGAGGCTCTGATTGGTTTATTGCACGTTACGCCCAAAACACACCCATGGCTCATTAAGAGACGAGGCACAACCCTTCTGGATCATGTGCCGAGCGTGCAGACCGTTTTTCCCGTCGTTAAACTAGCAAAAGTGGATTCGGACACGCCCTAAGAGCTCCTGCGCCGTGAGCTTCAGAACATGAGCTCAGATCAGTGAAATAGGGCCCAAAGTGTTAGTGTTTTTTTATTTTATTTTTTTATTATGGAATTTTGTTGCATGGATGATATCTGCTAAGCCAAATTCTTCAAATGAACACATTATTAACTCTTTCCCCACCATTGACTGAATTTTCCGGCAATGTATGTTTTCACTGTTATACGGTAGGGGGCGCTATTACACATCTTCTGAAAGAGCACAGAATCTCCTGATCAAAACACAGGCGAAGAAGAAGCAGAAACAACCAAAATCATAATCATATGCATAAAGCGATCATCAAACATTAAACAGCATATACATCAAAACTGCCTAATGTTACTGAATGAAATGTCGACCCAGGACGAGCGATAGGACTGAAGCTTTGGGGTGATGATGACGAAACATGATTTTCTCAGCTTCTTTTTCTAAACACCCACATTCAAATGTTGATAAATAAAGAATGCATGACATTTTTCTGTTGATATATTGCATGTTCAGATATTCATACAACAAAATGGGGCCTTGAAAGTTTTGTAAAAATGCTGGCGTGGAAAGCGTTAATGATAATATTAGATGACAAGATTTAGGAAAATCCTTTTGTAACCCTCAAGACCAGCCTTATGAACTAGCTTGTAAAATCAAAAGTAAAAATTCAAAAGCAAAGCTGAAGCTCCTCTGTTAAACCGACTAATTTGCTAGAAATCTCTCCTCACTTGGTTATTGTCCTCTAGCGCAGTAGTGTGACACCTTAGCACAGGTTTTAAAAGTCTACAGCCACACACAAAAATAGAAAGTACAATGAAAACTGGACGCAAAATCGCAACAGGATTCTTGAAACTGTGGCTTTGTTTTTCACCCTCTCAGTTTTGGTTGGTGTAGGGTGTGATAGAGAGAGAGGAAGGGAGGGAGTTGTTGGGGCGTTCTCTTCTTTTCCCATGTCATTCCTACAAACGGGCTTCCCTAACAGGAACCATAGGTATGCTGATCTCATTAGAACAATTACTAAAGGCCTGCATTTTCCAGCCCAGCCTTTAAAGACCCCAGGGCAATGTAATTTCAAAATCAATCCCTTCCAAAAAAGCACCAGTGTTGGCACTTTCTAAAGGACTGTCAATTACTTCTCCCTCCATTCTGCAAAAGGAAAGCAGCATGATTCAACCAGGCCCAGATAAAGGCCCATTCTTTGGGGAAATCAGCCTGCGCATGGACTTGAATTCATTCTGCATTAATCTGCGGCCGCCTGTGGGAGCTCACTAGATATTCATCAGCAGTGCCAGGCACTTCACTGCATGCAAATGGAGCGGTCCTGACGTGGAGATCCTTCAGTTTTCTCCCTCTTCCTTGAGTACTCCATCTCCCTCTCTCTGTTGCAGACACTTCTTCAGTTTTTACTGCTTTGGCATTCTGAGAGTTTTACTACCACCACCTCCAGTTCTACAAAAACTAGATGCAGTTTGTAGGTCACCTCGAGATCCACGATAAAAGCTGTTTAACTAAGAGATCAGCTGCACGGCATGATGGGAAAGCTAATAGTCTTCCGAGGCTGAACTTACGTAACTGTAGGCTTGTGTACTTTAGTACAACATTTTCCCAACCACATTGTCCTGATGGAGAGAATGATAAAGGAAACTGCTTGTGGAGTGATGTGTTCAAGAACATTTAACATGCAGTCAGCTCTAAGCACATTTTTACATAAATAAAATGTTGTGACATATAAGAGTTCACAGTGTGAATAAAGCATATTATATGTAACTTAGTCTCGCGTAGCCCGAGCTTCAGACTGACGGCAGACTCCAGCGCAGCTTTCATTGGTTAAGGACCGCCCAAGAGGACGTTTGACTGACATGTAACACAACCAATCACAGCTCGCTTTGTTCAGGGGCGTGAAAATGTAAAGTGGATGTCCCTGCAATAACAGACCGGCGTGCATCTATAGATTACTCATTCAAGAACGATGTGCAAGTTTACTGGAGCTGCTCATTGTCACAGTTGTAAGCACGACGGCGTTCTTCTTTCACGAGGGAGTTTGGAGTCGAGGCATTTGTTTCCAAGCGGACCGTTAAAAAACGCAACACACACGTCTCACGGACATCCTGTAGAATTCAACCAATCAGATGACGACTTTGAAACTCCTGAAGTGTTTCCAGAAAAGTGTGCCATATGCATCAGACGTTCAGCCAGCGGTCCATCTGAGGCTGAGACTATACTCAAACTTTCTGAGCTGCCAAAACGACTCATTTTCTACCTTCACAACACATAAATGAGTGCATGACCGCTTCCACAGGAACACATCGATGCGTTTACATCATTGCATCCTAATAAGTAATGCAAAAGTAACAACACATTACGTTCCATAAAAAAGTAACTAATAAGTAATGCAATTAGTTACTTTTTTTGGGATTAACACAATATTGTAATGCATTACTTTAAAAATAACTTTCACCAAACACCACGCAGTATTGAAGTTGAAGTAGCTAACAGAGAAATTAGGTTACACTTTAATTTAAGTTGTCATTGTAACAGTGTAATTATATATTTAAGTACTGAGTAATATTAATTAACAACATGTACTTACTATAGGATTAGGGTTTGGTTGAGGGTAAGTTGCATGTAATTATGCATAATTTACTGTTATTACTATGGTAACTATGTAACAAGATCACTGTAAAATAAAGTGTTACCAGAAATTATTTAGAAATGATTGAGTGTACCATCAAAAAACACTAATGACTAACGCCCTTGGAGGTGTAATTAAGTGGTAATATCTGCAGGGTGATCGTCAGTCTCACAAGGCAAGAGGAACACGACAGCTGATGCCCAGACCACCTGCTGAACTCAAGCTGCCATTACCCACACATATCTCACAACACCACTAATATATACAGTATGGACAGTGATATCTATTGACAATCTTATGAAACTGTATACTTTACAGGACCAAATCCTTACTGAACTAATCTTCAAAAGTGCTCAGCTTTGTAAATAGCACATGATATAGGATACTGACAGAATTGTCTTGCAATTTAGACCTCAGGAGAAGAGTGCCCTTAGTCACACCAATAAATTAAACAAAAGAGTTTAACTTAGAGCAATGGGTCAATGATTTATTTATACATGACAAAGATCAAAGTACCATTTAGGAGCCATTTACTGAGTTACAAAAATGTAATTTCCTGGTTCCCAGACCTTTTATAAACACTTCTTGTAATGCAAATAAGCAAACATTCACATATCACAGTACAATCAGCTTAAAAGGGTTGTACATTGTACACTTTTGCCGAATTTTATGAATCATTAAAGATTGATTTTGTGCTGCAGTGTGACTAACAACAATGCACATGCAAACTAATATTTGGATCAGAGAGCAAAATATAGAGTACATATAAACAGATCAGATTTATTTGGATTGATGAATGATCATTATTATTTCTGACGCATTCTCTTTTCTCCAACAGACTCTCCTCTGTTCTGGGTTTGTTTAAAATGGGTGACACCCGGGTGATACCTTTCTCGCTCACTGTGACAACTAACCCCTTCCACTAACTAACCTCTGTCACTAACTAACCCCTTCCACTAACTAACCTCTGTCACTAACTAACCACTATCACTAACTAACCACTATCACTAACTAACCCCTGTCACTAACTGACCTCTGCCACTAACTAACCCCTTCCACTAACTAACCTCTGTCACTAACTAACCACTATCACTAACTAACCCCTGTCACTAACTGAACTCTGCCACTAACTAACCCCTGCCACTAACTGACCTCTGCCACTAACTAACCCCTGCCACTAACCCATCACTAACTAACCTCTGCCACTAACAAACCTCTGCCACTAACTGACCTCTGCCACTAACTAAGCCCTGCCACTAACTAACCTCTGCCGCTTACTAACCCCTGTCACTAACTAACATCTGCCACTAACAAACCCCTGTCACTAACTAACCTCTGCCACTAACTAACCTCTGCCATTAACAAACCCCTGTCACTAAATAACCTCTGCCACTAACTAACCCCTACCACTAACTAACCCCTGTCACTAGCTAACCACTATCACTAACTAACCCCTATCACTAACTAACCTCTGTCACTAACTAACCCCTGTCACTAACTAACCACTATCACTAACTAACCCCTATCACTAACTAACCTCTGCCACTAACTAACCTCTGTCACTAACTAACCTCTGCCACTAACTAACCCCTGTCACTAACTAACCCCTACCACTAACTACCCCTGTCACTAACTAACCACTATTACTAACTAACCCCTGTCACTAACTAACCACTATCACAAACTAAACCCTGCCACTAACTAACCTCTATCACTAACTAACCTCTGCCACTAACTAACCTCTGTCACTAACTAACCACTATCATTAACTAACCCCTGTCACTAACTAACATCTGCCACTAACAAACCCCTGTCACTAACTAACCACTATCACAAACTAAACCCTGCCACTAACTAACCTCTATCACTAACTAACCTCTGCCACTAACTAACCTCTGCCACTAACTAACCTCTGTCACTAACTAACCACTATCACTAACTAACCCCTGTCACTAACTAACATCTGCCACTAACAAACCCCTGTCACTAACTAACCACTATCACTAACTAACCCGTCACTAACTAACATCTGCCACTAACAAACCCCTGTCACTAACTAACCTCTGTCACTAACTAACCCCTGTCACTAACTAACATCTGCCACTAACAAACCCCTGTCACTAACTAACCACTATCACTAACTAACCCCTGTCACTAACTAACATCTGCCACTAACAAACCCTGTCACTAACTAACCCCTGTCACTAACTAACCCCTGCCACTAACTAACCTCTGTCACTAACTAACCTCTGCCACTAACTAACCTCTGTCACTAACTAACCACTATCACTAACTAACCCCTGTCACTAACTAACATCTGCCACTAACAAACCCCTGTCACTAATTAACCTCTGTCACTAACTAACCTCTGTCACTAACTAACCTCTGCAACTAACTAACCCCTACCACTAACTACCCCTGTCACTAACTAACCTCTGCAACTAACTAACCCCTACCACTAACTACCCCTGTCACTAACTAACCACTATTACTAACTAACCCCTGTCACTAACTAACCACTATCACAAACTAAACCCTGCCACTAACTAACCTCTGTCACTAACTAACCTCTGCCAGTAACTAACCTCTGCCACTAACTAACCTCTGTCACTAACTAACCACTATCACTGACTAACCCCTGTCACTAACTAACCCCTGTCACTAACTAACCCCTGCCACTAACTAACCTCTGTCACTAACCTCTGTCACTAACTAACCTCTGCCAGTAACTAACCTCTGCCACTAACTAACCTCTGTCACTAACTAACCACTATCACTGACTAACCCCTGTCACTAACTAACCCCTGTCACTAACTAACCCCTGCCACTAACTAACCTCTGTCACTAACCTCTGTCACTAACTAACCCCTGTCACTAACTAAACCCTGCCACTAACTAACCCCTATCACTAACTAACCTCTGTCACTAACTAACCCCTGCCACTAACTAACCCCTGCCACTAACTAACCTCTGCCACTAACTAACCCCTGTCACTAACTAACCACTGCCACTAACTAACCCCTGTCACTAACTAACCCCTGTCACTAACTAACCCGTCACTAACTAACCTCTGCCACTAACTAACCCCTGTCACTAACTAACCCCTGCCACTAACTAACCCCTATCACTAACTAACCACTGCCACTAACTAACCTCTGTCACTAACTAACCCCTGTCACTAACTAACCCCTGCCACTAACTAACCCCTGCCACTAACTAACCTCTGTCACTAACTAACCTCTGTCACTAACTAAACCCTGCCACTAACTAACCCCTGTCACTAACTAACCCCTATCACTAACTAACCACTGCCACTAACTAACCTCTGTCACTAACTAACCCCTGTCACTAACTAACCCCTGCCACTCCCACACCAGATTTGTGGCAAAGCAGCCGGAGCAACTTTACTATGGATATGACGAGACACACACAGTCTCGAGTGACACATGTACGCAATTTCCCACCATAAAAATCCTGACAGATCTAAAATTTAAACACTTATGATATGCTTACCATAGTGAATCAGGGTAAGACAAAAACATGTATTGGAAGAAGAATGTATGGTGTATTGACTCATTATTAAAATGTAGTTAATTTAGAACAAGAACAAACATCTGCCAGTAGGGTCAAGAAAAAGAATATTTTTTCCCCCTTTTAATTTAGTTTATTTTTCTATATTTTTTTGCAGTGATGTGTGAATATTACACATGCAGACTTAAGCATGCATTATTTGTAAATATGCCTCTCCATTGTCATTATCATGAATGAAATTTGACACTTTGTTTGGTTTTGGGATGACATGGAAAAAATAATATACACCATCAGAGTGAAATTTTGGTGGAGACAGGTTAAAAGTGACATTTCCTTATGAGAATTAAAGTACATTTCATTGATAAAGGCTCTTTGGTCCAGTTGTTGCATGAAGACTTCATTATCTCTAATTTTCTACGCTGCGAGCACACACATTTCCCTGACGTTTAACTTCCTTTTCTGCTCACCCC
This sequence comes from Rhinogobio ventralis, assembly GCA_039654625.1. NCBI lineage: Eukaryota > Metazoa > Chordata > Actinopteri > Cypriniformes > Gobionidae > Rhinogobio > Rhinogobio ventralis. Next base: position 36,410,828 of record CM077213.1, on the reverse strand, counting down.
TCCACCCTTTAACAGCCTGGGAGAATGAGAGAACACAAGGGCTAGTTATTCTCCTCCCTGGAACCAACATTGCCATAGAGACTCGCACTGTTTGTATTGCTCAACCTTGTTTTCAACTTTGCATCTTTCCAAAGCCTTCAAAGGGGCTGTTTTGAATGCTTAGCAAGGGGCCACCTTTTATGCATCATGTCGCTGTGATATATGTGTGTTTCCCTTCCATCCTTTTCATAGGCTTGGTTACACAATGAAAGGAAGATACGTCCAAATTGTAATTGTCCCTAATTACATATGATTGTGGGACTTTATGGCTGAGGATGTCCATTTATCTAACTCTCGGTGGTCAGGCAGGGGACTCTGGACTTTTAGAAAAGATCACAGGGTCAGTCACAAATTATTATCCAAGTCACATAACCCCAACCATCTGTGCAATACCGCAAAAAAGGAAATAGCCTATGGATCAGTCGTACAGATCTGGGATTTTATAATTGGCATGCTTCACATGGTTTCTGCTTTATAGCCCCAAAATGAACCCTTGATTATAACCGTTGTGTATGTACAACTAAAGAAAAAAAAAGGTATGGAATGATACATCTACAATGATCTGTGTGTCCAAATGATCTGTGGATTTACACACAATTGGAATTGATTGTCATTCACAAAGTTCTACACATCCACTGCCCTGATGTGTTTATTTATTACATACACTATATTGCCAAAAGTATTGGGACGCCCCTCCAAATCCCTGAGTTCAGGTGTTCAATCCCTTCATGGCCACAGGTGTATAAATTAAGCACTAGGCATGCAGACGCTTCTACAAACATTAGTGAAAGAATGGGTCGCTCTCAGGAGCTCAGTGAACTCAAGCGTGGTACCGTGATAGGTTGCCACCTGTGCAATAAGTCCATTCCTGACATTCCCTCACTACTAAATATTCCACGCTCAACTGTTAGTGGGATTATAACAAAGTGGAAGCAATTGGGAACAACAGCAACTCAGCCACGAAGTGATAGGCCACGTAAAATCACAGAGCGGGGTCAGCGCATGCTGAGGGTCACAGTGCGCAGAAGACGCCAACTTTCTGCAGAGTCAATAGCTCCAGACCTCCAAACTTCTGTGGCCTTCAGATGAGCTCAAGAACAGTGTGTAGAGAGCTTCATGGAATGGGTTTCCATGGCCGAGCAGCTCATCCAAGCCTTACATCACCAAGAGCAATGCAAAGCGTGGGATGCAGTGGGGTAAAGCACGCCGCCACTGGACTCTAGAGCAGGAACTTGACTGGCCTGCACAGAGTCCAGACCTCATCCCGATAGAACACCTTTGCGCTTCTAGAAGAATGGTCAAAAATTCCCATAAACACACTCCTAAACCTTGTGGAAAGCCTTCCCAGAAGAGTTGAAGCTGTTATAGCTGCCAAGGGTGGGACAACTCCATATTAAACCCTACGGATTAAGAATGGGATGGCATTAAAGTTCATGTGCATGTAAAGGCAGGCGTCCCAAAACTTTTGGCAATATAGTGTATGTTGGCTAATTTGACTGCTTTCAGCTGCTAATGACAGCTCACAGCTCCATTAAACACATTTCCGCAGATTATCCCCTGAAAATGATGCAAAATTCCATGTGAGCCTAATCATAAATGTGGACTATAAAGATTTCTTTCTTCTTCTTTTTTTTTTTGGATTGCCATTTTCCAAAAGACTCAATTATCCAAAATGACAGGCAATAAGGCATTTCCTTCACCTCATAGTGTAGTTTCAAACAGAATATTTGAATGAGGACTTTTTCCATCTCTCTTGCATCAGAGAGGAACAGCAGTTACTGTGAAACACAAGTGCTTCTTGCATCAGGTCATGGATACAGCGCCTCCTGGAGGAGGAAGAGACGTGACACTTCCCTCAGCCTTATCCAGGATCATTTTATTTGATTCTGCTCCTAATGCATTCTATTAACTGCTCCATCTAAATGCATTTCTCTACCAAATGTTTATTCTGTGAATAATAACTGCACCAAACACATTCATTATTGTCCATAAGACTAGAAAGCTAGTCAATACAGTTCATACAGTCTTGTGCTTTTCACAATGGACTGTTTCAAAGCAGCTTTACAGGAAAATGTTACAGTAACAATGTCTTTAATTCCATAAGACCCTCATTTAATTCAAGGGCGATGGTGGCAAGGAACAAAATATGTTAATGTTACTGGGGGAGGAAAAAAATATATTACTTAGCTAATATAAATAATATGCAACTCAGGATGTTCCATTCATATCAGCAACAGTAAAGGTAAACAAATTAAACAGTATAGTTTATATATAAAGTAATTTACAGTTGTTAGATGGAGGAAGAGAAATGTGCATTTACTTTTAAATTGTAACATGATGTGTATAATGCATCAGCCAATGTGTTATTAAGGTAAACAAAATAAAAACTAATTTAGTTTTCAGCACACAAAATGTGAAATGATTTAAAGAGATTATTTAAAGAAATTATTAATATATATATATATATATATTTCTTTGCACCCTGACAAAACTTAATAATGGAATGCATAGCTGATATAAAAAAAATTGGATGACTAGTAATGTTCTACTACTAAATTCTGAAGAAAAAAATATTTTTAATTATTTGACCCAAAAACTCCACATGTAGTAACCTAGAACACTTGATGGCTGCTCTGTCAAGTCCTCGTCGTCAGTTAGGAACCTGGGTGTGCTCTTTGATACCAATCTCTTTTGGAATCTCTATCCTGCTGGAAGTAGCCATCAGAGGATGGGTACATGGTGGTCATAAAGGGATGGACATGGTCAGAAACAATGCTCAGGTAGGCCGTGGCATTTAAACAATGCCCAATTGGCACTAAGGGGCCTAAAGTGTGCCAAGAAAACATCCCCCACACCATTACACCACCACCACCAGCCTGCACAGTGGTAACAAGGCATGATGGATCCATGTTCTCATTCTGTTTACGCCAAATTCTGACTCTACCATCTGAATGTCTCAACAGAAATCCAGACTCATCAGACCAGGCAACATTTTTCCAGTCTTCAACTGTCCAATTTTGGTGAGCTTGTGCAAATTGTAGCCTCTTTTTCCTATTTGTAGTGGAGATGAGTGGTACCCGGTGGGGTCTTCTGCTGTTGTAGCCCATCCGCCTCAAGGTTGTGCATGTTGTGGCTTCACAAATGCTTTGCTGCATACCTCGGTTGTAACGAGTGGTTATTTCAGTCAAAGTTGCTCTTCTATCAGCTTGAATCAGTCGGCCCATTCTCCTCTGACCTCTAGCATCAACAAGGCATTTTCGCCCACAGGACTGCCGCATACTGGATGTTTTTCCCTTTTCACACCATTCTTTGTAAACTCTAGAAATGGTTGTTCGTGAAAATCCCAGTAACTGAGCAGATTGTGAAATACTCAGACCGGCCCGTCTGGCACCAACAACCATGCCACGCTCAAAATTGCTTAAATCACCTTTCTTTCCCATTCTGACATTCAGTTTGGAGTTCAGGAGATTGTCTTGACCAGGACCACACCCCTAAATGCATTGAAGCAACTGCCATGTGATTGGTTGATTAGATAATTGCATTAATGAGAAATTGAACAGGTGTTCCTAATAATCCTTTAGGTGAGTGTATATATATATAACACATTTCATGTGTTAATATATCTGCAGCTAAGCGTGGAGTCTGTGCTGATACATAAATGACTGTGTCATCTGCGTATAGCTGACATTTAGTTTCTGTACAGCAATTTGGTAAATCATTGACCTACAAGGAGAACAACAGTGGACCTAAAATTGACCCTTGAGGGAGACCACAGAGATTCATCTGAATGATTAATTTATTCTATGACTTATATACAGGCATAGATGTGAAGGCAGCAAAATTGGGACACTTTTTGGTAAACTGTGTATTAAATACAAATATATCAATTCTAATTACACTATTAATGTTTTAAACAAATGCTCAATGTCTCCTAATACAGTTTTTGAAAGAAAGAATATGTTTATATATATATATATAAAATGATAAGAACCCATTTTTATTATACAGCCGTTTTCAGGTAAACTGGGACAGTGCGATTCGTAAAGTGGGACACACATTTTCATCCAGTTTGTGCTTGGATAGTACAATTGCTTACAACATGATATGCATATTTAATTGCCAATTTTTTTATTTATGTAATAATACTGTAGGCATCTTATGCTATCCGACGCCACACTCTACACTTGGGTCATGCGCTATGAAGTTAAAATATTCCATAAAGATTCTCAGTTACTGTGAGCTCATAAAAATGTGTGTTGTTTGAAATTCTAGATTAATGATTGCATGTCAAACTGCCGACACTGCTTGCCATTTAATGTTAACCTTTGTGAAATCATGTATTCAGTAGGTGCATTAGATGTTATGTTCTGTAGTCACAGCGTGCGATACAAAAAAATCAATCACGATAAACACATTTTGATATTTTACATATATACACATTTGTGAACTGGTCTGAGTAAGATACATGTTACTTAAGTTGTGGCCTTGATTCATAGATATAGGAGCATATGAATTATGACATTTAGACATTTAGACATGGATTTTGGGAAAGCTACTGTATGATGATGTCAGCAGTGGTAATTTAACAGCAATATCAATCCAGATAAATAAGACTAAAAAAATAAGATTTTTTTAATTATAGGTTGCTTATATTGCAAAAATGCAGATATTAGCGAATAGTGTCTCAAGAGAGCTGTTGCCAGCATCTTTGGTGGCCTCTCTCTATGCAGCGTCCTGCTTCATTCAAGTTAAAATGACAACTGACCCTTAATTGAGGGGTGTATAGTGAGTGGGTCACTCTTTTCCATGCTGCTCAGAACACTAGGGGAACTAAGAGCTCCCGCCATACAAGCATTTCTTCCTGTTGAGAGACAGAGCTAAAAAATCCATGAGACTCATTAAGCTGCATGGGGAAAGCCTTTGTGGCGGTTTGCAGCTTGAGGCTAGTTGTTCTCGAGAATTACCAGACTATGTCAAGGCAGTAATAGTGAATGAGAAACACAGAATACACCATTTCACTGTAGCAATTGTTTCAATGCAATTCTAAATCCATCAGTGCCACAATATTTGTATGATGATATATAAAACACAAACACGCCGAGCTAATAATATTCAAAAGGACAGAGGTACAGCTGTGATGCAACAGACGCCTGACTGATTCTTCCATAAGTGATTACATTAGTACTGATGTCAGGATAAAAAGCGGGTCTCATTTATATCCTGAGACAAAAACAAAGATAAAAAGATATATATGCAACCAATAAATAATATTATCTTGAGTCCAAACATTAACATTCCATGGAACATTTACAGAATATAAAATTACATATATTTATAATTCAACTAACTGATGAACAATATATAGGGCTCTATCACACACCCGGCGCAATGCGGCCCCAGGCACGACGCGAGTGTGTTCTGCTAGTTTCAGCCGGACGCAGTTCTCATGTTCACGTCCAGCTCCACGTTGTTTAAATATCAAATGCACTGGCGCATCTGTTCACCCATGTGCGTCTGGTCTGAACACCAGGAGTTCAGGAGCATTGCTGGAGCGTTGCTATTGTGAGGAACTGAAGACGACTGCGCCATTGACCAACACACACCTGCTCTAAAGTCAAGAGTGCAGTATTTGTGTGTTATTTAAAGGGTGTGCACACACACTCTGATCATTACACACACAGGGATGCAGCAGCACACACACACATTTTTAAACATTTAAAATAAAAGGATTCCTCTCTGGAGAAGCGTTCAGTCTCTCCTCATGTAAATAGTGAATCCGCTCATGGTGCGAGCACAACTGGCTTTTAAAGGGAAAGGGAGATGAGGCTCTGATTGGTTTATTGCTTGTTACGCCCAAAACACACCCATGGCTCATTAAGAGACGAGGCACAACCCTTTTGGACCATGCGCCGGGCGACCGTTTTTTTCGACCCGAAGTGGATTCGGACACGCCTCGAGAGCTCCTGCGCCGTGAGCTTCAGACCTCAGGTCAGATCGGTGAAATAGGGCCCATAGTGTTCAACAGGGTGAAAGGCGCCTTTGATTTTATTCTCCTCTAAACCACTAGATGGCGCTGAAACTCGCCGTAGCACTTTCCAAAACATCTTCTTTTCAAGATGCACGTGGAAATGTGTCTGATTCTTGACGCGATCACGCTTGATTCTGCGCTCATTTGATCTTAATATTTGATGTTTTTTAAATGTTGTAGATTTAAGTAGCAAATAAGAATCACTAAAATGATTGACTATATTTTCAGACAAAGGCCTTCTAATGATTTTCATTTTGTTCAAGCTAATTAACGCAACAGTTTTCAATAACGGAAGAATATAAAGGTATGGTATTTGGGGTAAACAGCGCCCCCTGCTGTTGGGGAGAAAGACACAATAATTAACATGATGATAAACAGCGGCTGACCTTTCCATTTGTTGACAATTCAGATGTTAAATATCATATATTAAGTCCACCTTAGAGATAATCACCATATTTATAATGAAACCATCATATTCAAAAAATATGATATTAATCATATCATATAATATAATGTATTGTTACTACTGTAAATCTGTATTAAATTATTATTGGATCTCCTTCAATGCTTTCAGAATCTATTCAGTTTTTGTGTTATTAAAATGTATTTAACACATTTTCATGACAGCATATTTAAAAATGAATTCAGAAAACAGAAAACAGTTGAAACTTTGCTGGTTGTTTTGAACTAGGCATTATTAAACAGATTATTTTGAAGTGTTGATGTGTCTGTGGGGTAAAAGGCCCCCTCGCCACCTCATACATTTATACGATTTTTAAACAAAATAAACCAAAATCTGTTGCTCCATAAATGCAAAACAAACAATCGTACACTATGGGAGTAATGAAAAGCACATTTTCCTTGAGGTGTGCCTTTGGCCCCGTTGTACCCTATAGTTTACAAACAGGAGTTTGTCTGTGAGTGTGTAGTGTGTTCAGGAGGTGTGTGTGAGCTGTACTGTAGACTCATGGCTCTTCTCCAGTGAGAGGCGGTGGAGATCAGATCATCTGAGCTCTGATCACAGCAGTAGTGAGCTGCTCACTGCCACAGTCACAACACTGTGACACCCATCAGGGATTTTCACTTTTCTTCTTTTTGTCTTTTTTTGTTTTCTATCAAACGGGTTCAGACTGAAGCATCCCTCGAAGCGGGTGGTTATCGGGTAAGTGAAGTTCAACTCGTTCACTATGATGGGTTTGCCTAAATGACTCTCGGTGACACTGTACTGCTGCTGTAAACAGTTCCTGCTAGCCAAAACATACAGAACACAACGCACGCGTTACAATCAACAAAGACGCGACACTTTCGAGTAGAATCAGTAGAGCTCAGAGCGCTTAGTTCATACGCAACGAGATGCAGTGCACTGCATATAATGAGCAGAACGTAGAGTTCTCCAAACTTTCACTTCTTCGACTTGACACGGCGAGACAAACAGCACTGCCATTAATGATGACACTTCAAAGCAAACGCGTTCTGTTCCATATGGCGCTCCTGCGTTCCCAGTGCTGGCATGTGCTTCAGCTACAGGTGTAATCCGTATGTTTCAGGCTGTAGAGCGTCATGACAGCCGAGAAGACGATCCCCATCATAAATGGAAAAGCAGATGATACGATGGACCCCGAAGCGTCGAACCCGAGCGCAGTGCGCAGCAATGATAAGAAGGTGGTGAACGAGAGGGGACAGTGGAATAATAAGATTGAGTTTGTGCTGTCAGTGGCTGGAGAGATTATCGGTCTTGGCAACGTTTGGAGGTTCCCATATCTGTGTTACAAGAACGGCGGAGGTAAGAGATTATTCATTCATTCCCATTCAATGAAACACTTCACCAACTCCTGGCAAAGGCTAATGGAGTTACATGCTTCTTATGTAAAGTCCATCCACAACATCCATGCGTTTTCCTCGATAGCACATTGGTTTAACTTCTGTGGTGTTAAATGAATTATAAGTAAACATGAAAATGTATTTATGGTAATGCCATGGTACTTTTTGCTTGTGGTTGCAATATGTTTTCAAATGCAATTTTTGTTGTGGCCATGATTTACTACTAAAGTCAGAGCAGTGCAAAAGCAGTACAAGAGAATGCACTATTAAAACCACACAGAGTTCATTAAAAACAACTGAGCACGTTTTAATGAACAGGTTTCAACTCTTTCTATAGTGTTAGTAGGTTTTGCATGAATTCGTCAAATAAATGTGATGGCTTATGTTTATGCCCGTGGGTTGAGAGGTGTAACTGTTTGTGTCCATTCTAGGCGCTTTCTTTGTGCCTTATGTCATCTTCTTCGTCTGCTGTGGGATCCCAGTCTTCTTCCTGGAAACAGCACTAGGTCAGTTCACTAGTGAAGGAGGCATCACGTGTTGGCGAAAAGTCTGCCCACTCTTTGAAGGTAAGGCCTAGCTCATATTGCATTCATACTCATTGTGTTGAACATACATCAACAGTGGATTAGTCTTAAAGTATTGGTTATGTGTCCTCTCATAGGCATTGGCTATGCGACCCAAGTCATCGAAGCGCACCTGAATGTTTATTATGTGGTTATATTGGCGTGGGCCATTTTCTACCTGTTCAACTGCTTTACATCCGAGCTGCCCTGGGCGTCGTGCGGGCACTACTGGAACACGGGTTGGTGCATCTGTGGATTCAAGAAAGCATTTCTAAGAATTAAGTAAAACATTTTAATGCATGAATGAAAAACTGACTAAATTGTTTTAACAATTGCCTCCTAGAAAACTGTGTGGATTTTAACAATGAAAGCATTGCCAACTTCACCAACCCATATGCCACATCACCAGTCATAGAGTTTTGGGAGTGAGTATGATTCTGATGCTAGTAGCATTACATACATAGCACTGTACATAGTTCTAGAAACAAGGGCAAATTCCTAAAAAGATTAGGCTATGAATTCAACCGAAAACTCTGGGATCACCAGCAATTCACAAAAAAATTAATATGCACAGTGACGCGCTGGCCTTCCAGGCAACTTTTGGCACAGTTCATCTGTAGCACACTCGACTACTGCTCATTATCCATTGAAATCCATAACCTTTTTCACTGATAATTTGTCATTCTTTTTGCATTGCCGTTGTCAACAAGCATCAAAAGGACACTTGCACAGCTAGGAATGGTATGGACACAAATTTGGCCATCGTTGGCTTGTTTTTTTCCACACAGTTTCATATTCAAGGCCAAATACAGAGGAAGCATTCGGACCGTTCTCGCACATTGATCACGCAGGCCTCTAGTACTGAGAGGCACAGAAGCTGTCAGTTCTGAGGTTTGTTCAAAGGGGGCATGGCTTAGGCAGTGGATGTCACCCAAGAACATGTCAAAGATGATAAATGGCAGTGCAAGAAAGAGAATTGTGGCTTTTCCTCGCAAACTTGCAATTCATTGCGTCACAACTAGTCAATGTTAAACAAAACTTCAGACCACCTTAAAGTTGGGACAAATAGTTGGGCATGTGGAGTCTGGAAGTCAGATGCTCTTGGAATTTTGATGGATATCATTGTAACTGTATCAATGTTTTGGGGTCATTGTACATTGTGCGCATCAGAAAGTGTCCAATTTAGTCCGATTTAAAGCCAACCAGGGCTAACGCAGTCACTCCTACTAGCCACTCTGGCGGGTTGCATTTTATACATAATATATATTTTCAATTGTATTCTTTTAAAAAGGCTTCTGAAATAATAAACTTAAGTGCAATGTATTGATGTCAAAAATATTCGATACTGAAATATCTGAAACGCTGGATTTCCCTCAGAAGAGACACAGATATCAGCTTCTCTTTCTCTCTCTCTCATCTCTCCGACAGCGAGTGACACACACACACACACTCCTCCCCTCACTCACTCGCTTCATTTGCTCCAGATGAATATTGTTGCTGTTACAGGGCTTTAATTTTGGTGTGGGATTGCGCATATTGCACATAATTTTACTCATTCTCACAGGTTTTGTGCTCAAACCCAAAGGTCGCGCACATAAAGCCGCCTCTCAGTGCTAAATTGAGCTCTTTTTCGCTGCTTATTGCACTTAAACAGTCAAATACACAAAATAATATCAAAATGCCTGGTCTTAGCGAATACTCACGTAAACACAGTCAGTTCTGTTTTAAGTGAACGTAAAGAGTTGAGAAAGAAAACGCATGTGTAACAGTGTAATGGATCCGTGCGTCCGCTCTTAAAGTGACAGCAGCCTAATATACATGCTGACAAATTATGAGATAATATTACAAATATCTAAATGGCAGATTTTCCCCATTGTCTCAATGTCAAAATTGTGGCCAGTGAAAATGACGAGTGGCTAGAAACTTTGGAAAACCACTAGCCACAGGGGATGAGGAGGAAAAAAGTTCATGTCAAGCCCTGGATCCAACCTTAGAAACCTGCTCTTATTAACCTTTCAGTATGTAATTATCCTCTTGACTTGTGTTCAGTTGTTGCATGCCTGCTTGAAAAGTTGTTAAATTCAGAATGTTTTCCCTTCTAGACGCCGTGTTCTCAGTATATCCTCTGGAATTGAAGAAGTTGGCAGCCTTCGCTGGGAGCTCGCTTTCTGTCTACTTCTAGCCTGGATCATATGCTATTTCTGCATTTGGAAAGGTCCAAAGTCAACTGGAAAGGTAAAAACAAAAGGTCCAGTGACCATAAATGGTGTTGAATGTGTGTAGATGTTAACCAAAGAGTAGGAGGCCGAGTTGGAGATGTCTCAATGAGAGACTTGGATGAATAGGAGACCCTAATGTTATGCAGTCAATTCAGCACGGAATCAATTGGGTGAGTGAGACATGCATTCCATCCTTGCAAATTATGTCATCAGCGCAACTCTGACATGTGGAACGCTCATAAGGTATGTGGAAATGTCCAGCTACAATGTGGATCCAGTGATTTGAAAAGGCTCAAATGCAAACTGTATCTGCACATAAAGTGTTAAATCTTTGAGGGCACAATGGCACTTTGAGGCTTTAGACATATATTAAGAGAATGTCAGCTGTCAAAACTACCAACTCGCATATCAGACAGGCAGGCATCAAAAAGGCCATTGAACAGAAATTGGCAGCCTTCCAGAAGCCGAACGGAAACGTAGGTGCACAAAGGTGCATCCTCACAATAACCAAATGGTTTATTGGTAAACTCAAACCAAACTAATGTGAAAAAGTGCCTTTGGAAAACAAACAGTTTGCATTATTCCTGTGTCTGGACTGCAAAATGCAGCTCTGGCCTTCCTCTACTTTCGCCTTGTACCCACAATCCATTGCATTATGAGGGCCTGTGTCCCTCTGCCAATCTCTGCAGCTCAGTCACTAGCCTTCCTCTGGATTCTATTCTTCCAGCAGCCTTTAAGAAAGTCTAACGGACTCAATGAGACAGAAAGAAAGTGGAAAGAAAGGAAGAGGGATGTGTGGGGAAAAATAAATGGGTTCACATTGTACAGGTCCAGGAGAAAAGCTCGGCAGCAAGGCCTATATCTCCTGAAGTGGCTTTTGTTTGTCCGTGAAGCAAGGGGAAAGAATGCTCCTTCATGGCGAGGCTTTAGCAGCCTGTCCAAGATTGATTTCTGTATTCACTGGGGGAAAGTGGAGCGTTCATGAGGAGCATGCAGAGTTCCTCCACTCGCCTCTTCCCTTCTGTGAGGAATTATGTCTGGCGGATAGCAAACTGCTTTCTTCCTTTCCTTTGACCGCTATACAGATTGCAGCATTCAGGACATTTGCTAAGCTGTTCACCACAGGTCTTTTGTGGCTGTTTGCGCTTCTCCCATAAGCCAGCGGTAGATTTATGGCATGGGGCTGACCTGTGAATGTGGGGCTTAAATGTTTGACCAGGGAGAGTTGGGAGAAAGTCAGCGTGCGTCAAAGTCTCATGGCGAGTTTAAACATTGGTCCATTCATTGAGTAAAACCACACGCATGCATCTGAAAGCCTAGTGGGGGATTCGCTCATTGCAGTGGCCATGGTTTTTGGATATGGATATGTAATCATTTTACAAGACTAATTGAAAAGGGTGTGAATTAGTGAGCTGGACGAGCTTTGCCTCACTCATACTGTGAGGTGCATTGGGATTAAAGGATCTCCTTTCTCAGATCTCTTAACAAAGTTTATTCCATTGGATTACTTGGTTAAGAAACGTTACGGAATTGTACATCAATACATTTAGGCGCAAATGAGGAAAAGGGAGGGATGGATTTTGTTAAGGAAGCATTTTAAAAGACAAAAATGTCCTGTCTCACTTTTGCCGATTTATTAACTTTGAAGTGTCTCAAATGGCAACACATTTGTTAATGAACGTAAAGATGCGTTTGTTGTCGTTTGGTACAGTAAATTACTGATTGTAGTCATCGGCAATTGTAAGTTTCTGTGCCACACATTTTCCCACACTGCCAACACAACCCAGTTGGGCTCCTTCTGGAGGGAAACAGGGTAGAAGCTTTTGTGTCCAAACCCTGTCTTGTCCTCGCATGGTCTTGATTGGGTGCCAGAGGAACAAGAACCTAGTGCCGCCCCCAATGGTGGTTTTGTTCACGGGATTGAAAGAGCTTCAAAATGTTGAACTCATTTCTGTGGATCATGAATGCCATTTTGCAAAAGCATTTTAGGTTCTCAAACTTGAATGTATAGTAGAGAAGAATCACGGCGTGATCTCATAACGCTGTTGGTCTGATTGCGCTGAGGATTCGAGCCTCTGTGTGTCTGTGGGAGACACAGCTCTTACTGGTTGGTTGAGACTTGGTAATAATTCAAGACTGTGAACATCATGTTGACAAGTCACAACATGATGGTGGCCTGGCTATTCTATTTTTGTCTTTTTTATGTGCCGTGTTGCACTGTTGAGTGTTTTCTCCATCAAAACCGCTGGCTCAGACCTGCATCCCTTCCTCCCCCTGAGAGTAACTCTTTCAATCGTGGCTCAATTAAGGCTTTGGGAGAGTACCTGCCCCCTCTGGCAGACCCTCAGAGCATTCTGTAACCCCTTCACGTTAAGTGCACTGCTTCATTCACTCACTCATTCATTCTCTCGAATCCCTTTCTTTGAAAGGTATACTAGTAAGACATCTGATTTGCACATGATAGCCCATCACAAAAAGGGTAAAAAATGTGTTTGGTCTTCAGATAACAGACTGTAAGACACATTAACTTCATTTTAAAAGAATAGTTCAGCAATGAATATTTTGTTGATGTGTACGCTTTTTTCTGTGGAATACAAAAGGAGACATTTTTAAGAATCTTCACACAGCTGTTTTCCATACCATGCAATCCATTGACCAAAAATGGACAAAAACACTATGCACCAGTTTTTCTGAAGCCATTTAAGCCATTTTCCAAAATGTAACTGATTTTTACAGATAATCTATTCACATTCAGATCATTATGCACAACTGACCCTGAGCTTTATTGACAAATATCTTATCTTGTAAAATGTGTGTACCGCCGCTCCCTATACACAGAGTTGCATACAAGATGTTATGAAATAGACATGGTTTAAATCATACTTATCTGACCGTTATCAGTTTGTAGCAGTAAATGAAGAGATGTCACACCGATCACAAGTTCAGTATGGAGTACAGCAGGGCTCAGTGCTAGGACCGTTGCTCTTCACCCTGTACATGCTACCACTGGGAGATATCATTAGGAAGCATGGCGTTAGTTTTCATTGTTATGCTGACGATACTCAGCTCTATATTTCTTCACGCCCTGACGAAACTTACCAATTCACAAGATTAACGGAATGCATAGCTGATATAAAAAACTGGATGACTAGTAATGTTCTACTACTAAATTCTGAAAAAAAACAGCTTTTAATTATTTGACCCAAAACCTCTGCAAGTAGTAACCTAGAACACTTGATGGCTGCTCTGTCAAGTCCTCGTCGTCAGTTAGGAACCTGGGTGTGCTCTTTGATACCAATCTCTCATTTGAAAGCCACGTTTCTAGCATCTGTAAAACTGCATTCTACCATCTTAAAAATATATCTAAATTACGGCATATGCTTTCAATGCAAAATGCTGAACAGTTAGTTCATGCGTTCATGACCTCAAGGCTAGATTATTGTAATGCTCTACTGGGTGGTTGCCCAGCTCGCTTAATAAATAAACTGCAGCTGGTCCAAAACGCAGCAGCTCGAGTTCTTACTAGAACCAGGAAGTATGACCATATTAGCCCGGTTCTGTCAACACTGCACTGGCTCCCTATTAAACATTGCATACATTTTAAAATCTTGCTAATTACTTACAAATCACTAAATGGTTTAGCTCCCCAGTACTTGAGCGAGCTCTTAACGCATTATACTCCATCACGTCTATTGCGGTCTCAAAACTCTGGCCAGTTGATAATACCTAGAATATCAAAATCAACTGCAGGCGGTCGATCCTTTTCCTATTTAGCACCTAAACTCTGGAACAGCCTTCCTAGCATTGTTCAGGAAGCAGACACACTCTGTCAGTTTCAATCTAGATTAAAAACACATCTCTTTAATCTAGCATACACATAACACTATCACATTTCTATAAATTCAAATCCATTAAAGGATTGTTAGGCTGCATAAAGTAGAACAACCAGAATGGTTTATAATTTGTATAACACCCAATGTACTTGTTACATCATAAGAAGAATGGCATCCACGCTAATATTAGTATTTCTGTCTCATCCTTATCCCGATGTTTCCATAGTAAGCCAGATCTAGGCCGTATCCAGATCAGAACAACCACAATGCAGCCCTGAATGTCAGCAGAGATCCTGTCATCTAGCCTCTCCCCTGTGAAGATCTCATTGACACAACAGCTATCGACACAGATCCTCAGCAAAGACCATGAGATCCTAGTCTCAGCCGTTGGCTGAACGTCTGATGCACATGGCACACAAAATTGGAAACACTTTAGGACCCACTTTAGGTCTTTAATGTTTCAACTTTAAGTTTCAAAGTCGTCACATAACTCTAACCTTGAATTCTACAGACCGAGAGATGTGTGTGTACAGTATCACATTTTTTATTAGTCCACCTTGAAACAAGAACGCCATTGTATTTATATCTGTGACAATGAGCGCTTATCAGGATCAACCAAACGCTGGATTTTCAAAAGAATATGAAGTATGTGAAGTTCACGGTATAGTCTCTTTAGAATACGTCTGAAAGTTTTACACGCTGGTCTGTTATTCTAGGGACATCGACATTTTCACACCCCTAAACATGACGCAGAACAAAAAAAAAACTGATCAGTCAGACGGCCTCTGGGCGGTCCTTGGCCAATGAAAGCTGCTCTGAAGTCTGCCATGAGTCTGAAGGTCTGGCTAAGCGAGACCATTGAGAACCAAAACAATCCCCACATATCCTGATGGCCATCTTCAAGCAGAAGAAACGGGATGAAATATTTTGGATACCAATCCACAATCTGACTTGTGTTGCAGCCTGGAATTAAACCACCCCAAGTTTATTCGTTTAGCCAGAGGAGAACTGGCTGGCCCACCGACTGAGCCTGGCATTTTCCTGTTAACACTGTAAAGCTGCTTTGAAACAATCTGTATTGTATAAAGCACTAAATAAATTAAGATGACTCGACAGAGTACATGTGATCGCAAATTGGAAAGCGAAAGGCGTGCATTCAAAAGCGATGTCAGTACCCCGCATATAGATAGTGGCTCCCTGATGCCTGTAAATGATATACAATACCCAACTACATGATTGTGAGAGAACGCAAAAGCATTGAAATATATATTTTTTACCCCCGTCTCATATTTTTTTCCATCACCATGTCCCTTTAGGGGCTCAGTAGATTGTGTCATTTCCTTTCCACACGATGTCATGATGCTGGAGCTGAAAAGATCACAGTCATGGTGGATATTGAAGAAACAAATGTAAACAAAAGCCAAAAACACAGGGACCATTGAGAGCACAGGGAACAGAACCATCTACACGAAACAGCAAAAGCACAAGAGAAACACAAGGGCTATATATACAAAAACAGGCTTAACAAGGTAACGAGGAAACGGCATACACCTGGGGGACTAATCAGCATTAAAAACTACAATGAACTACATGGCACTAAAGACAGGAAGTAACACAAAAGTCCCAAAACCTACACAGAGCACAGATGACAGTATTTGGCTCTGGGCATATCCCTATAAATGAGCCTCCAGATCTAGCTATATTGTATTTATTTTGTGTAGCAGATATATCAGTGCCGCAGTGAACATGTGTGCAGCTTGATGACCTTTATTCATGCCCATGTTTTCCCTCTGCAGGTGGTGTATGTCACTGCAACCTTTCCTTATTTCATGCTGTTGATCCTTCTTCTTCGAGGAATCACGCTGCCAGGAGCTGCTAATGGAATTAAGTTCTACTTGTACCCTGATATGTCTCGTCTGTCAGACCCTCAGGTATGAACTCTTTTATTCAGCGTAACTGCACTTTTAATGCATTTAACATCCAGCTGTCTTTCTTTATAGTTAAAGAACATTTTTCAAAAGCATCGTTAGCCAACTATGGTTGCAAGTTCAGTTGAATTGTATTGGTAACAATGCTTTGGGAAATGCATCCCTGAACAAGAATGGTGAATGAAAAATTCAAATCCTTGAAATTGTTACTGTGCGTTTGTTTTACATCACGCAGCTGAACCGTTTCATGGATTTCACTGGATTTGTAATGAGAAGCGTTTGTAAACCTGTAGTTTACGCCAAAATAAAAGCTTCTGGCAAGTAAAAAAGACATTAGTAGCCTATTGTAGTTTTACTACTGTAAACTAAAGTACTATACTCATTATGAAATAATCTTTGTTTTTTGTTTTACAGCGCAGTTGTTTTACAATAGAAATAAGTTTCTTTCTTAGAGATGCACATGCCCCAGACCGCCCCAGTCCGAGGTCCATCCATCATACTCTTACAAAATCCTGTGAGAAACGCGCAGACTTTGTGCTCAGTTATTATCAGATGTAGCAGGTTATGGAGGGCATATCTGCTTTATCAAATGCATTTATGAAAGAGACATTCAGCCTCTGAAAATTTAATTGACCGTAAAGTATGACGGTAAAACCAGATCGATTTAGTACAGCTGGAGATATAAGTAACACATGTAATGGCATTGATTTTACTATTTTATGAGATGCACTAATTAAATAGTTTACCAAAAAAATTAATAAATAAAGGTTTCTGACTGAAAAGGCTGCTTTTTGAGATCCAGATTTGACTAACCGTCTCATTAAGCCAACTATCTCCTGTAAATCCTTCCAGATTGCTTTCTTTAGACTGTTGTCTCAGCTGTGACTGTGCCGTATTTGAGCTGAAACGTTTGTTTTGCTGAAGGTGTTTTTGTCCCAGTTGATGGTTAGCTTTAGCCATGGCTCAGGATATTCTCTTTAGGTTGAAGTACAGTCACCACCAGATTTTAGGGTACCTCCAGGATCCAAATGTAATCCCTGGCTAAAGTTCTTACATAGATGTGCTAATTTCATTCCAAATTCCAAACAAATACACGTCAAATACACCCACATAAATCAATATGTCCATTCCTTTACTTGATTAGTTCCTGTGTGTAATTCCCCCTGATATAAACCCCCAGGGTGCTATCATCTCGATACACTGTCTGTCACACTATTTTGTGATAATCACCATCAGAATGCACATTTTCTCTTACATGTATAGAATGGGTTTTGCTTAGACCGAACTTACAAAAAACACACAGATAACCACAACGTCCACAATACAAACCTCCAAAAGGCTTGTTATCATGAAACATTTTTGTGAAATCTCGGAGTGTCTATTTGCACCAAATGCAAATAGGCGCCTTGTTAGCAGAGGCTATTTACATAACTCCGCCCACCAGTTCCTGATTCAGCCGGACACAATGATAAAAGAAACCTGTCTGATAACAGGATGAGTAACGGGTGGAGTTAGCTTTTGATGCGACCAACCTGCGTTCGAATCCAAACTCATTCTTCTCCATTGTCCCATCGCATATCAGCTTGGAATAGCATAAAATGTTTATCGGGTAGAGTTTGGGGTCGGGCTTTAGGGACAATAAGGCAGCATCCATATATGATTTTAATATAATATAATATAGCCTACCGTGAATATGTTGTTATTATTGCATACTGTTTTATAATATACTACAATACAGTCAGGTGCAAATAGCATCTGCCACTATTTGCTCCAAGTATACCGTAAACAGCATCTAAAACTATTTACACTGTGCAAAGAAAATACTGCAATTTTCAATAAATATAGCATCTGTTGTGCACTTACAGCGAATGGCTGCTGTCAAAAATGTATTTTTCCTATTGTAACAGAGATTTAGAATGACTTGTCAGATGTCATGTGTTTTCCAAATCAACATCAAGGAATCAGTGCCAAGTTGTTCAGGATGCAGGGAACTCTCAGGTCATTTGGTGGGATTACAGGATAGCCGAACATGGAGATCAGTGTGTCATGCTCCACTGTTTCATCATCCCAGTGAACAGAAAGCAGCACCGAAGGAATGTATGTGAAGTAGCATCGATAGCCTGAGAGAGCGAGCGACATAAAGGAAACGCGGAGAAAGAGAAAGGGTGATAAAGGGCTGCTGTTTGGTGATGGGGGCGCCAATGTTTAATTAGCTTTCACGCCACACAATAAGAGGTCTGTTCACATTCTCTATGCTCCGTTGTTTTATTCACCATCTTCCCTTACAATCTCACCACGCAATTGAGTTTTCTGTGCCAGGGAGTTTGAAACTGCACGTTTAGAGAACAGAAAAAGGCACAAAAAGTGTCAACTGTGATTTTCTCTGGTAATGTAGATGACAAATAGCATCACTGAAATTGACTAATATTGTTATGAACTGCATAGACTCAACAATATACAAAATCCCAAGCAACCTGTCCATGCTGGCATCTGTGCGATTTGGCTTGATTCTAAGTGAGAGATGAATTTGCGCCAAAGTACCATAGTGTTGGACGCAAAGCCCTTGACATCAACAAAAAAGGCAGGCATTTTAAGTCTTTTTTTTGCTGTCCTAACTAGTTGCATTTTATTAAATGCATTTAGCCCTGTTTTATTTGTCCCTCATTGATGACTGTCTAGTGTTAGAATCGCAACAAACTACAAGATTTGGAAATAATGACCAGAGACGAGTTTGCAATCAAAATGTTTCTTTAGGATGCACTTCCTGGCTAAAACAAGACAAAACAAACCTCCAAATTAGCCACAACATCAATAAGCAGCTTTTAAAGAATGTAGCGCCGTGTCCGAGTAATGCCAAACCAGAGCATTCGCACCGGCCGAATGTTAAACAGAAGAGACGTAAATGACCGTCCCCATAGACTGGATGTTCTTGGAGGGAAGTTGCTCTGTGTTTGTGAGGTCAGAGGGGTTACCCTGGTTACCCGCTGGAGGAAGCAAATACTGTGAGTTGTCAATTGTTTTCCCAGTAAAGGAGATTAGTGGCTCAATGGTTATGTGAGAGCGGTTTAAAGAGGTGCTGGCTTATTTTCCACAGACTCACATGAATCCCCTATGGCCACATTTTTACACTTCTCTCCCTCTATGGGACAGAATGACTCTATTCAGAGCATTCGAGCGCTACGGGAACACTTTAGCCCGTTGCAGGTGAGAGAATCGTGCATCCGAATCAGAAGCCAGTTTTCCAAGAAAATGGCTGTTCTTGAAAGTCAGTGACTGTTGTGTGCATCAATGCTGGCGGGAACGTGATGCTTCCCATGAAAACCTCACCTAAATGTCATAAATGTATCTTTTGGTTTTACTTTGTCCCATAGATAACATTGCAAGGCTTATCTTGTGTTAAAATGGAATAGTTCATGTACTCATTTATATGGATGATGTACAGTACATGACATTGCATTTATACCAACATACACTGCCTGGCCAAAATAAAAGTCGTTTGGATTTAAATAGGCAAATGCTTAAGAGTCTATGATTGGATCATTATTGCAGTGATTATTATGTTTCTAGCATGTTTGGCAGCAGTTCTTCTACCCTAACACTGCATTCACACGGGGCATCGGAGTCAACACTTGACGGAGGGCGCCGTGACCGTCATAGTGACAACAGCCAATCATATTACTTTTCCGGTGTTGCATGAACGCAATTGGCTAGCCTCTGCGCTAGGGTATTTGCAAAGGCGATCTGATTGGCTGACGCCTGCGTTTTTTTCAACGGAACCCACAATTCAGTTCGGCAACGCATGCCATCTATTCAAAAGTAAATGAGAAGCCAACGCCCCGCGTGAATGCAGCGTTACTGATGGAGTGTGTAGTTTTCATTTCTTAAACAACCATGTAGGGAGTCACATCATGGCCATATTCCAGGATGACAATGTCAATATCAAGATCATCAGACTCAAATTGTGAAAGAATGGTTGGGAGGGAGCATGAAGAATCATTTTAACACAGTGAAAAACTTTAAATTCACTGAAAGTCTTTAGGTTGTGCTGGAGGAGACTTTACAGAGTGCTGGACTCCTGCATTGTCAATACAAGATTTTGACCAAACATTGATGCACCTCTTGATGGAAATAACATCACAACACTTATTTCCATCAAGAGGTGCATAGATTTTTGGTCAGGATCTTGTATTGACTCTTCAGCATTTGCCTATTTAAATCCAAACTTTTTTTTGGCTGGGCAGTGTATTATTTGCTGTTAAGTGGGAAAACTAAACTGGTATTATTGCTAGTACAATTACGGCCAGTATTTTCAACAGTTTTGCTTGTTGCATTATTGTGCGCATACCCCTAACCAATCTAATGCTTTTAAGTGGGACCCAAAAAGCTTTTACTCAAGTCAGCATGTCATGTGAGAATATGTGTCATGTTGTGTAGCATTTGGACTTTAATTGGGATCATCTGTTGTAAATAATGATATGCCATTTTCCATATTGGTTGAATAAGTCATTTACACAGGATGCATATTCACATTCCTATATGTGCTATTTTTCCTCGTTTTTAGTCTCTCTGGAAAAATAAATGACCAGGTCTAAAAAACAAGCCCAAAATAAGCAACTCGAGGCGATCCATGCAAACTGCGTCAACAGCCACATCAACTCTCTAAAACACATCAAGTTTAATCAGATTCATGTAGTCTGCATGCAAGGGAAGTTGTGCTCGTCGTTTCTTCTGGAACAAGAACAGATGTGGGGCGGGGCTTGAGTGTGTCTGTGGGGAATTGATTGGATGGTTATGGTTTGCTATTGGTGGATCTCATGTGAATGACAGGTTGCCCCGCCCTCGTCATCAGAGAAGAGATGAAGTTATTCTGAGTCAAGATTATTAAAACTATAATGATGTGCACCGATAAATCATTTAGAATCAACACTGCAATACTGATTTCATGGTGACTTTAAAATGCAAAAAAAAAATTCATAATGGATTGTAAGTGTCAGAAAGAACTGATTATTGGTTATTAATGAACTCACAATTAATAACTGACCACATCTTCTCATTCAGAATACATGTAACTAGAGTACGTGTCTTAGGATCTTGTCGCAGTGACAGTAAAATGAATAACAGCACTTATGGCCGTGTTATTAATCTGTGATTGCTGCAGGTGTGGGTGGATGCAGGCACTCAGATCTTCTTCTCGTATGCGATATGTCTGGGTTGTCTGACGGCTCTCGGCAGCTACAACAGCTACAACAACAACTGCTACAGGTCAGAGTCTGTCGAGTCCGCGTGGTTTGTCTAAACGTACTCTCTGCTTTGAGTAGACTGTATTATCTGTTGTCAAAGCTGAGATTTATCTAACAAAAAGCATTATTAGTAGGCTAACTACATATATGTTACATACACTATATTGCCAAAAGTATTGTGACGCCCCTCCAAATCCCTGAGTTCAGGTGTTCAATCCCTTCATGGCCACAGGTGTATAAATCAAGCACTAGGCATGCAGACGCTTCTACAAACATTAGTGAAAGAATGGGTCACTCTCAGGAGCTCAGTGAACTCAAGCGTGGTACCGTGATAGGTTGCCACCTGTGCAATAAGTCCATTCCTGACATTTCCTCACTACTAAATATTCCACGCTCAACTGTTAGTGGGATTATAACAAAGTGGAAGCGATTGGGAACAACAGCAACTCAGCCACGAAGTGATAGGCCACGTAAAATCACAGAGCGGGGTCAGCGCATGCTGAGGGTCACAGTGCGCAGAAGACACCAACTTTCTGCAGAGTCAATAGCTCCAGACCTCCAAACTTCTGTGGCCTTCAGATGAGCTCAAGAACAGTGTGTAGAGAGCTTCATGGAATGGGTTTCCATGGCCGAGCAGCTCATCCAAGCCTTACATCACCAAGAGCAATGCAAAGCGTGGGATGCAGTGGGGTAAAGCACGCCGCCACTGGACTCTAGAGCAGTGAGACGTGTTCTCTGAGTGACCAATCACGCTTCTCTGGCTGCCAATCCCATGGACGAGTCTGGGTTTGGCGGTTGCCAGGGGAACGGGACTTGCCTGACTGCATTGTGCCAAGTGTAAAGTTTGGTGGAGGGGGGATTATGGGGTGGGGTTGTTTTTCAGGGGTTGGGCTTGGCCCCTTAGTTCCAGTGAAAGGAACTCTTAATGCTTCAGCATACCAAGACATTTTGGACACATTCATGCTCCCAACTTTGTGGGAACAGTTTGGGGACGGCCCCTTCCTGTCCCAACATGACTGCGCTCCAGTGCACAAAGTGTCGGTCCATAAAGACATGGATGAGCGAGTTTGGTGTGGAGGAACTTGACTGGCCTGCACAGAGTCCTGACCTCATCCCGATAGAACACCTTTGGGATGAATTAGAGCGGAGACTGCGAGCCAGGCCTTCTCGTCCAACATCAGTGCCTGACCTCACAAATGCGCTTCTAGAAGAATGGTCAAAAATTCCCATAAACACACTCCTAATCCTTGTGGAAAGCCTTCCCAGAAGAGTTGAAGCTGTTATAGCTGCAAAGGGTGGGCCAACTCCATATTAAACCCTACCGATTAAGAATGGGATGGCATTAAAGTTCATGTGCAGGCGTCACAAAACTTTTGGCATTATAGTGTATAAATGTTTTTGTTGAAATAACACTAAGTTAGAGGTGTGCCTACAAACTTCTGTACATTTTACTGTGTTTATATAGCTGCATCAGATATGTGCCATATTAACGGGGCTAAATGCTTATGGAATCAATTATAATAATTTTGTTTTTATTTTGTAATATTTGGCATGAAAGAGTCTTTTTTGTCTGTTGGTCAGTCCACTGTGGTTCAATGCTGATGGGGTAAATACTTTTGCATTTGTGTTTTGTAGGGACTGCCTCATGCTGTGCTGTCTGAACAGTGGCACGAGTTTTGTGGCAGGATTTGCCATCTTCTCTGTCTTGGGATTCATGGCATATGAACAGAATGTGCCAATAGAGGCAGTGGCAGAGTCAGGTGAGCAAACATTTTTGTTTGTGCTTCATTCTAATTAGCTTTAGCTCATTTATATAGAAAGGTAATATGTGTATGAGTGTTTGAGATACAGTAGCCTACAGTGGGATGTCTACGGCTGTGTTTGGACTCATGCAATTTAAAGCACTTCTCAGAAAAGCTTTTTATTGTATGACTTATTCAACAATTCAGCATTACTTATTTACTGCAATAGAGCAAGACTGACTATGGAACACACTTTAAAGGGGTTTAGAAATCATCTGACTTTATTATTAAGAAAAATATGTTTTTTTGCTATTTATTCAAAAACATATATTCCACTCAACCATAAGCGTAGTGCATTGGTTCTCAAACCTGTTCATGTACCATATAGAAAAACAAGCCATATATGCTTTCAAAAAATAATCCATAAACCTGATTTAATAAGCTTTTACTAGAGCTCCACTCATGGCTCTGAGCTCGTATTATAGCGTATTACTCTAGTGTTATGGCACAGTGATCTCTGCTCTTGGCCTGCTGCGTTTGGGCAGGTGTCTCTGTGCTGCAAAACCAGAGCCAAGCCACATGGCATCGGTAGACTGTTTCACCAGGACCGTCATTGAGATAATTAAATAGGACCGTTTGTGCCCTTTTTACAAAGTCTTGCTGTTGTTTTCTGGCTCTACTAGAGCAGGTTTTCCTGCTTGAATGTTGATATTTCCCCATATTCTCCATTGTTGCGGCTCCTCTCTTCCCAGTCTGTCAGTAACTCTGTTTAGTAGTGATGCTCGATTCTTGAACGAATCGTTCTTTTGAGCCGGTTCATAGGAAGTAGCCGGTCGAGCCGGTTCACTAATCAAACTTTAGTTCCGGGTTGATGACGCAAGATGCACAGCTGAAGTAGCACGTCCGACTTAAAAAGAACCGAATGAGCCGGTTCAATCAGCTGTCGAAGTTTGCCGAGGATTACCGAGGAGTCCGATGAGACGATACTATGCAAGCCTGAGGCACGTGATGGAAATATGCTTATTATGACTACTGTTATTAAATAACATTTTATTAAAACCTGCAACCTGTCGAGAGGTGTAAATACATTTTTGTATAGTTTATTGTGCATGCAGATTATATTTTAAGTTGTTAAGAGAAATCAAGGCGTTTATAAGACTGGTTTATTCTTTCTATATACTTTAGACATGTAGATCATATCCGCATTTGTGCATCATCTCTGTAATGTGTGCTGTAGGTGCGAACCTTCTAGGAATCTTATCCAAGATTATATTGGTCAGTCGTATCCGACATAAAGGATCCGCAAATTAACTGTGACCACAAACGGCATTAACTTGAATGAATGAGAGGCAATAATCAACAATATGCGTTCACACAAATAACTTTTTTGTTTAATGTTTCAATATGCGTTGGCACAAATTGCTTTATTTGAATGTTTCCTTTATATAACATGACACTAAGTTGTTAGAAAAGAAATGCATAGTGATCATTGACTGATGATGTAACCGGTTCATTCCTGTCTCTATGAAGCCCCTCCTTCTGAAAAGCACACTGTGCTCTGATTGGTCGGCTGGAGCGGTGTGTTGTGATTGGTGTTTGGGAAATGCCCCGCCCCTTACCATAACCGCCGGTTTCAACACGACTAACTAACTCAACCAGGCCCCGCCCCTTTATTCTGCGTATTAATTATTATAATGAGGAATATTGTGACGTGTTGGTTCCCGGAGGAAAACTCAAGACTACAATGGAGGCGTTTCAGGAGTTCAGAAACACTGACACTGATAGAGAGAAGAACTGGAGCGCTTTCATGCTCAAACAGCAACATCACACACTGAAGACAGTGAAAACAATAGGACCTCTTTAAATTTGATGCATGCTCTCTTAGAACCCAAACAGAACGTGAAGGTTATGGTCAGTTCTTGCCCCTCAGTCGGACCAACTTTGTACTAATTAAAATCAGAAAGTGTTAGTTATTTTATTGTGAAATGTATTTCAGGTCCTGGCCTAGCGTTTATAGCATACCCTAAGGCTGTGACCATGATGCCGTGGTCTCCGCTGTGGGCTTGCCTCTTCTTCATGATGCTCATCTTCCTCGGACTCGACAGTCAGGTGACAAATGCACACATTTTCACCCTTTAATAATTCACTCAAGAATAAATGTTTTGCCATTATCAGGCTGTTGCTTCAAACCTGTCGAAAACAACACTGTAAAAATGATATGATAAATAAGTTATGACAACATATTTTTATACATTGATTTGACTGTTTAACAATTAAATATTTAAGTCAGTTTAAAACCACAATATGTAATTTTTCATCTCTTATTCAGAACAAAGGCGTGTCTTGACTCTTGATTGGGCGGAGCTTTTATTCGGTCAGACGAGCTTCCGCTTCTCCCGCTCGTGTGTGTGTGTGGTAACGCAGCGCTGTTTTATCATATCACACACATCTGAGTGTGTTAAAGTGATGTTATAATGCTACTCTGTGCGTCCGCTCGGCGCTACTATGAGACGCTTGTTCACACTGCAGTGAGCGAGATCATATCAGGCATGGTAAAACATGGTACTCGCGGTAAATCAAGAACACCAGATCTAAACAATAAGACTAACTGTGTTGAGCTGGAGAACAATGATTCGTTTCTGTCCATGAATGATCCAAACAGTTGCTCACCGTCTAATAAAACACATCAGATACACCGATCAGGCATAACATTATGACCACTGACAGGTGAAGTGAATAGCACTGATGATCTCTCCATCACGGCTCCTGTTAGTGGGTGGGATATATTAGGCAGCAAGTGAACATTTTGTCCTCAAAGTTGATGTGTTAGAAGCAGGAAAAATGGGCAAGCTTAAGGATTTGAGCGAGTTTGGCAAGGGCCAAATTGTGATGGCTAGACGTCTGGGTCAGAGCATCTCCAAAACTGCAGCTCTTGTGGGGTTTTCCCGGTCTG
This sequence comes from Rhinogobio ventralis, assembly GCA_039654625.1. Taxonomy (NCBI): domain Eukaryota; kingdom Metazoa; phylum Chordata; class Actinopteri; order Cypriniformes; family Gobionidae; genus Rhinogobio; species Rhinogobio ventralis. The sequence continues at coordinate 36,384,462 of CM077213.1, read as the reverse complement.
CAGTGGTCAGGATCTTTCAAAAGTGCTCCAAGGAAGGAACAGTGGAGAACCGGCGACAGGGTCATGGGCGGCCAAGGCTCATTGATGCACGTGGGGAGCGAAGGCTGGCCCGTGTGGTCCGATCAAACAGACGAGCTACTGGAGCTCAAATTGCTCCAGAAGTTAATGCTGGTTCTGATAGAAAGGTGTCAGAATACACAGTGCATCTCAGTTTGTTGCGTATGGGGCTGCAGAGCCGCTGACCAGTCAGGGTGCCCATGCTGACCCCTGTCCACCGCCGAAAGCACCAACAGTGGCACGTGAGCATCAGAACTGGACCACGGAGCAATGGAAGAAGGTGGCCTGGTCTGAGGAATCACGTGTTCTTTTACATCACGTGGATGGCCGGGTGCGTGTGCGTGGCTTACCTGGGGAACACATGGCACCAGGATGCACTATGGGAAGAAGGCAAGCCGGCGGAGGCAGTGTGATGCTTTGGGCAATGTTCTGCTGGGAAACCTTGGGTCCTGCCATCCATGTGGATGTTCCTTTGACACGCACCACCTACCTAAGCATTGTTGAGACCATGTACAGCCTTTCATGGAAACGGTATTCCCTGGTGGCTGTGGCTCTTCCAGCAGGATAATGCTCCTGACACAAAGCACAAATGCTTCAGGAATGGTTTAAGGAGCACAACGAGTTTGAATTCCCCAGATCTCAATCCAATCGAGCATCTGTGGGATGTGCTGAACAAACAAGTCCGATCCATGGAGGCCCCACCTCGCAACTTACAGGACTTGAAGGATCTGCTGCTAACATCTTGGTGCCAGATACCACAGCACAGCTTCAGGGGTCTAGTGGAGTCCATGCCTCGACGGGTCAGGGGGACCAACACAATATTAGGAAGGTGGTCATAATGTTATACCTAATCGGTGTATTTGGTGTTTCCATGGTTTCTACAAAATAAAACCAGAAATCTAGGGTAACGCGGGTATGATGTCATTGATAGGTGACGCACGGACATGGTCCGTGTCCTGCTTAAAATAGCTTATTTCTCTGGATTTAAACATTCTTGGAAACATTTGGGATAATGTACACAAGTCAACAAAATATATAACACTGTTCTGGTGCTTTTTGGATATTTTAATCCAAAAATCTTACACATTGTGCCTTTAATGCAATTTAAGTTGAAATGACTTAAACTTCCAAGTTGATTATACTAAAAAATTTAAGACAGCAACTTTTTTTTTACAGTGCAAGAAATAATATTAATATTTACATTTCATATTTGATATTTTACAAACATTAATTAGTGTTTTTTTCTAATTTTGCAGTAAAACTGCTGTGGTTGTTGTTTACAGAGGTCCCAGAAAGTTGGACACCGTAGCTCCACTCAATGAATGTCTCTGAACATCACAACTAGTGTCAGTGTTTGTAAAGACAGATAACAGAAACACGTTTCAAAAAGTGAAGGTAGAAGGTAAAATATTCTATTTTAAGTTAATGATGATAACCCTGCGTCGCACTCCTCTCTGTCTAGTTTGTGTGTGTGGAGAGTCTTGTGACCGCGATCATCGACATGTATCCCAAAACCTTCCGCGTGGGCTATCGGAGAGAGCTTCTCATCCTGGGAATGTCTGTGGTCTCCTTCTTCCTGGGTCTAATAATGCTGACAGAGGTAAAGTCACCATTTTATGTTCTTTCCAGTGGCATCCGTATGTTGATATTTAGTACGACACAATCTTCCATCACAGATGGATGAACATAGATTTGTTGTAAGCAATAATTAATCTCATAAAATAAGCATAATACATGATAATGACAAATCCAGTTGTTTTGTTCGTCAAGGACAAGCAGATTTGCTGTTTACATGACATGTTGGTTTGACGTGCTTGGATTCACTTAGCTAACCTCTGCCCCTTGATGTTGTTTTAATGTGTAAAAAAGCGTGATTTGTAGTGGATTTTGTCCTGGCGTATTGCTGTCAGCACCTGACATGTTTCTGCGCTTTGCATTTATGGCTGGAGTGAGGGTAAAAATAGTCCTGTGTTCAGGCAGAGACAGGAGGACGCTCTCCACCAGTAATGTGCAGTCAGGTGAACGCTTTCACTCGGTGTTTCATGAATAAAGCCATCCGACTGTGGAACGAAGCCTCTCCGGTGTGGAATGCCCGGCATTCTCTGTTACTAGGATGAGAGGGAGATGAAGATGCTTTGAAAGCCATTTTCTATATGTCAGTAGTGCTCTCATCGATCCATGAAATGCAGTGAACATGTGAGCATCCTCATGATGGTTAAAACCATGGTTATGTGATATTGTCACTACCTGAGTTTCCATTCCATGTGCAAAATTGGAATATTGCATAAAACATTTGCGAATTAAGCAGTGTTTCCATCGCATGTGTTCAAGAGAACAAAATCGGCTCTTTCCCCGCCATCATAAATGAGTTTTATCTCAGAGCGTCCTCTGCTGAGGCAAAGTCAACATTTTTTTTTTTTTGCTCATTAAGGGAAATGTGCATGTTGAGTTGCATGAGTTGTAAACGGTGAGGAATCCTCCAGGGTTCAGTGCTGGGACCACTTTAATTGACATATGTAGATTTATTATATTTGAGATATAATGTCCTAACTTTGCTCTGTTTCCATCCAAAGCTGAGAATTTAACGCATGTGCAAAATTGGAATATTGCATAAAACATTTGCAAATAAAGCAGCGTTTCCATCATTTCCAAGAGAACAAAATCATCACTTCCTGGGAAATTGGCTCTAAATCTCAGTAATAAACTGTAAGTTTCTCAATCGGGCTCTTTTCCCTCCATCATAAATGAGTGTCGTCTCAGAGCGTCAGGCGTAACACACACACACACACACACATCATAAATGAGTGTCATCTCAGAGCGTCAGGCGAAACACACACACACACACACACACATCATAAATGAGTGTCGTCTCAGAGCGTCAGGCGTAACACACACACACACACACACATCATAAATGAGTGTCGTCTCAGAGCGTCAGGCGTAACACACACACACACACACATCATAAATGAGTGTCATCTCAGAGCGTCAGGCGAAACACACACACACACACACACACACACACATCATAAATGAGTGTCGTCTCAGAGCGTCAGGCGTAACACACACACACACACACACATCATAAATGAGTGTCATCTCAGAGCGTCAGGCGAAACACACACACACACACACACACACACACATCATAAATGAGTGTCGTCTCAGAGCGTCAGGCGTAACACACACACACACACACACACACACATCATAAATGAGTGTCATCTCAGAGCGTCAGGCGAAATAAACACACACACACACACACACACATCATAAATGAGTGTCGTCTCAGAGCGTCAGGCGAAACACACACACACACACACACACACACACACATCATAAATGAGTGTCATCTCAGAGCGTCAGGCGAAACACACACACACACACACACACACACACACACCATGTTCTCTTGTGTTGGGATGCTTGTGTTTGGGAACACAATCGTGTGAGACGCTTCTGGAGGAATACATACACACACACACACACACACACACTAAACGCTTCTGGAGGGAATTAAACCAAATCATTCTGATCACAGACTTTGACCAACATTTGAGATGCTGCGACGCCATTGGTCCGCTGGTTATCACAGAGTCGCGTGAGGTTTTTGTTGCGGATCGAGGGATTTATTCAGTAAATGTGTTTCCATCATAGTTTATGTCTTCTTATTTGATAAAAATGTATCCGCCTCAGTTGAGCGCATACGTTTTTATGTGTATTTGTATAATTTATGCGCATGTTGGTGTTTTTGTTGCAACATCCCAAAATTCCCATAGAAATAGGAGGATGTAAACATATCATGCCACACCCACAGTGCTCTGTTGTCTTGTGTGTTTGTCCTGTGTGTCCTCTGGCTTTGCTCTGTTAGGGTGGCATGTACGTGTTCCAGCTCTTTGACGCGTATGCAGCCAGTGGCATGTGTCTGTTGTTTGTGGCCATCTTTGAGTCCATCTGCATTGGATGGATCTATGGTAAGACATTGCTATAACAATATTCATCACTTAATATGAACTTCTTCCTTACTAAGCATCTATAGTCTAGCGATCCTCTGGTATTTAAGTGTTACACTGCATACAGGAAACGGTGTTCTTCCGCAGTCTTGATTCCCAGTACAAATATCTAAACAATCTTAAATCAAGATACATTTACTGGAGAAGGATATCAAGAAGAAAATCATCAAAATGAATTGAGTTCATGCTTAAAATAAGAAAAAAATGTCAGTGGGATCAGAAACATAATCTTGTTTTCCCTTTGAAGAAGTGTATTTTTCTGACCCAATTGGCATAATTGGTCATTAGCATAAACTCACTTCATTTTGATCAATTCTTCAGTAAACAAAATCATTTTTGCAGTGATGTGTAGCATATCTTAATGAATAGGCTCCCACAGAGACAAGGTCTGAGATAATAAATCCAGAATCTGACATGCATGTGCCAGCAGATGCTTTTCTGTCCATGTTTACAGTATTATCAGATTGCTGTAACTGTAATGCCGCCTGCTGGCAAGAGTCAGACAGTGCATGGAATGAATCACTGAAATATGTTTTCAAGCAGGGAGAAACGGCCATCTCAGTGTCCTTTAAATATAAGTTTTATATTTGTAGTATATAAATACATACAGAGTATTTTTGCTGAGAGGCATTTTGAGTTAATAACACAGAATCATTTATCTTTATCCTCAGGTGGCGACAGGTTTTATTTGAACATCGAGGACATGATTGGATACAAGCCCATCTTCTTCATCAAATGGTGCTGGAAGTTCTTCACACCCGGCATCTGTGCTGTGAGTTGAATTTGATGTGCCAAGAGTGGAGATATTTATAGTCTGTGAGTGATAAATGCTAAGCTCTTGGTCTTTTCAGGGCATCTTTCTGTTCTTCCTGATCAAGTACAAACCGCTCAAGTATAATAATGTGTACACGTATCCCGACTGGGGTTATGGGATCGGCTGGATGATGGCCATGTCCTCTATGGTTTGCATCCCTCTGGGAATCGTATTCCAGATCTGGAAAACGGAAGGAACTTTCCGTGAGGTAAAAGCCGTTTTTTTGTGAACCTGGTGTTATATGTTATAGTTTGTTCGGTTTGCACAACATGATCAAAGTCTGAGATCACTTGTGAAAATAATGTTATTTTGCATTTCTAATGCCTTTTTTCATCACAAATTATAGTATCAGAATAACAGAAATGAGTTGCATTGAAAAATTAACATGAATGTGAGAATGTCTTTTGCTTTAATGACACTGGAGCTACATGAAGAAAACCCGATGATCATGTTCTCCAATTCTCCATTTGCTTACATTTGATCAGTCGCCTAGAAATAGACAAATCTTTCTTAATTTTACATGATAACGTTTCAGCAGCGGCTGTTTGCTAAATATAGCAACAAAAAGTATTTTCTTTGCACTAAGATGTTATTTGCACTGTTACACATTTTGCACATTTGCACATATTGTTTATGCAAATAGTGGCAGATACTATTTACACCTCGGTGTATATTAAAACAGTATGCAACATATTCAGTGTATATAATTATATTTATTAAAATCATAACTGGATGCTGCCTTATTGGGACATTACTTGTCCCTGTCCCTAAGGCCCTACACCAGTGGTCACCAACCTTTTCAAGCCGAACATCCCTGACCTCAGCCTTGATCTACCTATAGATTTTTCATGGCCGATTCAGAGGTGTTTTACAAGCAAATTGGCTATTTCCGATACCAGTTGCCGATTTTTTTTCTTTAAGCAAATTTATTTGTTGTTTATTTGCTCTATAACAGGCCAAACTGGCTTTAAAAAAATTGTCCATTTGAAATGAGAGGCAACCACTGCATTTTAATCACGAGCCAAACAAAGTAGATGGTGCTTATGGAGAAGAAGCGTTTCTTTGGGTACCGCTGTAAAAATGCCTATTCTGAAGACAGTCAGTTTCGTTCAGAGATACATTGATGTAACCCCCCTCCCCAATTCAATATTTATATTTTTCCTATATTTCAAGCATGGTGAACAGTGATCTTGCTGGGCCTATTTATACAGATTTTTACAGATCTGATTTATCAGAACGATTCCATTTACACATGGTCACATAAATCTGTCTCCGCAAAACGTATATGAATCCGATCTTTAATTCACGCGCTATATGCATTTTTAATGGAGTTCACGTCACCGAAATCAACAGATATGAGCTGTATTTTATTGATCAACAGCTAATTTCAAAATCAAAGACTGCAATAGGAGTAGCATAAGCACTGGTAAGATCATTTAGTTTCTTTACTTTTAATGATGATGATTGTGTATTGAGCATCTGCAACTTTCACTTTCATTTGCGGCAGTTTGCTGAAGAGATACTCCGCTGCTCGTCTGCGCCGATGCGTGCTGCAGTAGCGCTGTCATATCTGGCTGTAACATATACCTATAACACACTCTCACACATTTATTTATTAGCATTGTTGGGAGGAGTAAAATTTACATATGTGGTTTCAACAACCAGATGCATTTACACTTGTCCAGTTTCGTCTGGAATGCGTCCCAGACCACCTCCTGATCGGATTTAAATCCATCTCGAATGCGTGTCAGAGGGCATGGTCTTTTCCCGATTGGATCCAGCTATCTGAGCAGAGAAAACGCAAGTGACCATGTGTAAACAGGCCCACTGTGTCTGGTGCTTTCTCTGCTGCGCGTCTGCACTCTCCTCTTTGTGTCCGTCTTCAGCGTGTCCCATCTCTGGGCCGTGTTAATGTCCATTAACAAACTTCGTAATATTTTCACACAAATGACATTCGGGAAATGATTGCAATGCAGTTTGTGTGCAAGTCCGGAATAGAGATCAGCCAAAATTAAACTAATGACATCTGGTTGGGCCAGACAAAACTCCACCCACTGACATCTGGTTGAGCCAGACATAACTCCGCTCGCTGACATCTGGTTGGGCCGGACATAACTCCACACACTGACATCTTGTTGAGCCAGACATAACTCCACTCACTGACATCTGGTTGGGCCAGACAAAACTCCACCCACTGACATCTGGTTGGGCCAGGCAAAACTCCACCCACTGACATCTGGTTGGGCCAGACATAACTCCGCTCGCTGACATCTGGTTGGGCCAGACATAACTCCGCTCGCTGACATCTGGTTGGGCCAGACATAACTCCACGCACTGACATCTGGTTGGGCAAGACAAAACTCCACTCACTGACATCTGGTTGGGCCAGACATAGCTCCACCCACTGACATCTAGTTGGGCCAGACATAAATCCACGCACTGACATCTGGTTGGGCCAGACATAACTCCGCTCGCTGACATCTGGTTGGGCCAGGCATAACTCCGCTCGCTGACATCTGGTTGGGCCAGGCATAACTCCACTCACTGACATCTGGTTGGGCCAGGCAAAACTCCACCCACTGACATCTGGTTGGGCCAGACATAACTCCGCTCGCTGACATCTGGTTGGGCCAGACATAACTCCACGCACTGACATCTGGTTGGGCCAGGCATAACTCCACCCACTGACATCTGGTTGAGCCAGACATAACTCCGCTCGCTGACATCTGGTTGGCCCAGGCATAACTCCACCCACTGACATCTGGTTGGGCCAGACATAACTCCACCCACTGACATCTTGTTGAGCCAGACATAACTCCGCTCACTGACATCTGGTTGGGCCAGACATAACTCCACGCACTGACATCTGGTTGAGCCAGACATAACTCCGCTCGCTGACATCTGGTTGGGCCAGGCAAAACTCCACCCACTGACATCTGGTTGGGCCAGACATAACTCCGCTCGCTGACATCTGGTTGGGCCAGACATAACTCCACGCACTGACATCTGGTTGGGCCAGGCAAAACTCCACCCACTGACATCTGGTTGGGCCAGACATAACTCCGCTCGCTGACATCTGGTTGGGCCAGACATAACTCCACGCACTGAGATCTGGTTGGGCCAGGCATAACTTCACGCACTGACATCTTGTTGAGCCAGACATAACTCAACTCACTGACATCTGGTTGGGCCAGACATAGCTCCACCCACTGACATCTAGTTGGGCCAGACATAAATCCACGCACTGACATCTGGATGGGCCAGACATAACTCCGCTCGCTGACATCTGGTTGGGCCAGGCATAACTCCGCTCGCTGACATCTGGTTGGGCCAGGCATAACTCCGCTCGCTGACATCTGGTTGGGCCAGACATAACTCCACTCACTGACATCTGGTTGGGCCAGGCAAAACTCCACCCACTGACATCTGGTTGGGCCAGACATAACTCCGCTCGCTGACATCTGGTTGGGCCAGACATAACTCCACGCACTGACATCTGGTTGGGCCAGGCATAACTCCACCCACTGACATCTGGTTGAGCCAGACATAACTCCGCTCGCTGACATCTGGTTGGCCCAGGCATAACTCCACCCACTGACATCTGGTTGGGCCAGACATAACTCCGCTCGCTGACATCTGGTTGGGCCAGGCAAAACTCCACCCACTGACATCTGGTTGGGCCAGGCATAACTCCGCCCACTGTCATCTGGTTGGGCCAGACAAAAAAAACAGAAATGAGTTGCATTGAAAAATTAACATGAATGTGAGAATGTCTCGATATTTGGTTTGTCTTTTGCTTTAATGACACTGGAGCTACATGAAGAAAACCCGATGATCATGTTCTCCAATTCTCCTTTTGCTTACATTTTGATCAGTCGCCTAGAAATAGACAAATCTTTCTTAATTTTACATGATAACGTTTCAGCAGCGGCTGAAAGCTCTACTCCCTTTTTCCATTAAATATCAGATCAGAAAGGCATTTATTTTCAATAATGAAGAAAATATTAAAAAAGTGGAAATAAAGTGTCTAACGTGTGTTTAATAATAAAGTGTTTAGGGTTAGGGGTAAGTGTAGGGAGGGCTTTATTGTCCATTTAATAATTTCAGCAGCTATCACTATTTGTACTTAGTCTAAATATAATTTAGTTATCGCTATTTGCACTATATTTTAAACGCTACTCCGAGCTAATATGCAATGAGAAAAGGGAGAAGAATGAGTCGAGTAGATAACGGATTTGAACTCGGGTTAGAACTCCACCCGTTACTCTCCACACCACTCATCCTATTATCAGACAGGTTTCTGTTGTCATTTTATCTGGTTCAATCAGACGTCAGTGGGCGGAGTTAGTGTAAATAGCCTCTGCCAACAAGGTGGCCTGTTTGCACTTGGTGCAAACAGACACTCTGTAACTTGGTGCAAACAGACACACTTCTTTGTTTATTATTATCTTCAAGTCGAGCTATACTGTTAATTCAGCATTGCTCTTTGTCCCTGATAAACATTACTGAAGACATGAGTCATCATTTCCTACCCCCCTTCACTGTCCTTCATTCACCCGACTGAACTTCTCATATTTCTGCCAATGATTTTAGGTAGAAGGTAGAAAGTATTTTTCAGCGTGTACTTGAGAAAGAAAACGTATCTCTTGAGCTGCCATGACATGCCGAAGATGAAAGCAAGTTCTGGCACTGCGGCGTGTAGAGATATAGTGAGCATAGCGCAGAATTGATGGCACAGAGTGGGTGTGACGCGGGTGCTGCCCTGACGTGACCCCATTGTGCCATGTCTTATTGATTGTGTCTGCTTCAGAAAACATACAGAGCTGTGCGATGAGGTTAGTGTAGAACACTGCAGAAATCTTTTTCCACTAACATATGTAAACATCTTTAAAACAAGAAACAAGCAAAAAACTGAGTAAAGAAAAAAAATATATATATATATATTTATCAAGTAGGTCTATAATACCTGGAGAAGCATTCCAGTTCATTTCAATGGCAGTTGCTCAGCTGGTGCATGAATCTAGCATATGTAAATCTGGCATCTTTCCTTTGGCCACCACAAAATGTTCTAGGGCAATCACATGATCTGTAAATTTCATGTGATTTAATTACTCTTCCTGCTGTATCAGTAGCCAAAGAGCTTGCTGCTCAACCTTCATATACTTGGTCAGCATTTGCTGAAGCAGTTTGTGGTGCGCTTTCAGAAACCCTTCACCTTCCCCAGCTCCACCTGTATAGATCTGCTACGGGTCATTTATGTATGCTATATTGTGCAGCAGCAGCATGTCTTATTTGCTCAAAGCAGCGTGTTGTGTGTCTATTGGCAGTAACAAGTCCTGTACTTGCTCTGCGGCAGGAGCAGCAGCACTAATCAACAGCAGCAATAGCAGTAGCAGCCGCAATAACAACAGCAGCAGAAATAACAGCAGCAGCCGCAATAACAACAGCAGCAGAAATAACAGCAGCAATAACAGTAGCAGCAACAGCAGGAAGAATAACAGAAGAAATAAAAGCAGTAATAACAGCAGCAGCCACAATAACAGCAGCAGCAAAACTAACTGAAGCAGCAACAGCAATAATAGCAGCAGCAGAATGAACAGCAGCAGCAGCAATAACAGCAGTACCCAGCAATAACAGCAGCAGCAAGAGCAACAAAAGCAGCAGCAATAACAGCAGTACCCAGCAATAACAGCAGCAGCAAGAGCAACCACAGCAGCAGCAGCAATGACAGTAGCAATAACAACAACAACAGCAGAAATAACAGCAGTAATAACAGCAGTAGCCACAATAACAGCAGCAGCAAAAGCAATAATAGCAGCAGCAGAATGAACAGCAGCAGCAGCAATAACAGCAGTACCCAGCAATAACAGCAGCAGTAAGAGCAACCACAGCAGCAGCAATAACAGCAGCAGCAGCAATGACAGTAGCAATAACAAAAACAACAGCAGAAATAACAGCAGCAATAACAGTAGCAGCAGCAGCAGGAAGAATAACAGAAGAAATAAAAGCAGTAATAACAGCAGCAGCCACAATAACAGCAGCAGCAAAACTAACTGAAGCAGCAACAGCAATAATAGCAGCAGCAGAATGAACAGCAGCAGCAGCAATAACAGCAGTACCCAGCAATAACAGCAGCAGAAAGAGCAACAAAAGCAGCAGCAATAACAGCAGTACCCAGCAATAACAGCAGCAGCAAGAGCAACCACAGCAGCAGCAGCAATGACAGTAGCAATAACAACAACAACAGCAGAAATAACAGCAGTAATAACAGCAGCAGCCACAATAACAGCAGCAGCAAAAGCAATAATAGCAGCAGCAGAATGAACAGCAGCAGCAGCAATAACAGCAGTACCCAGCAATAACAGCAGCAGCAAGAGCAACCACAGCAGCAGCAATAACAGCAGCAGCAGCAGCAATAACAGCAGCAGCAGCAGCAGCAATGACAGTAGCAATAACAAAAACAACAGCAGAAATAACAGCAGCAGCTGCAATAGCAGCAGCAGCAATAACAGTAGCAGCAGCAATAACAGTAGCAGCAGCAATAACAGCAGCAGAAATAACAGCAGCAATAATAACAGCAATACTAACAGCAGCAGCAATAGTAACAGCAGCAATACCAGCAGCAGAAATAACAGCAGCAGCAGAATCATATCAACATTGTCATATCCATTACCATGCCAAACACTGACAGAACTACTGATGCCAATAAAGAACCTTTTTACAGTATATACTGCAAGTACAGGACAATAACTCTCAATAACCAACTGTGATTAAATGTTCCACAAATGCACTCAGACTGCTTATTATAATTTTGCAGAGGATCAAGAAGCTGACCACACCCAGCCCTGATCTAATAATGAGGGGACGCCTCGCCTCCAGGGGTCCTTGTGCTATCAATGATGCTGATGCCAAAATGAGGGCGGATGGCAAGATCTCCACCATCACAGAGAAGGAGACACATTTCTAAACCCAAGACACGGACATCACCGGCACAACAGACAGAAATGTGAAGAAACAAATATCTTTGCCTTTATTTTTAAAGAGAGAAAACTATTATCACATTTGTAGTGTTGCTTTTTTGCACAAACAGGTAACACATCACAATTTAACGTCATGATTTGTATCAAGAGTGTATCTAAATCTAGATGAAACTGTTGTCGTATAGCGTAACTCTTTGTCACATTAGTCATTTCTGTATGTGTAGAATGAAGCCGAGGTATAATGTGCTGTGAAATGCTTTTACACGTTGCCTCAGTGCAGATTACTGTAGAGTTCTGTTCTAATGGATAGGAGATGTATTGATGACCACTCCAAACGTTGGCTGTATGTTTGTAGATGAGGCTCAGTGTTGTCAGATACGCTGTGATTCGCTGTCCTTCAGCTAGCATTGACTCGCGGGGCGAGCGTGACGTAGCGAGCCCATTCTCCACGCTGTCTTACGCGGCTCGAATTCTTGGCCATTTCACACCAATTAAACTGAGTTTGATTGAAGGTGACAGACCAGACAGTTTATCACTATGATTTTTTTATTTTTTATTTCAGGCTGGTGATCCAGAGAGTCATCTCATCATGAACCCCTCATTAAAGTTCATGAACATTTAGTCTTAATAGTGTGATTTTTTTTTTTTGTCTTATGGTTTGCATGTGAGGACAACATGAAGGGAGGTGCCGTGGAATGCAAAAGTGCACATATTAAACAGTTCATACAGGTCTTTTCAGGTACCATACAACTCACTATAATCACTGATAATCTAGTCTGCGTTCACGTTCAGATGAAAAATTGCCGTTCATGACAAAATGGTATTGATGCACCATTATTAAGTCATTGGGAAGCAATGGAAATGTGTTGGAATAACCCATGCAATGCCACAGCCATGAGTCCTCTGATCAAACTGTACTGGATCTGTAATGTACTATCACAGTGAAGAGCACTTTTTGCTGTAGTTCACTCAGGATGCACCGTGAGCCCTGTGCACATGCATGCAATCTTTGGTCTGGTCTGTTCCATCGTGACATCATCAGTTTGTGCAAGTAAACTTGTGTGTGTTTTAATATCCGGTTAACTTTTCAGATATATGTATATTTTTACATGTCTTTAGTTTTTTGTGTACTATTTCTTGATGAAAAAAAAAAAACCTTTCTCTGAGGACTTTTGATATGTCATTCAACAATCAAGTTCTAGGTATATAATGGAATTGTTATATGTGCTGTTTACACAGATTTTGGTATTCACAGAACATATGAATTGTGTGCTTACTCATTTTTAAAAATAAAAGTTAAAAAGGGGCCGATCTGTTTGGGTGTCTCATTCATTTTTTAACTGTTTAACCCCCCGTTTTGAGAATAGATCCACACTTAAATGGCTGTAATTCAAGAATGCTTTGGAATATAGACCTACGTTTGGTCTAGTTTTAAAGAAGACAGTCTGCACTGAAGTGAAAGCACTTTAAATGAAAGTATGAAAAAGTTATGGAAGTTTAAATTTACTGTAAATGAAATGTACTGTACTTTTTATTTGATAAAAAATATATATTTTACAAAATCATTTTTACTCTAAAATTACTATAAAATCAAAGCCATGTCTAAACAAGTTGTGTTCCAAATTTGAAGTTGATATCACAAAAAATGAAGTTCCCATGATTTTTTGTTTAGGCGCTGTACCAAAAATAGATTTTTTTTAATGCATTCTCCTGTAACAAATGAATAAATTTCTGTCCGAATATCACTTCTATCACAAAGCAGCCACTAAATATGGAACCAGGACTCAGACCTGTCCAATGATATGTGTTTTGTCAAGTGTTTTGATTATAAAGACATTTTTTTATATGAAATCTGACACCGCCCACTAGGGGACCGTTTCCATGGTAACGCAACGTCCAATTTCAAAACGGTTTTTAAAGGATGAATTTTGAGTTCGTAAGCTTTCGAATTTTACCAAATTTATGATGATTACTAAAATATGTGATATGAAAAAAATGCGTTAAAAAAAGAGCACCAAGCGTCCCTCTAGCGGACGGTGACACCAGTCACTTCTGCAATAATGTAAGTGTAAGTGTATTGGATGAGGGTGTAACTTTTTACCTGCAGTGATCCCCTGTAAAGCTAGAAAAAGAGAAATAGTCACATGACCTTATTCTCACCCACAAGGGTGACTGCCAGTGCCTTTAAAAACATGAAGAGTTAAATCACACACCGTATGCAGAACCATTGGATGACTAATGACTCAGCTGAGAAAATAAAAAGAATAAATAAAACGTAAGAGACAGAAATGAGTAGGAAAATGACTATTTTAGTAAGAGTATAGCATTAAAAAGATATTTTGAGCTGCTCATCCCACTCCTACCTTCAAAACCCATTACCATTTCGTACAGCTATAGGCTATAGGCTGCTGTCACTTTAAGAACGAATACTATATATTGCATCCAATATAGTGACACACATCCGATTTTTTCTCAACTGTTTACAGACGTAACTGTGAACAGTTCAAATAAAAATGAAGAAGTCAAGTCTTTATTGAACTCCAAAATCAAACAGAAATAATCCACACAAAATAATCAGGCCACATCCACACAAAGCCAGAGCTTTCCCTATCCGATCTTTTCCTCATCTCAAGAAATATCTGCGTACACACGAAACCACTGAAACGGACCCAAAACGATGCCAGACCAGTATGTGGCGCTGTAATTCTGCCACAGAGATGCACTAAAAACGGAGAAGAAGACTTGGAGCATGCGTGAGACGTGGGGTGATGACATCATCGTTTCACTAAATATACGGATTGGCTGTACACACGAAAACGCAAGGGTGTCGTTTCCAGATTTATCCACTCTGGGACCTGGTTTCCAAAAATAGCGGTTTCAGGCTCCGAAACGCTGGGTCCGTCTGGACGAAACGCGATATGATACAAAACGTTTATGTGTACAGCTAAACGCGTCTCCGAGTGGACGTGGCCTCAGTCCATGGGGAAAAGGTTTCTCTCCCCCTGTCCCAGATGTGCGGGTGCTTATATCCGTCTCTCTGCCAATCACTAGAATTAGAGACAGGTGTTAGTCATTATTCACTTGACCTCCTTATCACTCGTCTCTGCACTTGTTCCCCCGCTGCAGACTTCGCCTTACCACGGCCCCCTCGCCACAATAACCAACTGTGTTTACTATGATATTCGGCTATTTTCACGCACTTTTATGTGTATTCATCCTTTCACGCACTGCCCTTTGAAGCAAGGGCAGGAAGAGGGCTCTCTGCAGCTTCCTTCCACCATTCTCTCTGGTGTAGATCCGGCCCTTCAGGCTCCAGTGATACAAACAGCATGCGCATTGTTGTCTCTCATAAGATTAAGATACTCTGTGTTAAACACATGGCTGATGTGGACAGGGATCTTCTTTGGGCGGGTGAGCTATGACGTGCTTTCCCCAGTCCAAAAACACCTCAGAGTTGATCCATCCATTGGGCCCTATTTCACCAATCTGAGCTCATGGCCTGAACCTCACGGCACAGGAGCTCTTAGGGAGTGTCCAAATCCACTTTTGCTATTTTAACAACATTTTAAGGAAAAAATGGTCGGCGCACCCGGCACATGGTCCAAAAGGGTTGTCCCTCATCTCTTAATGAGTCATGGGTGTGTTTTGGGCATAACGTGCAATAAACCAATCAGAGTCTCATCTCCCTTTCCCTTTAAAAGCCAGTTGCGAACTTATTTTTAATATTTAGCATGTGTGTGTGCTGCTGCACGTCCCTGTGTGTGTAACAAGCAGAGTGTACACACGTTGTGCACTGCATATAGGCTCATATTACTAACACACCCTTTAAATAACACAATAATACTGCACTATTGACTTTAGAGCAGGTGTGTGTTGGTCAATGGCGCAGTCGTCTTCAGTTCCTCACAATAGCAACGCTCCAGCAATGCTCCTGAACTCCTGGTGTTCAGACCAGACGCCCATGGGTGAACAGATGCACCAGTGCATTTGATACTTAAACAACGTGGAGCTGGACGTGAGAGCTGCGTCCGGCTGGAACTAGCAGAACACACTTGCGACGCGTCTGGCGTCACATTGCACCAAGTGTATGATAGGGCCCATTGTCTGGTATTCTGACAAGGGTATTGATTGGTGCCACGAAACACCTTTTAACCCGAAGCCGTTTGCCTTTGAATATGACAAGTAGCGGCTCGTACTCTCCTGCTGAAGTGTGACTCGGTAGCAGTGTTGTTGTTGTAAAAACTACAACAAAAAAACGTGTAGTCTTCACCACGGAGAGCGGTGTCACACTTTTATTGAAACACAGGATTAAGATCCTCCCAATATAGGCCATATTTGGTCAAAACGCAAACTTGACTAGCATATAACTTCCATTTGCAAAACATATAACACATATCTTCATGCACTTCAAAGCTTGTTGCAAAAGCTGCAAAACACCTACTCAAAAACACCCACTCATATATGATCTTATCGTATGTTGCAAAATCCCTAACGCTTCCAACAGGATGCATCTCAGACACACACGTATCTGGGTCACACCTGCTACACAATTTGTTAATTCAGAGTGAATAGAAAATTCATTTATACATCATTTTGATCCCCAGATGTATATAGCTGATTTTCCGATGTACACAGACCATCAACTTTATACACCAACTTTGTATTATATTTCAAACTTTTCTTGAACCATCATCAGTTTAATCATTTTTGATAACACTTTGTGAAATCTCTTAATCTTTCTTAGCAATCCATCATTCGTTTTCCCCTCTGTGGAAAGGTCTCCTGATCCTGGTTCAGGCTTGATCCTCTTCTTTTTCCGATTCCTCCTCTTTTCTTTACGGATTTCTTTCTTGGACCTTTTGTCATGCTGCTTCTGGAAGGCTTGAACATACTCATATCAACTATAATTTCTGACATGGATTTATCATGAGAAGTCACTATACCATTTGGGTCATTTGATTCAACAAAGTCCACAAGACCAAAAATGCATATGAAGTTAGGGTTAGGGACAGGGCCTGTATGTGGGGTAGAGATGTGCCGATAGGCCTACAGAATTTCTCAGCTGATACCGAAAGCTATTCACGAAAAAACTATAATATTAGAGTTTAAAATTAACAACAGAGCCCAAATTATTACATTGAAATGTTATTTATTTTCAGATATAATTACACCTCAAATAAAAACTAAATGTTTGTATACAAATATGATAGATTTAGACATATATAATAACAGTAAATAAGCTCATCTCTAGTGTTTTACACGAGCGGCAACCTTCCGGTCTCTCTCTTGAACACGGAAGTGACTTAAACTGCAGTCATCGACTGGCCGCTAGAGACAGGCTCCAGAAGGGAGCAGAATCTGTGTCTCCCCCATGTTAAAATGCCCAACTTTACAGCAGAAAAACACGTTTACATCCTGGGACAAACAGTGGTTTTGGTCTATACGGCTAATTTTGCCCTTCATGACAACTGTGAGGGGGGTGAATTTTTTTCTGTTTAAATTATATTAAGCCTTAAAGTTCTGCATAATTAAGGGCGTGGCCACTTGAGTGACAGGCGGATTGCTGCTGCTGTCACTAGCCGTTTGTCTGCTGTCTGTTAGCCGCCACGTCACCTCAGCTAACTCCAGCCGCTGAACTTGACATCTCTGTCGTGTTTGTGCTTTTTTTGGGGGATTATTTCACAATTATCAAATAATATGGCTTGCTGTGCGGTTAATTCTGGGCTCCATTTTTCCGGTGAGTGAAATTCGAATATAATTTTATTTATTTATTTATTTTATTTACAATAATTTATTGTAATTTCACAGACACAACGTCCATATTTTTTACAGTGAATGGTTTTGCAGCTAACTAACCAACTGTGATAACTTTACTGAGGTTAATGCAATGTTAAGTAAATTGTTCACAATGTCTTCCCGCGGTTGAAACACTGATTGAGCGATAACATGAGACATGATTCATTTTGGTAAGTTGTGCTGTATCTTTCAACATTCCTTTTGATGTCCATACATGTTTTTTGTGCTATAATTTGTATTAAAATGGAAGAAAACACTCACACTGCCGCTTGAACTGAGGCGCTACAGCGATCCGTCACATTTAAGAGCGTCAAAACAGCATTTAAGGTTTGAATTTCATGATAAAATGGACAGTGTTTCTTAACAGACAGAAGAAAGCTTAAATTGCGATTATTGGAAGGGCAAATTTTTGATTACCCAACTAAAGCTATTGTTCTTACTTTTCTCATATCCCCAGCATATGTCTAGAACTTTTTTTGTTGGGTGAGACTCATTCTGTCCTGACAGATTAACCCAATATTTCATTTGCAACTGCTGTTGTCTTAATCGAAGGGCTATCTCTACCTGCAATGACGCTATTGGAGAAGATGGATACGCTCCACAACAGACCCTTAATGCTTGTGACTGTATCTTATCCAATTTGCTTAACTGAGACTTTGAGGCTGATCCATATGCAATGCAGCCCTGATCTGGCACTAGTTTAATCATTGCCTCATATATAGTCTTCAAAGCCAACATGTTCTCACTCCTAACTTGTCACATTGACGCTTGGCCAGGACCCCTCGGCGTCAATTTTTAACACACAGGTTACCCCATTGATTTCAGTTGTTTGCCCAATGCGTCAGATCAAGACACATTGAATTCACTGCATTTGTAAAAGAAGACATGATTTTATAAATATTTATAGGCTACTTTTATATTTTGGAGCAACTAACCCCACTCCTACCCTAAACCTACTCACTTCTCAACTTAACAGGCAAATACAAGTACAGTCACAGGTATTTATTGCAAAAACAGTATAAAAGTATTAACTCGTGTTGCAATGCAAGTCTTCTGAAGTCATACGATATCTTTAT
The DNA here is from genome assembly GCA_039654625.1 of Rhinogobio ventralis. Taxonomy (NCBI): domain Eukaryota; kingdom Metazoa; phylum Chordata; class Actinopteri; order Cypriniformes; family Gobionidae; genus Rhinogobio; species Rhinogobio ventralis. The sequence goes on along the minus strand of CM077213.1, from coordinate 36,365,726 downwards.
GTGAAGAACAGAGTTGATCTTAATGTTTTAATCACTGAAATGATGATCCCGCCACTCCATTAACGCATGCACATATCTCATTCAAAAGATACACCCGACTCTTTAGCCAATGAGATTTCACTATCAAAGCTGGCGTAATGACGCAATCGGTCACGAGACACACGAGAACCAATGGCATTTCACTATCAAAGCTGACGTAATGACGCAATCGGTCACGAGACACACGAGAACCAATGGCATTTCACTATCAAAGCTGACGTAATGATGCAATTGGTCACGAGACACACGAGAGCCAATGACATTTCACTATCAAAGCTGACGTAATGACGCAATCGGTCACGAGACACACGAGAGCCAATGACATTTCACTATCAAAGCTGACGTAATGACGCAATCGGTCACAAGACACACGAGAGCCAATGACATTTCACTATCAAAGCTGACGTAATGACGGGATCGGTCACGAGACACACGAGAGCCAATGACATTTCACTATCAAAGCTGCCGTAATGATGCAATTGGTCACGAGACACACGAGAGCCAATGACATTTCACTATCAAAGCTGACGTAATGACGCAATCGGTCACAAGACACACGAGAGCCAATGACATTTCACTATCAAAGCTGACGTAATGACGCAATCGGTCACGAGACACACGAGAGCCAATGACATTTCACTATCAAAGCTGACGTAATGACGGGATCGGTCACGAGACACACGAGAGCCAATGACATTTCACTATCAAAGCTGACGTAATGACGCAATCAGTCACGAGACACACGAGAGCCAATGACATTTCACTATCAAAGCTGCCGTAATGATGCAATTGGTCACGAGACACACGAGAGCCAATGACATTTCACTATCAAAGCTGACGTAATGACGCAATCGGTCACAAGACACACGAGAGCCAATGACATTTCACTATCAAAGCTGACGTAATGACGGGATCGGTCACGAGACACACGAGAGCCAATGACATTTCACTATCAAAGCTGCCGTAATGATGCAATTGGTCACGAGACACACGAGAGCCAATGACATTTCACTATCAAAGCTGACGTAATGACGCAATCGGTCACGAGACACACGAGAGCCAATGACATTTCACTATCAAAGCTGACGTAATGACGGGATCGGTCACGACACACACGAGAGCCAATGACATTTCACTATCAAAGCTGACGTAATGACGCAATCAGTCACGAGACACACGAGAGCCAATGACATTTCACTATCAAAGCTGGCGTAATGACGGGATCGGCCACGAGACACACGAGAGCCAATGACATTTCACTATCAAAGCTGACGTAATGACGCAATTGGTCACGAGACACATGAGAGCCAATGACATTTCACTATCAAAGCTGGCGTAATGACGCAATCGGTCATGAGACACACGAGAGCCAATGACATTTCACTATCAAAGCTGACGTAATGACGCAATCGGTCATGAGACACACGAGAGCCAATGACATTTCACTATCAAAGCTGACGTAATGACGCAATCGGTCACGAGACACACGAGAGCCAATAACATTTCACTATCAAAGCTGACGTAATGACGCAATCGGTCACGAGACACACGAGAGCCAATGACATTTCACTATCAAAGCTGACGTAATGACGCAATCGGTCACGAGACACACGAGAGCCAATGACATTTCACTATCAAAGCTGGCGTAATGACGCAATCGGTCACGAGACACACGAGAGCCAATGACATTTCACTATCAAAGCTGACGTAATGACGGGATCGGTCACGAGACACACGAGAGCCAATGACATTTCACTATCAAAGCTGACGTAATGACGCAATCGGTCACGAGACACACGAGAGCCAATGACATTTCACTATCAAAGCTGACGTAATGACCGGATCGGTCACGAGACACACGAGAGCCAATGACATTTCACTATCAAAGCTGACGTAATGACGCAATCGGTCACAAGACACACGAGAGCCAATGACATTTCACTATCAAAGCTGACGTAATGACCGGATCGGTCACGAGACACACGAGAGCCAATGACATTTCACTATCAAAGCTGACGTAATGACGCAATCAGTCACGAGACACACGAGAGCCAATGACATTTCACTATCAAAGCTGGCGTAATGACGGGATCGGCCACGAGACACACGAGAGCCAATGACATTTCACTATCAAAGCTGACGTAATGACGCAATTGGTCACGAGACACACGAGAGCCAATGACATTTCACTATCAAAGCTGACGTAATGACGCAATCGGTCACGAGACACACAAGAGCCAATGACATTTCACTATCAAAGCTGACGTAATGACGCAATCGGTCACGAGACACACGAGAGCCAATGACATTTCACTATCAAAGCTGACGTAATGACGGGATCGGTCACGAGACACACGAGAGCCAATGACATTTCACTATCAAAGCTGACGTAATGACGCAATCAGTCACGAGACACACGAGAGCCAATGACATTTCACTATCAAAGCTGCCGTAATGATGCAATTGGTCACGAGACACACGAGAGCCAATGACATTTCACTATCAAAGCTGACGTAATGACGCAATCGGTCACAAGACACACGAGAGCCAATGACATTTCACTATCAAAGCTGACGTAATGACGGGATCGGTCACGAGACACACGAGAGCCAATGACATTTCACTATCAAAGCTGCCGTAATGATGCAATTGGTCACGAGACACACGAGAGCCAATGACATTTCACTATCAAAGCTGACGTAATGACGCAATCGGTCACGAGACACACGAGAGCCAATGACATTTCACTATCAAAGCTGACGTAATGACGGGATCGGTCACGACACACACGAGAGCCAATGACATTTCACTATCAAAGCTGACGTAATGACGCAATCAGTCACGAGACACACGAGAGCCAATGACATTTCACTATCAAAGCTGGCGTAATGACGGGATCGGCCACGAGACACACGAGAGCCAATGACATTTCACTATCAAAGCTGACGTAATGACGCAATTGGTCACGAGACACATGAGAGCCAATGACATTTCACTATCAAAGCTGGCGTAATGACGCAATCGGTCATGAGACACACGAGAGCCAATGACATTTCACTATCAAAGCTGACGTAATGACGCAATCGGTCATGAGACACACGAGAGCCAATGACATTTCACTATCAAAGCTGACGTAATGACGCAATCGGTCACGAGACACACGAGAGCCAATAACATTTCACTATCAAAGCTGACGTAATGACGCAATCGGTCACGAGACACACGAGAGCCAATGACATTTCACTATCAAAGCTGACGTAATGACGCAATCGGTCACGAGACACACGAGAGCCAATGACATTTCACTATCAAAGCTGGCGTAATGACGCAATCGGTCACGAGACACACGAGAGCCAATGACATTTCACTATCAAAGCTGACGTAATGACGGGATCGGTCACGAGACACACGAGAGCCAATGACATTTCACTATCAAAGCTGACGTAATGACGCAATCGGTCACGAGACACACGAGAGCCAATGACATTTCACTATCAAAGCTGACGTAATGACCGGATCGGTCACGAGACACACGAGAGCCAATGACATTTCACTATCAAAGCTGACGTAATGACGCAATCGGTCACAAGACACACGAGAGCCAATGACATTTCACTATCAAAGCTGACGTAATGACCGGATCGGTCACGAGACACACGAGAGCCAATGACATTTCACTATCAAAGCTGACGTAATGACGCAATCAGTCACGAGACACACGAGAGCCAATGACATTTCACTATCAAAGCTGGCGTAATGACGGGATCGGCCACGAGACACACGAGAGCCAATGACATTTCACTATCAAAGCTGACGTAATGACGCAATTGGTCACGAGACACACGAGAGCCAATGACATTTCACTATCAAAGCTGACGTAATGACGCAATCGGTCACGAGACACACGAGAGCCAATGACATTTCACTATCAAAGCTGACGTAATGACGCAATCGGTCACGAGACACACGAGAGCCAATGACATTTCACTATCAAAGCTGGCGTAATGACGCAATCGGTCACGAGACACACGAGAGCCAATGACATTTCACTATCAAAGCTGACGTAATGACGGGATCGGTCACGAGACACACGAGAGCCAATGACATTTCACTATCAAAGCTGACGTAATGACGCAATCGGTCACAAGACACACGAGAGCCAATGACATTTCACTATCAAAGCTGACGTAATGACCGGATCGGTCACGAGACACACGAGAGCCAATGACATTTCACTATCAAAGCTGACGTAATGACGCAATCAGTCACGAGACACACGAGAGCCAATGACATTTCACTATCAAAGCTGGCGTAATGACGGGATCGGCCACGAGACACACGAGAGCCAATGACATTTCACTATCAAAGCTGACGTAATGACGCAATTGGTCACGAGACACACGAGAGCCAATGACATTTCACTATCAAAGCTGGCGTAATGACGCAATCGGTCACGAGACACACGAGAGCCAATGACATTTCACTATCAAAGCTGACGTAATGACGCAATCGGTCACGAGACACGAGAGCCAATGACATTTCACTATCAAAGCTGACGTAATGACGGGATCGGTCACGAGACACACGAGAGCCAATGACATTTCACTATCAAAGCTGACGTAATGACACAATCGGTCACGAGACACACGAGAGCCAATGACATTTCACTATCAAAGCTGACGTAATGACACAATCGGTCACGAGACACACGAGAGCCAATGACATTTCACTATCAAAGCTGACGTAATGACGGGATCGGTCACGAGACACACGAGAGCCAATGACATTTCACTATCAAAGCTGACGTAATGACGCCATCGGTCACAAGACACACGAGAGCCAATGACATTTCACTATCAAAGCTGACGTAATGACGCAATCGGTCATGAGACACACGAGAGCCAATGACATTTCACTATCAAAGCTGACGTAATGACGCAATCGGTCATGAGACACACGAGAGCCAATGACATTTCACTATCAAAGCTGACGTAATGACGCAATCGGTCACGAGACACACGAGAGCCAATAACATTTCACTATCAAAGCTGACGTAATGACGCAATCGGTCACGAGACACACGAGAGCCAATGACATTTCACTATCAAAGCTGACGTAATGACGCAATCGGTCACGAGACACACGAGAGCCAATGACATTTCACTATCAAAGCTGGCGTAATGACGCAATCGGTCACGAGACACACGAGAGCCAATGACATTTCACTATCAAAGCTGACGTAATGACGGGATCGGTCACGAGACACACGAGAGCCAATGACATTTCACTATCAAAGCTGACGTAATGACGCAATCGGTCACAAGACACACGAGAGCCAATGACATTTCACTATCAAAGCTGACGTAATGACCGGATCGGTCACGAGACACACGAGAGCCAATGACATTTCACTATCAAAGCTGACGTAATGACGCAATCGGTCACAAGACACACGAGAGCCAATGACATTTCACTATCAAAGCTGACGTAATGACCGGATCGGTCACGAGACACACGAGAGCCAATGACATTTCACTATCAAAGCTGACGTAATGACGCAATCAGTCACGAGACACACGAGAGCCAATGACATTTCACTATCAAAGCTGGCGTAATGACGGGATCGGCCACGAGACACACGAGAGCCAATGACATTTCACTATCAAAGCTGACGTAATGACGCAATTGGTCACGAGACACACGAGAGCCAATGACATTTCACTATCAAAGCTGGCGTAATGACGGGATCGGCCACGAGACACACGAGAGCCAATGACATTTCACTATCAAAGCTGGCGTAATGACGCAATCGGTCACGAGACACACGAGAGCCAATGACATTTCACTATCAAAGCTGACGTAATGACGGGATCGGTCACGAGACACACGAGAGCCAATGACATTTCACTATCAAAGCTGACGTAATGACGCAATCGGTCACAAGACACACGAGAGCCAATGACATTTCACTATCAAAGCTGACGTAATGACCGGATCGGTCACGAGACACACGAGAGCCAATGACATTTCACTATCAAAGCTGACGTAATGACGCAATCAGTCACGAGACACACGAGAGCCAATGACATTTCACTATCAAAGCTGGCGTAATGACGGGATCGGCCACGAGACACACGAGAGCCAATGACATTTCACTATCAAAGCTGACGTAATGACGCAATTGGTCACGAGACACACGAGAGCCAATGACATTTCACTATCAAAGCTGGCGTAATGACGCAATCGGTCACGAGACACACGAGAGCCAATGACATTTCACTATCAAAGCTGACGTAATGACGCAATCGGTCACGAGACACGAGAGCCAATGACATTTCACTATCAAAGCTGACGTAATGACGGGATCGGTCACGAGACACACGAGAGCCAATGACATTTCACTATCAAAGCTGACGTAATGACACAATCGGTCACGAGACACACGAGAGCCAATGACATTTCACTATCAAAGCTGACGTAATGACACAATCGGTCACGAGACACACGAGAGCCAATGACATTTCACTATCAAAGCTGACGTAATGACGGGATCGGTCACGAGACACACGAGAGCCAATGACATTTCACTATCAAAGCTGACGTAATGACGCCATCGGTCACAAGACACACGAGAGCCAATGACATTTCACTATCAAAGCTGACGTAATGACGCAATCGGTCATGAGACACACGAGAGCCAATGACATTTCACTATCAAAGCTGACGTAATGACGCAATCGGTCACGAGACACACGAGAGCCAATAACATTTCACTATCAAAGCTGACGTAATGACGCAATCGGTCACGAGACACACGAGAGCCAATGACATTTCACTATCAAAGCTGACGTAATGACGCAATCGGTCACGAGACACACGAGAGCCAATGACATTTCACTATCAAAGCTGGCGTAATGACGCAATCGGTCACGAGACACACGAGAGCCAATGACATTTCACTATCAAAGCTGACGTAATGACGGGATCGGTCACGAGACACACGAGAGCCAATGACATTTCACTATCAAAGCTGACGTAATGACGCAATCGGTCACAAGACACACGAGAGCCAATGACATTTCACTATCAAAGCTGACGTAATGACCGGATCGGTCACGAGACACACGAGAGCCAATGACATTTCACTATCAAAGCTGACGTAATGACGCAATCGGTCACAAGACACACGAGAGCCAATGACATTTCACTATCAAAGCTGACGTAATGACCGGATCGGTCACGAGACACACGAGAGCCAATGACATTTCACTATCAAAGCTGACGTAATGACGCAATCAGTCACGAGACACACGAGAGCCAATGACATTTCACTATCAAAGCTGGCGTAATGACGGGATCGGCCACGAGACACACGAGAGCCAATGACATTTCACTATCAAAGCTGACGTAATGACGCAATTGGTCACGAGACACACGAGAGCCAATGACATTTCACTATCAAAGCTGGCGTAATGACGCAATCGGTCACGAGACACACGAGAGCCAATGACATTTCACTATCAAAGCTGACCTAATGACGCAATCGGTCACGAGACACGAGAGCCAATGACATTTCACTATCAAAGCTGACGTAATGACGGGATCGGTCACGAGACACACGAGAGCCAATGACATTTCACTATCAAAGCTGACGTAATGACACAATCGGTCACGAGACACACGAGAGCCAATGACATTTCACTATCAAAGCTGACGTAATGACGCAATCGGTCACAAGACACACGAGAGCCAATGACATTTCACTATCAAAGCTGACGTAATGACGCAATCGGTCATGAGACACACGAGAGCCAATGACATTTCACTATCAAAGCTGACGTAATGACGCAATCGGTCACGAGACACACGAGAGCCAATAACATTTCACTATCAAAGCTGACGTAATGACGCAATTGGTCAGGAGACACACGAGAGCCAATGACATTTCACTATCAAAGCTGACGTAATGACGCAATCGGTCACGAGACACACGAGAGCCAATGACATTTCACTATCAAAGCTGACGTAATGACGCAATCGGTCACGAGACACACGAGAGCCAATGACATTTCACTATCAAAGCTGACGTAATGACGCAATCGGTCACGAGACACACGAGAGCCAATGACATTTCACTATCAAAGCTGACGTAATGACGCAATCGGTCACGAGACACACGAGAGCCAGTGACATTTCACTATCAAAGCTGGCGTAATGACGCAATCGGTCACGAGACACACGAGAGCCAATGACATTTCACTATCAAAGCTGACGTAATGACGGGATCGGTCACGAGACACACGAGAGCCAATGACATTTCACTATCAAAGCTGACGTAATGACGCAATCGGTCACAAGACACACGAGAGCCAATGACATTTCACTATCAAAGCTGACGTAATGACCGGATCGGTCACGAGACACACGAGAGCCAATGACATTTCACTATCAAAGCTGACGTAATGACGGGATCGGTCATGAGACACACGAGAGCCAATGACATTTCACTATCAAAGCTGACGTAATGACGCAATCGGTCACAAGACACACGAGAGCCAATGACATTTCACTATCAAAGCTGACGTAATGACGGGATCGGTCACGAGACACACGAGAGCCAATGACATTTCACTATCAAAGCTGACGTGATGACGCAATCGGTCACGAGACATACGAGAGCCAATGACATTTCACTATCAAAGCTGACGTAATGACGCAATCGGTCACGAGACACACGAGAGCCAATGACATTTCACTATCAAAGCTGACGTAATGACGGGATCGGTCACGAGACACACGAGAGCCAATGACATTTCACTATCAAAGCTGACGTAATGACGCGATCGGTCACGAGACACACGAGAGCCAATGACATTTCACCATCAAAGCTGACGTAATGACGGGATCGGTTACGAGACACACGAGAGCCAATGACATTTCACTATCAAAGCTGACGTAATGACGCGATCGGTCACGAGACACACGAGAGCCAATGACATTTCACTATCAAAGCTGACGTAATGACGGGATCGGTCACGAGACACACAAGAGCCAATGACATTTCACTATCAAAGCTGACGTAATGACGCGATCGGTCACGAGACACACGAGAGCCAATGACATTTCACCATCAAAGCTGACGTAATGACGGGATCGGTCACGAGACACACGAGAGCCAATGACATTTCACTATCAAAGCTGACGTAATGACGCAATCGGTCACGAGACACACGAGAGCCAATGACATTTTACTATCAAAGCTGACGTAATGACGCAATTGGTCACGAGACACACAAGAGCCAATGACATTTCACTATCAAAGCTGACGTAATGACGGGATCAGTCACGAGACACACGAAAGCCAATGACATTTCACTATCAAAGCTGACGTAATGACGCAATCAGTCACGAGACACACGAGAGCCAATGACATTTCACTATCAAAGCTGGCGTAATGACGGGATCGGCCACGAGACACACGAGGGCCAATGACATTTCACTATCAAAGCTGACGTAATGACGCAATTGGTCATGAGACATACGAGAGCCAATGACATTTCACTATCAAAGCTGACGTAATGACGCAATCGGTCACGAGACACGAGAGCCAATGACATTTCACTATCAAAGCTGACGTAATGACGGGATCGGTCACGAGACACACGAGAGCCAATGACATTTCACTATCAAAGCTGGCGTAATGACGGGATCGGCCACGAGACACACGAGGGCCAATGACATTTCACTATCAAAGCTGACGTAATGACGCAATCGGTCACGAGACACACGAGAGCCAATGACATTTCACTATCAAAGCTGACGTAATGACGCAATCGGTCACGAGACACGAGAGCCAATGACATTTCACTATCAAAGCTGACGTAATGACGGGATCGGTCACGAGACACACGAGAGCCAATGACATTTCACTATCAAAGCTGACGTAATGACGCAATCGGTCACGAGACACACGAGAGCCAATGACATTTCACTATCAAAGCTGACGTAATGACGCAATCGGTCACGAGACACACGAGAGCCAATGACATTTCACTATCAAAGCTGACGTAATGACGCAATCGGTCACGAGACACACGAGAGCCAATGACATTTCACTATCAAAGCTGGCGTAATGACGCAATCGGTCACGAGACACACGAGAGCCAATGACATTTCACTATCAAAGCTGACGTAATGACGGGATCGGTCACGAGACACACGAGAGCCAATGACATTTCACTATCAAAGCTGACGTAATGACGCAATCGGTCACAAGACACACGAGAGCCAATGACATTTCACTATCAAAGCTGACATAATGACGGGATCGGTCACGAGACACACGAGAGCCAATGACATTTCACTATCAAAGCTGACGTAATGACGCAATCGGTCACGAGACATACGAGAGCCAATGACATTTCACTATCAAAGCTGACGTAATGACGCAATCGGTCACGAGACACACGAGAGCCAATGACATTTCACTATCAAAGCTGACGTAATGACGGGATCGGTCACGAGACACACGAGAGCCAATGACATTTCACTATCAAAGCTGACGTAATGACGCGATCGGTCACGAGACACAGGAGAGCCAATGACATTTCACTATCAAAGCTGACGTAATGACGCAATCGGTCACGAGACACACGAGAGCCAATGACATTTCACTATCAAAGCTGACGTAATGACGCAATCGGTCACGAGACACACGAGAGCCAATGACATTTCACTATCAAAGCTGCTGTAATGACGGGATCGGTCACGAGACACACGAGAGCCAATGACATTTCACTATCAAAGCTGCTGTAATGACGGGATCAGTCACGAGACACACGAGAGCCAATGACATTTCACTATCAAAGCTGACGTAATGACGCAATCGGTCACGAGACACACGAGAGCCAATGACATTTCACTATCAAAGCTGACGTAATGACGCAATCGGTCACGAGACACACGAGAGCCAATGACATTTCACTATCAAAGCTGCTGTAATGACGGGATCAGTCACGAGACACACGAGAGCCAATGACATTTCACTATCAAAGCTGACGTAATGACGCAATCGGTCACGAGACACACGAGAGCCAATGGCATTTCACTATCAAAGCTGACGTAATGACGCAATCGGTCACGAGACACACGGGAGCCAATGACATTTCACTATCAAAGCTGACGTAATGACGGGATCGGTCACGAGACACACGAGAGCCAATGACATTTCACTATCAAAGTTGACGTAATGACACAATCGGTCACGAGACACACGAGAGCCAATGACATTTCACTATCAAAGCTGACGTAATGACGCAATCGGTCACGAGACACACGAGAGCCAATGACATTTCACTATCAAAGTTGACGTAATGACACAATCGGTCACGAGACACACGAGAGCCAATGACATTTCACTATCAAAGCTGACGTAATGACGCAATCGGTCACGAGACACACGAGAGCCAATGACATTTCACTATCAAAGCTGACGTAATGACGCAATCGGTCACGAGACACACGAGAGCCAATGACATTTCACTATCAAAGCTGACGTAATGACGCAATCGGTCACGAGACACACGAGAGCCAATGACATTTCACTATCAAAGCTGCTGTAATGACGGGATCGGTCACGAGACACACGAGAGCCAATGACATTTCACTATCAAAGCTGACGTAATGACGCAATCGGTCACGAGACACACGAGAGCCAATGACATTTCACTATCAAAGCTGACGTAATGACGCAATCGGTCACGAGACACACGAGAGCCAATGACATTTCACTATCAAAGCTGCTGTAATGACGGGATCAGTCACGAGACACACGAGAGCCAATGACATTTCACTATCAAAGCTGGCGTAATGACGCAATCGGTCACGAGACACACGAGAGCCAATGACATTTCACTATCAAAGCTGCCGTAATGACGCAATCGGTCACGAGACACACGAGAGCCAATGACATTTCACTATCAAAGCTGCTGTAATGACGGGATCGGTCACGAGACACACGAGAGCCAATGACATTTCACTATCAAAGCTGACGTAATGACGCAATCGGTCACGAGACACACGAGAGCCAATGACATTTCACTATCAAAGCTGACGTAAAGACGCAATCGGTCACGAGACACACGAGAGCCAATGACATTTCACTATCAAAGCTGACGTAATGACGCAATCGGTCACGAGACACACGAGAGCCAATGACATTTCACTATCAAAGCTGCTGTAATGACGGGATCAGTCACGAGACACACGAGAGCCAATGACATTTCACTATCAAAGCTGACGTAATGACGCAATCGGTCACGAGACACACGAGAGCCAATGACATTTCACTATCAAAGCTGACGTAATGACGCAATCGGTCACGAGACACACGGGAGCCAATGACATTTCACTATCAAAGTTGACGTAATGACACAATCGGTCACGAGACACACGAGAGCCAATGACATTTCACTATCAAAGCTGACGTAATGACGCAATCGGTCACGAGACACACGAGAGCCAATGACATTTCACTATCAAAGCTGGCGTAATGACGCAATCGGTCACGAGACACAAGAGAGCCAATGACATTTCACTATCAAAGCTGACGTAATGACGGGATCGGTCACGAGACACACGAGAGCCAATGACATTTCACTATCAAAGCTGGCGTAATTACGCAATCGGTCACGAGACACACGAGAGCCAATGACATTTCACTATCAAAGCTGACGTAATGACGGGATCGGTCACGAGACACACGAGAGCCAATGACTTTTCACTATCAAAGCTGACGTAATGACGCAATCGGTCACGAGACACACGAGAGCCAATGACATTTCACTATCAAAGCTGACGTAATGACGGGATCGGTCACGAGACACACGAGAGCCAATGACTTTTCACTATCAAAGCTGACGTAACGTTTCTTCGGGCATCATTTTTTGAACGTGTGCATAGGATCTTCAACGCTGAACGCTTTTGGGGATTTTCTACACAAAAATCAAACGTTTGGCCTCGCAACACTTTATACTTGTACTTTTTGAATACATTGTGTAATGTATAATAAAATAAATGTAAATAAAATTATGCCGGCTGATTAAATTCTGAATCACACTCCAACATGTCATAATGGCAAAATCATAACCAAATATATAATTTCATCACGACGATAACTTCCCATGCCCAACGCGTCTGTGTATGACGCCAAAGGTTTCTCATTGAAATCAATGGAGTACCTGCACGTCGAAGAATGACGTCATGTCACGAGTTGGGTGTGAGAATGTGTTGTCGAAGCTGATCTATCAGTTTGTGATACACATCTCATAGCATTTATAGTCTTTTTGCATTTTACCACTATATTATCAATATGTGTTTTCCATGTAAGTTTACTGTCAAACCATAACCCTAAGAATCTTAAGACAGGGATTTAAATTTTTGTTGTATAACTTCAATTTCAAATTCTCGTTCATTTTATTATTAGTTAACTCTTGAAATTTGAAACCTCATTCTAAAGACCATTTCTCACCTTGATCTATGGCTTTTTACATAGTGTGAACAATATACTCTATGTTCTTGCCTAATCTATCGTCTGCAAATAATGACTTTCCCATTCTTTAATCATTATTGTAAACAATAATGGGCTAATAACACTACCTAGCATGTATTCCTCAGATATACTTCCACCTACTTTCACTTTTATTGTCCTATTTAAAAATACGTTTTTAATTCAGTTAAACATTCTTCCACTTATATTCATTTGACTTAACTTCATAAGTAATCCTTTTTTCCATAACATGCACGCTGGTTTGATATTAAAAAAAAAATTCTGCCACCATTGTTTCTTTATTTACTAAAACTTTCCTTATGTCTGTTTCCAAATCCATTGTTCCTCTTCCACATCTAAAGCCACTCTAAAAATGAAGAGAAAAGATTTCCTTCTGTAGATGATACATTAGTTTATCCATAATCATTATTACCATTAGTTTACATAAGTGAACAGTCAATGCTATTGGTCTATAATTCATAAGGATAAATGGGTCTCTCCCTGGTTTACTTATAGGAATTATTAAAAGTCCTTTTCAGCTACTTGCTAATTCCCCTTCATTCTATATTCTGTTATAACACTTTAAAATCGCAACCAAAACGTTATACAACCTCCACCTCTGCCATTTGAATCTTTTCCGTATTTTTCCCTGTGCAACTGATCACTTCTGCAATAAAAAGGACAAGTTTTTGTTTTGTTTTGTTTACTAGCGATGTATCTTCTGTTATTCTTTTACTGTTCATCCTTTCATTTACTTTAACATTCATCATTCTCTCTTTACTCCTCTGACTGTTCTCTATAGTCACCTTTTTAACAGCCACTGCATAAGAAATGTTGTTCTTAGTCACATCTTGTTGTATTACCGTTGCTTTTTTTCCTCACCTCACAATCCCCAAACGCACCCCATTGACTTCCACCACAGTTACAACATTTCACCTCAACTCCCTATCCACATTTTCCATAATCGTCTCTACATCTCTTTTTTTATTTATATACTGTAGCTATATGCCCATATCTTTGACAGTTGTAGCACATTAGTGGAGGAGCTACAAATGGCCTAAGTGGATAACTGATGAATCCTAACTTTACCCGATCTGGATGGACTCTTTCATCAAACTTTACTCGAACCGATAAACTGTCAACTCTTCCTTGTTACTTCTACTAGAACTCTTGTAATTCCTCCGTTCAACCCTCTGACACGTTCTTCTACTGCCTGTTTACAAACCATTTTAATGTGTATTGCTTTTTTCACTCTCATTTTACATGTTACCATTAGTGCACCATCCTGAAGAATTTTAGCCATTTTAACATTGCCAATTATATCTTTGAGTTCTTTTGTCAAGACAAATGGGTTTATTTCAGAAACACCTTCTCCTTTAAACTTCATTGCACCTCGATTCATCCTCATCTTCTCCTGATCCCTCCATTCCATTTTTAGTCACTGATCCAGTCCCCTTCATCCCTAGGTCTTTTTTGCTTTTTTTTTGATGGTTTTCGTTGTTTCAGAGGAGTAAAGAGTACCTGAAAACCATACTTAAGTAAAAGTAAAGATACCTTACAATGAAAATGTTACAAGTCACCGATTTCAATACCACTTGAGTAAAAGTCATAGAGTATCTGATTTTAACAGTACTTAAGTCAACAACACCTCAGAAACATGCCAGTTTTTGGCCTCATCTCATTAATCCTGTGATTCAGCACCTACCTGCAGGAAGAGTCTGGTGGAAATCCAGAGACCAGCCAGGACGATGCCCCATGGTGGAGTTGAGGGATGGAGCAGCCATGGTGTAAATCTTCTCGACTAGGCCATGAGATGACGGATGGAGACGGAGCCGGTGGAGAAGGAGCCCAGAGAGCAGATGGAGAGCCAATGGACAGGCATGATACTGCAGGCTCCCGAGGTAAAGTGAGGGTACCAGAGGTCTGAGGTGGAGCCAGAGCGACTGAGGGCTGAGGCGCAGCTGGAGGGAAGGCTGAACCAAATGGAGCCATAGGGGTGGAGAGATGGCGTGCAGCAGACGGTTCGCAAGTATGTGGCCTAGGCATGGCAACGTCTGACTGATGTGGAGCCAGAGGTTAGCGGGAGCCCGGTGGAGCCATAAGGCCGATGGTCCCAGGTGGATCTGAGAGAGGGAGGACCCAAGACAGAGGAGTCTGGACACTGGGCTGTGGTGGAGTAACCGGATCAGTGGCGGGAGGCGGAGCCAGGGGCCCTGAACATCCAGACGGTGCTGTAAAACGGCTGTCCGAGGTGGATCCACACCACAGAGGGCTGGTGGAGGAGGAACCAAGGGGCTGACGGGAGACAGCGACGACTGGACAGAGGAACTGGCAGAGATCTGAAGGAGGCTGGAGAGGGAGGCTGGGAGCTGTGTTGCCAGGTCTGTGCAACAAAAGTAGCCCAAAAATAGCCCAATGTGATTTTCTCCACCAGGCGGTCGAATTCTTTACTGGATTTGTACATCTGGAGGGGGGGGGGTGTTTTTGGGGGTGTTGGAGCGTATTTACGGGAGTGGAAATCAACCCGCGGAAACAATTTAAAAGTAGCCCAGTTCCGCGAGAAAACCGCATAGACACAGGAAAACTATTGTTGGACGGAACTATAGCTGGGTAGGATCAGCATAGACAGGGGATCATCCTCTTCAAAACAACAAAATAAATTGTCCACTCTGTGAGTGTTGGCGGGGCTGTGAGTGTGGACAAGGCTCCAATCCATTCCCTCGAACTCTACGAGCACTCCCAAAACAGCGCACAGTGTTGCCGGCTCACACACATGGTCAGACGATCGTCAAGGCACCGGCTCTGAGGCGATGTACAGGCTGAATACCCCCGTCTGCGGGGGGCTCTGGCTCATTGTCCGTGCAGCTGGGTGATGGCAGGCTGGGCTCTGGATTAGGAGCTGGGCTGGTGACTTCCTCCTCAGCAAGGCTGATGATCAGAGGCGAATGCAGTTCACCAGCACCCACACCGCATACTCGGTGAAATACCCCCGAGGACCCACACCGCGCAGGCGTTCTTTCGCTTCCACGCTGAGGCTTGCATGGAAAAAGACACTCAGTGATTCGTCCTGAGAGTTGGTGAGGCACGCCAGATCTAGAAATCCAGTGGTGTTGCTCCTGCTCCAGGCATAACAGCTGGACTGCCGGTAAAGTCCATATTCGGTAAAGGTCCGTTCTTCTGTCACGGGTCAGTTGTGTAAAATGCATTAAGATGAAGGAAAATTAGAATAACAGTCTTTTAATGACCAAGCTCACAAGATGAGACAGAAAACCAAACTAAACACATTACATTGACTAGAACGGACAGAGAATGAGGGAGAGCACAGGGTATAAATACATGGAGGGAACTAATGAGCTAATTAATGAGACGACAGGTGAACATAATGACTAATCAACAACACTGAGAAACTAGGTCACGGGGAAACACAATGAAACAGAACATACAGTATTATCATCGCATGAACTTTGACAGCCCTATATTCAACACAAGACATTTTCTTCACACACTCTATTAATACGAGTTTTTCAGCCTCCTTTTGATTGACAGGATATAATCGACCCTGATCATCAGCTGTTTTTAAATAATTGCTTTTAATCGACCAATACCAATTTTCTACAATAAAGTACTTGTCTCCTTTTTGTGAGAAAGCTGAAAGTAAACATTTCTGAATAACCAGTGGTTTTTTTCCCTTGTTCCATCAGTTGAGTCAGTGTGCATCAGGCTTAAAACACAGTGTTTCACCAATTGATTACTGCTGTGACAATTCCCAGCATATTGCCTAAAGATGTTGGCAATGTGCGTCCTCATAACTATTCAAATTTCAGTCTGTTTCTCACACGTTGCTATCATATGGCTTCAAAGGACAAGGAATATAATTTTATTATCTATTGTGCCTTTGCATCCATTTTTTAAGCTTAAACTCTTTCGATTCCATTCTTTGTAATTGTATGAAAAACAGTGACATGTACGACCAATTCTCAAAATTTCTCCCTTTTGTTTTATTTAAAAAATAATAATAATAATAAGGTCAGTTATGATGACAACAGAATTTTTGGGTGAACTATATATTTAACATACTGATTATTTTAACCAGACCAGCATGGTGAATCAGGTTTGTATTTTTCTGTCATTTGCATTTGAAAATATTCAGTATGTGTTTCTTTGTTTAAATTTTTGTCACTTATGTTCAGGAAGGGCTCTAGGTTTTAGTGAAAAGCATCAAAATCCACACATCCAGGCTCTAATCATACATAATCGCTAATCAGAGCATTTCCTCCCTTTTTTCCTCCGGAAACATGTGCTTGATTTGGCACTGCGTATTTGGAGCGGCTGGCGTATGCAGAGGCGTATGAAATGATTCTGCTGCATAATGCGAGTGATGAGGCTTTGGCGGTAGAAAGAGCCAGAGAAAGCGAGAACGAGTGAGCTCTAATGGAATGCAAATGACATCCAGCAGAGATGATAAGCAGGCAGAGGGTCAGCGGGACGAGCCTGTCCCTTCAGCTCAGCAAAGTTCATGGAGAACAGGAGTTACAGAGACAGAAACATGAAGAAAAGAAAGCGTAATGGAGTAAGAGTTTTCCTAAACCTCAAATAAGGACAATAAGTCCTAACATAAAATTTTTTTCATCAAACTAATTACATGCTGAATACTTAATCGAAAGAATCACATATATCAATATTTGCTGAAAAATGTCCTCAAATGAAAAAGACATTAATTAGACAAGAGTACCTGGTATTAACTCTTTCCCCGCCAGCGTTTTCTAAAAAAAAACTTGCCACCCAGCGCCAGCATTTTTATTCATATTCACAAGACTTTCATGGCCCCCAGAATAATTGGTATGAATATCTGAACATCAATATATCAAAAGAAATAACATAGCCTCTGCTTGCGTCATTCATTCTTTTTTTTAATCAACACTTGAATGTGACTAAGTTTCCTCAAAAAAACAATGTTTCAAACAAAAAGAAAAATCGTGTTTTAGTCAAAGACTTCATCCAGATGGGATTCAGAACGATGATCAGAACACAGATGGAGTAGATGGAGTCCATCAACACCCCTAAAGCTTCACAGTCGTTTCCTCTTCATGGGTTCTATGATTCATTCAGTAACGTTAGGCAGTTCTGATTTATATGCTGTTTTATGTCTGTGATTACGTTAGCTTACATGAGCGGAAACAACTTCTATCCGAGTTAAAGATGCAGTTTGATCATTCACATCTAAATAAATACTGGGCCTGAGATAGAATTAGGCGTTGTTCACACAGCATGTGTTCCTGTATTTTTGTATATGATATTGTTGGTCTGCGCACAAATGCATACAGCCGTCTACGGCCACTGCATTGCCTCTCACTGTTTTTCAGCATCTCGCGCCATGAGCACTGTACTAGCATGGATAAGAGCAGGGAGAGCAGCAATAATCCCCCTTAGGGTAGACCGAACAACATATTGAATTGCAGATATCATTAATGTCGATATTAAATGTACAAAATAATTAGTGAATTTAGTCTGGTTCAAGGTGAATCAGAATACCAAATCCTGACTGACGAGAGGTGGAGCTGGGTAAATGAGCTCTGGAGAACGCAACAGCTGCTGATAGGAGCTTATATATGTCTGACTCAATTGCAGGAAGATAAGGTAGTTTATTAAATAATAAAATAAAACACAAACAAAATACCCACGAGGGAGAAAACCAAACCTGACATGAACTAAACACAAGGAGCAGGAACGTGACGCACAACAGGGAACAGAAGACATCAAACAACGATCCGACACAAGACTGCCAACACGAGGAGACTATAAAGAGTCATAATCAGGAGGGAACAGGTGGGGTTAATTAAACAATAATGAGGTAACAAGAAGGGCGGGGTCCAGACAGAAGACAAGAGCACATGGCCCAGATAGAAACCAAAACACCACATGTGCAAAACAAGACAGGACAGACATTATAGAGCTTATATACACTCACCTAAAGGATTATTAGGAACACCTGTTCAGTTTCTCATTATCTAATCAACCAATCACATGGCAGTTGCTTCAATGCATTTAGGGGTGTGGTCCTGGTCAAGACAATCTCCTGAACTCCAAACTGAATGTCAGAATGGGAAAGAAAGGTGATTTAAGCAATTTTGAGCGTGGCATGGTTGTTGGTGCCAGACGGGCCGGTCTGAGTATTTCACAATCTGCTCAGTTACTGGGATTTTCACACACAACCATTTCTAGAGTTTACAAAGAATGGTGTAAAAAGGGAAAAACATCCGGTATGCGGCAGTCCTGTGGGCGAAAATGCCTTGTTGATGCTAGAGGTCAGAGGAGAATGGGCCGACTGATTCAAGCTGATAGAAGAGCAACTTTGACTGAAATAACCACTCGTTACAACCGAGGTATGCAGCAAAGCATTTGTGAAGCCACAACACGCACAACCTTGAGGCGGATGGGCTACAACAGCAGAAGACCCCACCGGGTACCACTCATCTCCACTACAAATAGGAAAAAGAGGCTACAATTTGCACGAGCTCACCAAAATTGGACAGTTGAAGACTGGAAAAATGTTGCCTGGTCTGATGAGTCTCGATTTCTGTTGAGACATTCAGATGGTAGAGTCAGAATTTGGCGTAAACAGAATGAGAACATGGATCCATCATGCCTTGTTACCACTGTGCAGGCTGGTGGTGGTGGTGTAATGGTGTGGGGGATGTTTTCTTGGCACACTTTAGGCCCCTTAGTGCCAATTGGACATCGTTTAAATGCCACGGCCTACCTGAGCATTGTTTCTGACCATGTCCATCCCTTTATGACCACCATGTACCCATCCTCTGATGGCTACTTCCAGCAGGATAATGCACCATGTCACAAAACTTGAATCATTTCAAATTGGTTTCTTGAACATGACAATGAGTTCACTGTAC
Source organism: Rhinogobio ventralis (assembly GCA_039654625.1). NCBI lineage: Eukaryota > Metazoa > Chordata > Actinopteri > Cypriniformes > Gobionidae > Rhinogobio > Rhinogobio ventralis. The sequence continues at coordinate 36,345,233 of CM077213.1, read as the reverse complement.
TAAAATGGCCCCCACAGTCACCAGATCTCAACCCAATAGAGCATCTTTGGGATGTGGTGGAACGGGAGGTTCGTGCCCTGGATGTGCATCCCACAAATCTCCATCAACTGCAAGATGCTATCCTATCAATATGGGCCAACATTTCTAAAGAATGCTTTCAGCACCTTGTTGAATCAATGCCACGTAGAATTAAGGCAGTTCTGAAGGCGAAAGGGGGTCAAACACAGTATTAGTATGGTGTTCCTAATAATCCTTTAGGTGAGTGTATATGTGTGCGGTGATACTGAAGGAGCTTATATATGTGTGTCGTGATACTGAAGGGGTTTATATATGTGTGCCGTGTTACTGAAGGAGCTTATATATGCGTGCCGTGATTCTGCTGAAGGAGCTTATATATGTGTGCTGTGATACTGAAGGAGCTTATATATGTGTGCCGTGATACTGAAGGAGCTTATATATGTGTGCTGTGATACTGAAGGAGCTTATATATGTGTGCCGTGATACTGAAGGAGCTTATATATGTGTGCTGTGATACTGAAGGAGCTTATATATGTGTGCTGTGATACTGAAGGAGCTTATATATGTGTGCTGTGATACTGAAGGAGCTTATATATGTGTGCCGTGATACTGAAGGAGCTTATATATGTGTGCTGTGATACTGAAGGAGCTTATATATGTGTGCCGTGATACTGAAGGAGCTTATATATGTGTGCTGTGATACTGAAGGAGCTTATATATGTGTGCTGTGATACTGAAGGAGCTTATATATGTGTGCTGTGATACTGAAGGAGCTTATATATGTGTGCCGTGATACTGAAGGAGCTTATATATGTGTGCTGTGATACTGAAGGAGCTTATATATGTGTGCCGTGATACTGAAGGAGCTTATATATGTGTGCTGTGATACTGAAGGAGCTTATATATGTGTGCCGTGATACTGAAGGAGCTTATATATGCGTGCCGTGATACTGAAAGAGCTTATATACGTGTGCGGTGATACTGAAGGAGCTTATATATGTGTCTCGTGATACTGAAGGAGCTTATATATGTGTGCAGTGATACTGAAGGAGCTTATATATGTGTGCAGTGATACTGAAGGAGATGATATATGTGTGCGGTAATAGTGGAGGAGCTTATATATGTGTGCGGTGATAGTGGAGGAGCTTATATATGTGTGCGGTGATAGTGAAGGAGCTTATATATGTGTGCGGTGATAGTGGAGGAGCTTATATATGTGTGCGGTGATAGTGGAGGAGCTTATATATGTGTGCGGTGATAGTGGAGGAGCTTATATATGTGTGCGGTGATAGTGAAGGAGCTTATATATGTGTGCCGTGATACTGAAGGAGCTTATATATGTGTGCAGTGATACTGAAGGAGCTTATATATGTGTGCCGTGATACTGAAGGAGCTTATATATGTGTGCCGTGATACTGAAAGAGCTTATATATGTGTGCTTTGATACTGAAGGAGCTTATATATGTGTGCGGTGATACTGAAGGAGATTATATATGTATGCTGTGATACTGAAGGAGATTATATATGTGTGCGGTGATAGTGAAGGAGCTTATATATGTGTGCGGTGATACTGAAGGAGCTTATATATGTGTGCAGTGATACTGAAGGAGCTTATATATGTGTGCAGTGATAGTGAAGGAGCTTATATATGTGTGCCGTGATACTGAAGGAGCTTATATATGTGTGCAGTGATACTGAAGGAGCTTATATATGTGTGCTGTGATACTGAAGGAGCTTATATATGTGTGCCGTGATACTGAAGGAGCTTATATATATGTGTGCAGTGATAGTAAAGGAGCTTATATATGTGTGTGGTGATACTGTAGGAGCTTATATATGTGTGCGGTGATACTGAAGGAGCTTATATATGTGTGCCGTGATACTGAAGGAGCTTATATATGTGTGCCGTGATACTGAAGGAGCTTATATATGTGTGCCTTGATACTGAAGGAGCTTATATATGTGTGCGGTGATACTGAAGGAGCTTATATATGTGTGTGGTGATACTGAAGGAGCTTATATATGTGTGCTGTGATATTGAAGGAGCTTATATATGTGTGCAGTGATACTGAAGGAGCTTATATATGTGTGTCGTGATACTGAAGGAGCTTATATATATGTGTGCAGTGATAGTAAAGGAGCTTATATATGTGTGTGGTGATACTGTAGGAGCTTATATATGTGTGCGGTGATACTGAAGGAGCTTATATATGTGTGCCGTGATACTGAAGGAGCTTATATATGTGTGCCGTGATACTGAAGGAGCTTATATATGTGTGCCTTGATACTGAAGGAGCTTATATATGTGTGCGGTGATACTGAAGGAGCTTATATATGTGTGTGGTGATACTGAAGGAGCTTATATATGTGTGCTGTGATATTGAAGGAGCTTATATATGTTTGCAGTGATACTGAAGGAGCTTATATATGTGTGCAGTGATACTGAAGGAGCTTATATATGTGTGCAGTGATACTGAAGGAGCTTATATATGTGTGCGGTGATACTGAAGGAGCTTATATATGTGTGCCGTGATACTGAAGGAGCTTATATATGTGTGCAGTGATACTGAAGGAGCTTATATATGTGTGTGGTGATACTGTAGGAGCTTATATATGTGTGCAGTGATACTGAAGGAGCTTATATATGTGTGCGGTGATACTGAAGGAGCTTATATATGTGTGTGGTGATACTGTAGGAGCTTATATATGTGTGCAGTGATACTGAAGGAGCTTATATATGTGTGCCGTGATACTGAAAGAGCTTATATATGTGTGCTTTGATACTGAAGGAGCTTATATATGTGTGCGGTGATACTGAAGGAGCTTATATATGTGTGCGGTGATAGTGAAGGAGCTTATATATGTGTGCCGTGATACTGAAGGAGCTTATATATGTGTGCCGTGATACTGAAGGAGTTTATATATGTTTGCAGTGATACTGAAGGAGCTTATATATGTGTGCAGTGATACTGAAGGAGCTTATATATGTGTGCCGTGATACTGAAGGAGCTTATATATGTGTGCAGTGATAGTAAAGGAGCTTATATATGTGTGTGGTGATACTGTAGGAGCTTATATATGTGTGCCGTGATACTGAAGGAGCTTATATATGTGTGCGGTGATAGTGAAGGAGCTTATATATGTGTGCCGTGATACTGAAGGAGCTTATATATGTGTGCCGTGATACTGAAGGAGTTTATATATGTTTGCAGTGATACTGAAGGAGCTTATATATGTGTGCAGTGATACTGAAGGAGCTTATATATGTGTGCCGTGATACTGAAGGAGCTTATATATGTGTGCAGTGATAGTAAAGGAGCTTATATATGTGTGTGGTGATACTGTAGGAGCTTATATATGTGTGCAGTGATACTGAAGGAGTTTATATATGTGTGCGGTGATAGTGAAGGAGCTTATATATGTGTGCGGTGATAGTGAAGGAGCTTATATATGTGTGCCGTGATACTGAAGGAGCTTATATATGTGTGCCGTGATACTGTAGGAGTTTATATATGTTTGCAGTGATACTGAAGGAGCTTATATATGTGTGCAGTGATACTGAAGGAGCTTATATATGTGTGCCGTGATACTGAAGGAGCTTATATATGTGTGCAGTGATAGTAAAGGAGCTTATATATGTGTGTGGTGATACTGTAGGAGCTTATATATGTGTGCAGTGATACTGAATGAGCTTATATATGTGTGCCGTGATACTGAAGGAGCTTATATATGTGTTCCTTGATACTGAAGGAGATTATATATGTGTGCGGTGATACTGAAGGAGCTTATATATGTGTGCAGTGATAGTGAAGGAGCTTATATATGTGTGCCGTGATACTGAAGGAGCTTATATATGTGTTCCTTGATACTGAAGGAGATTATATATGTGTGCGGTGATACTGAAGGAGCTTATATATGTGTGCTGTGATACTGAAGGAGCTTATATATGTGTGCTGTGATACTGAAGGAGCTTATATATGTGTGTCGTTATACTGAAGGAGCTTATATATGTGTGCAGTGATACTGAAGGAGCTTATATATGTGTGCGGTGATACTGAAGGAGCTTATATATGTGTGCAGTGATACTGAAGGAGCTTATATATGTGTGCGGTGATACTGAAGGAGCTTATATATGTGTGCTGTGATACTGAAGGAGCTTATATATGTGTGCTGTGATACTGAAGGAGATTATATATGTGTGCGGTGATACTCAAGGAGCTTATATATGTGTGCAGTGATACTGAAGGAGCTTATATATGTGTGCCGTGATACTGAAAGAGCTTATATATGTGTGCCTTGATACTGAAGGAGCTTATATATGTGTGCGGTGATACTGAAGGAGCTTATATATGTGTGCTGTGATACTGAAGGAGCTTATATATGTGTGCTGTGATACTGAAGGAGCTTATATATGTGTGCTGTGATACTGAAGGAGATTATATATGTGTGCGGTGATACTCAAGGAGCTTATATATGTGTGCCGTGATACTGAAAGAGCTTATATATGTGTGCTGTGATACTGAAGGAGCTTATATATGTGTGCGGTGATACTGAAGGAGCTTATATATGTTTGTCGTGATACTGAAGGAGCTTATATATGTGTGCGGTGATACTGAAGGAGCTTATATACGTGTGCGGTGATACTGAAGGAGCTTATATACGTGTGCGGTGATACTGAAGGAGCTTATATATGTGTGCGGTGAGACTGAAGGAGCTTATATATGTGTGCGGTGATACTGAAGGAGTTTATATATGTGTGCCGTGATACTGAAGGAGCTTATATATGTGTGCCGTGATACTGTAGGAGCTTATATATGTGTGCGGTGAGACTGAAGGAGCTTAAATATGTGTGCAGTGATACTGAAGGAGTTTATATATGTGTGCAGTGATACTGAAGGAGCTTATATATGTGTGCCGTGATACTGTAGGAGCTTATATATGTGTGCAGTGATACTGAAGGAGCTTATATATGTGTGCGGTGATACTGAAGGAGCTTATATATGTGTGCGGTGATAGTGAAGGAGCTTATATATGTGTGTGGTGATACTGAAGGAGCTTATATATGTGTGCGGTGATACTGTAGGAGCTTATATATGTGTGCGGTGATACTGAAGGAGCTTATATATGTGTGCGGTGGTACTGAAGGAGCTTATATATGTGTGTGGTGATACTGAAGGAGCTTATATATGTGTGCGGTGATACTGTAGGAGCTTATATATGTGTGCCGTGATACTGAAGGAGCTTATATATGTGTGCTGTGATACTGAAGGAGCTTATATATGTGTGCGGTGATACTGTAGGAGCTTATATATGTGTGCCGTGATACTAAAGGAGCTTATATATGTGTGCCGTGATACTGAAGGAGCTTCTATATGTGTGCCGTGATACTGAAGGAGATTATATATGTGTGCCGTGATACTGAAGGAGCTTATATATGTGTGCTGTGATACTGAAGGAGCTTATATATGTGTGCAGTGATACTGAAGGAGCTTATATATGTGTGCTGTGATACTGAAGGAGCTTATATATGTGTGCTGTGATACTGAAGGAGCTTATATATGTGTGTGGTGATACTGAAGGAGCTTATATATGTGTGCGGTGATACTGAAGGAGCTTATATATGTGTGCTGTGATAGTGAAGGAGATGATATATGTGTGCAGTGATACTGAAGGAGCTTATATATGTGTGCTGTGATAGTGAAGGAGCTTATATATGTGTGCGGTGATACTGAAGGAGCTTATATATGTGTGCGGTGATACTGAAGGAGCTTATATATGTGTGCTGTGATACTGAAAGAGCTTATATATGTGTGCCGTGATACTGAAGGAGCTTATATATGTGTGCGGTGATACTGAAGGAGCTTATATATGTGTGCGGTGATACTGAAGGAGCTTATATATGTGTGCTGTGATACTGAAGGAGATTATATATGTGTGCGGTGATACTCAAGGAGCTTATATATGTGTGCCGTGATACTGAAAGAGCTTATATATGTGTGCCGTGATACTGAAGGAGCTTATATATGTGTGCCGTGATACTGAAAGAGCTTATATATGTGTGCCGTGATACTGAAGGAGCTTATATATGTGTGCGGTGATACTGAAGGAGCTTATATATGTGTGCTGTGATACTGAAGGAGCTTATATATGTGTGCTGTGATACTGAAGGTGCTTATATATGTTTGCTGTGATACTGAAGGAGCTTATATATGTGTGCGGTGATACTGAAGGAGCTTATATATGTATGCCGTGATACTGAAGGAGCTTATATATGTGTGCCGTGATACTGAAGGAGCTTATATATGTGTGCCGTGATACTGAAGGAGCTTATATATGTGTGCGGTGATACTGAAGGAGCTTATATATGTGTGCGGTGATACTGAAGGAGCTTATATATGTGTGCGGTGATACTGAAGGAGCTTCTATATGTGTGCGGTGATACTGAAGGAGCTTATATATGTGTGCCGTGATACTGAAGGAGCTTATATATGTGTGCGGTGATACTGAAGGAGCTTATATATGTGTGCGGTGATACTGAAGGAGCTTATATATGTGTGCGGTGATACTGAAGGAGCTTATATATGTGTGTCGTGATACTGAAGGAGCTTATATATGTGTGCGGTGATACTGAAGGAGCTTATATACGTGTGCGGTGATACTGAAGGAGCTTATATACGTGTGCGGTGATACTGAAGGAGCTTATATATGTGTGCGGTGAGACTGAAGGAGCTTATATATGTGTGCGGTGATACTGAAGGAGTTTATATATGTGTGCCGTGATACTGAAGGAGCTTATATATGTGTGCCGTGATACTGTAGGAGCTTATATATGTGTGCGGTGAGACTGAAGGAGCTTAAATATGTGTGCAGTGATACTGAAGGAGTTTATATATGTGTGCAGTGATACTGAAGGAGCTTATATATGTGTGCCGTGATACTGTAGGAGCTTATATATGTGTGCAGTGATACTGAAGGAGCTTATATATGTGTGCGGTGATACTGAAGGAGCTTATATATGTGTGCGGTGATAGTGAAGGAGCTTATATATGTGTGTGGTGATACTGAAGGAGCTTATATATGTGTGCGGTGATACTGTAGGAGCTTATATATGTGTGCGGTGATACTGAAGGAGCTTATATATGTGTGCGGTGGTACTGAAGGAGCTTATATATGTGTGTGGTGATACTGAAGGAGCTTATATATGTGTGCGGTGATACTGTAGGAGCTTATATATGTGTGCCGTGATACTGAAGGAGCTTATATATGTGTGCTGTGATACTGAAGGAGCTTATATATGTGTGCGGTGATACTGTAGGAGCTTATATATGTGTGCCGTGATACTAAAGGAGCTTATATATGTGTGCCGTGATACTGAAGGAGCTTCTATATGTGTGCCGTGATACTGAAGGAGATTATATATGTGTGCCGTGATACTGAAGGAGCTTATATATGTGTGCTGTGATACTGAAGGAGCTTATATATGTGTGCAGTGATACTGAAGGAGCTTATATATGTGTGCTGTGATACTGAAGGAGCTTATATATGTGTGCTGTGATACTGAAGGAGCTTATATATGTGTGTGGTGATACTGAAGGAGCTTATATATGTGTGCGGTGATACTGAAGGAGCTTATATATGTGTGCTGTGATAGTGAAGGAGATGATATATGTGTGCAGTGATACTGAAGGAGCTTATATATGTGTGCTGTGATACTGAAGGAGCTTATATATGTGTGCGGTGATACTGAAGGAGCTTATATATGTGTGCGGTGATACTGAAGGAGCTTATATATGTGTGCTGTGATACTGAAAGAGCTTATATATGTGTGCGGTGATACTGAAGGAGCTTATATATGTGTGCGGTGATACTGAAGGAGCTTATATATGTGTGCGGTGATACTGAAGGAGCTTATATATGTGTGCTGTGATACTGAAGGAGCTTATATATGTGTGCTGTGATACTGAAGGAGCTTATATATGTGTGCTGTGATACTGAAGGAGCTTATATATGTTTACTGTGATACTGAAGGAGCTTATATATGTGTGCGGTGATACTGAAGGAGCTTATATATGTGTGCCGTGATACTGAAGGAGCTTATATATGTGTGCCGTGATACTGAAGGAGCTTATATATGTGTGCGGTGATACTGAAGGAGCTTATATATGTATGCCGTGATACTGAAGGAGCTTATATATGTGTGCCGTGATACTGAAGGAGCTTATATATGTGTGCGGTGATACTGAAGGAGCTTATATATGTGTGCCGTGATACTGAAGGAGCTTATATATGTGTGCCGTGATACTGAAGGAGCTTATATATGTGTGCCGTGATACTGAAGGAGCTTATATATGTGTGCGGTGATACTGAAGGAGCTTTTATATGTGTGCGGTGATACTGAAGGAGCTTCTATATGTGTGCGGTGATACTGAAGGAGCTTATATATGTGTGCCGTGATACTGAAGGAGCTTATATATGTGTGCGGTGATACTGAAGGAGCTTATATATGTGTGCGGTGATACTGAAGGAGCTTATATATGTGTGTCGTGATACTGAAGGAGCTTATATATGTGTGCGGTGATACTGAAGGAGCTTATATATGTGTGCGGTGATACTGAAGGAGCTTATATATGTGTGCGGTGATACTGAAGGAGCTTCTATATGTGTGCGGTGATACTGAAGGAGCTTATATATGTGTGCGGTGATACTGAAGGAGCTTATATATGTGCGCGGTGATACTGAAGGAGCTTATATATGTGTGCGGTGATACTGAAGGAGCTTATATATGTGTGTCGTGATACTGAAGGAGCTTATATATGTGTGCGGTGATACTGAAGGAGCTTATATACGTGTGCGGTGATACTGAAGGAGCTTATATACGTGTGCGGTGATACTGAAGGAGCTTATATTTGTGTGCGGTGATACTGTAGGAGCTTATATATGTGTGCGGTGATACTGAAGGAGCTTATATATGTGTGCGGTGGTACTGAAGGAGCTTATATATGTGTGTGGTGATACTGAAGGAGCTTATATATGTGTGCGGTGATACTGTAGGAGCTTATATATGTGTGCCGTGATACTGAAGGAGCTTATATATGTGTGCTGTGATACTGAAGGAGCTTATATATGTGTGCGGTGATACTGTAGGAGCTTATATATGTGTGCCGTGATACTAAAGGAGCTTATATATGTGTGCCGTGATACTGAAGGAGCTTCTATATGTGTGCCGTGATACTGAAGGAGATTATATATGTGTGCTGTGATACTGAAGGAGCTTATATATGTGTGCTGTGATACTGAAGGAGCTTATATATGTGTGCTGTGATACTGAAGGAGCTTATATATGTGTGCGGTGATACTGAAGGAGCTTATATATGTGTGCGGTGATACTGAAGGAGCTTATATATGTGTGCTGTGATAGTGAAGGAGATGATATATGTGTGCAGTGATACTGAAGGAGCTTATATATGTGTGCTGTGATACTGAAGGAGCTTATATATGTGTGCGGTGATACTAAAGGAGCTTATATATGTGTGCGGTGATACTGAAGGAGCTTATATATGTGTGCCGTGATACTGAAAGAGCTTATATATGTGTGCCGTGATACTGAAGGAGCTTATATATGTGTGCGGTGATACTGAAGGAGCTTATATATGTGTGCGGTGATACTGAAGGAGCTTATATATGTATGCCGTGATACTGAAGGAGCTTATATATGTGTGCGGTGATACTGAAGGAGCTTATATATGTGTGCGGTGATACTGAAGGAGCTTATATATGTGTGCGGTGATACTGTAGGAGCTTATATATGTGTGCGGTGATACTGAAGGAGCTTATATATGTGTGCGGTGATACTGAAGGAGCTTATATATGTGTGTCGTGATACTGAAGGAGCTTATATATGTGTGCCGTGTTACTGAAGGAGCTTATATATGTGTGCGGTGATACTGAAGGAGCTTATATATGTATGCCGTGATACTGAAGGAGCTTATATATGTGTGCGGTGATACTGAAGGAGCTTATATATGTGTGCCGTGATACTGAAGGAGCTTATATATGTGTGCGGTGATACTGAAGGAGCTTATATATGTGTGCCGTGATACTGAAGGAGCTTATATATGTGTGCGGTGATACTGAAGGAGCTTATATATGTGTGCGGTGATACTGAAGGAGCTTATATATGTGTGCTGTGATACTGAAGGAGCTTATATATGTGTGCGGTGATACTGAAGGAGCTTATATATGTGTGCTGTGATAGTGAAGGAGCTTATATATGTGTGCGGTGATACTGAAGGAGCTTATATATGTGTGCTGTGATACTGAAGGAGCTTATATATGTGTGCGGTGATACTGAAGGAGCTTATATATGTGTGCTGTGATACTGAAGGAGCTTATATATGTGTGCGGTGATACTGAAGGAGCTTATATATGTGTGCCGTGATACTGAAGGAGCTTATATATGTGTGCGGTGATACTGAAGGAGCTTATATATGTGTGCGGTGATACTGAAGGAGCTTATATATGTGTGCTGTGATACTGAAGGAGCTTATATATGTGTGTCGTGATACTGAAGGAGCTTATATATGTGTGCCGTGTTACTGAAGGAGCTTATATATGTGTGCGGTGATACTGAAGGAGCTTATATATGTATGCCGTGATACTGAAGGAGCTTATATATGTGTGCGGTGATACTGAAGGAGCTTATATATGTGTGCCGTGATACTGAAGGAGCTTATATATGTGTGCTGTGATACTGAAGGAGCTTATATATGTATGCCGTGATACTGAAGGAGCTTATATATGTGTGCGGTGATACTGAAGGAGCTTATATATGTGTGCGGTGATACTGAAGGAGCTTATATATGTGTGCGGTGATACTGTAGGAGCTTATATATGTGTGCGGTGATACTGAAGGAGCTTATATATGTGTGCGGTGATACTGAAGGAGCTTATATATGTGTGTCGTGATACTGAAGGAGCTTATATATGTGTGCCGTGTTACTGAAGGAGCTTATATATGTGTGCAGTGATACTGAAGGAGCTTATATATGTATGCCGTGATACTGAAGGAGCTTATATATGTGTGCGGTGATACTGAAGGAGCTTATATATGTGTGCCGTGATACTGAAGGAGCTTATATATGTGTGCGGTGATACTGAAGGAGCTTATATATGTGTGCCGTGATACTGAAGGAGTTTATATATGTGTGCGGTGATACTGAAGGAGCTTATATATGTGTGCCGTGATACTGAAGGAGCTTATATATGTGTGCCGTGATACTGAAGGAGCTTATATATGTGTGCCGTGATACTGAAGGAGCTTATATATGTGTGCCGTGATACTGAAGGAGCTTATATATGTGTGCGGTGATACTGAAGGAGCTTATATATGTGTGCGGTGATACTGAAGGAGCTTCTATATGTGTGCGGTGATACTGAAGGAGCTTATATATGTGTGCCGTGATACTGAAGGAGCTTATATATGTGTGCGGTGATACTGAAGGAGCTTATATATGTGTGCGGTGATACTGAAGGAGCTTATATATGTGTGCGGTGATACTGAAGGAGCTTATATATGTGTGTCGTGATACTGAAGGAGCTTATATATGTGTGCGGTGATACTGAAGGAGCTTATATACGTGTGCGGTGATACTGAAGGAGCTTATATACGTGTGCGGTGATACTGAAGGAGCTTATATATGTGTGCGGTGAGACTGAAGGAGCTTATATATGTGTGCGGTGATACTGAAGGAGTTTATATATGTGTGCTGTGATACTGAAGGAGCTTATATATGTGTGCGGTGATACTGTAGGAGCTTATATATGTGTGCGGTGAGACTGAAGGAGCTTATATATGTGTGCAGTGATACTGAAGGAGTTTATATATGTGTGCAGTGATACTGAAGGAGCTTATATATGTGTGCCGTGATACTGTAGGAGCTTATATATGTGTGCAGTGATACTGAAGGAGCTTATATATGTGTGCGGTGATACTGAAGGAGCTTATATATGTGTGCGGTGATAGTGAAGGAGCTTATATATGTGTGCGGTGATACTGAAGGAGCTTATATATGTGTGCGGTGATACTGTAGGAGCTTATATATGTGTGCGGTGATACTGAAGGAGCTTATATATGTGTGCGGTGGTACTGAAGGAGCTTATATATGTGTGTGGTGATACTGAAGGAGCTTATATATGTGTGCGGTGATACTGTAG
>CM077213.1:36240502-36328002 GCA_039654625.1 Rhinogobio ventralis | reverse complement strand
AAAATGTCTTGGTATGCTGAAGCATTAAGAGTTCCTTTCACTGGAACTAAGGGGCCAAGCCCAACCCCTGAAAAACAACCCCACCCCATAATCCCCCCTCCACCATACTTTACACTTGGCACAATGCAGTCAGGCAAGTCCCGTTCCCCTGGCAACCGCCAAACCCAGACTCGTCCATGGGATTGGCAGACAGAGAAGCGTGATTGGTCACTCCAGAGAACACGTCTCACTGCTCTAGAGTCCAGTGGCGGCGTGCTTTACCCCACTGCATCCCACGCTTTGCATTGCTCTTGGTGATGTAAGGCTTGGATGAGCTGCTCAGCCATGGAAACCCATTCCATGATGCTCTCTACACACTGTTCTTGAGCTCATCTGAAGGCCACAGAAGTTTGGAGGTCTGGAGCTATTGACTCTGCAGAAAGTTGGCGTCTTCTGCGCACTGTGACCCTCAGCATGCGCTGACCCCGCTCTGTGATTTTACGTGGCCTATCACTTCGTGGCTGAGTTGCTGTTGTTCCCAATCGCTTCCACTTTGTTATAATCCCACTAACAGTTGAGTGTGGAATATTTAGTAGTGAGGGAATGTCAGGATTGGACTTATTGCACAGGTGGCAACCTATCACGGTACCACGCTTGAGTTCACTGAGCTCCTGAGAGCGACCCATTCTTTCACAAATGTTTGTAGAAGCGTCTGCATGCCTAGTGCTTGATTTATACACCTGTGGCCATGAAAGGATTGATGTGGGCCGGATCTGGGCGACAATTCTCACTATTAACTAGTTGCTTATTATCATGCATTACTAGCATATTGGCTGTTTATTAAAGCACATATTAATGCCTTATTCTGCATGACCATATTCTAAATCCCTAATCCTACCCAATACCTAAACTTAACAACTACAACTACCTTACTAAATAAGCAGTAAATTAGGGGTTTGTTGAGACTAAAGTTAATAGTGAATATGTGTTTCCCAAACTAAAGTGTGACCGTGACGAGTGCTTTAGCTTTAAAGTTCACAGTAAGGTCCCGTTAGTTAACATTAGATAATGTGTTAAGCAGTGTGTGGTGTAAGTAATAAGTAATTAGTACAGTAATCTAATTACACTGGTGTATTTTTAGAGTAACTTACCCAACACTGGCATTAACTGACAACATTTGTTACAGTATTTTGTTAACATTAGTAAATAAAAAAAAAATAGTTGTTCATGTTCTCTCAAGTTCATTAAAGAATACCAACTTTGATTTTAATAATGTATCAGTAAATGTTTAAATGAACATTAACAGAGATTAAGAAATGTATTTCTTAGTTAAATAACGTTAACAAATTACAGAGATTATGAATGGTAATGTTATTCACCTCATCACTCCATCAGGTAACAAACAGCCTGTGATATTTTCATATAATAACTTATGTGATATAAAGCCAGCTGACGATTCCCATTGATGTATTCATCTTTAACATCATCATTAATTAAAATAAAAATTGGCACCAACATCATCATCTTTTTCACTTTTGTTCATGCTCGTAAATATTCCATAACCTGATGGCAAGATTTATTATTGAGTGCAGATATATGGATAATGCACCACGTCATTGATTTAGGACTTGATCCATTAACAGCCCTTTTAATGATGTTTCTTAGATTGTATGGGGGAGCAAATTGATTTCTCTTCTGTTCAGATTGATTCACCTTGAGGTAATGAACAGTTTATCAGTGGTTGAGGATGGACAGATGCTTGGAAACAAAGAACGAAGGAATCCAATTTAGAGTCTTTTGCTGTGGGGAATGAAGGCTTATTGTGTTGATTTAAACCGAATCCTCTCTGTTTCTGCTCTTATCATGCTAATAATAACAGCGCACAGGTCAAACACTGACATCAGCACCTTTAATCCTCAATGAGACACATTCAGATCTGTTGAGAAACACACACACACACAAATCATAAATGTCAGTCCTTATCACCTTTTTAGTGTACTGTATGTATTTGTGTGTGTCTGTGCGCTGGATTTGGAGTATATTTACCTCCGCTCTGCTGAAGTAATGGGCTTTGGCAGCTGTGTAATTCTTTTTGATTTACTCTTGACCTATGACGAGTTCTGCTGCACATCCAATCTCGAAAAAATGAATGTGGACCTCCGTCTGCAGTGTCACATTTTCCGTCCGATAGACACATCAGCGGCCGCCCCCTATGATAATGCCGTCCTCTCTGTGTCTCTGTGGGCCGTGCTGTCACGAGTGATAAGGGCTGAGGGGAGATACACACACCGGACACGTGCCTTCAGACGGAAACCAGGGAATTATGCACTAATGATTTGCTGCATAAGCCCGAATATCTCTAATAAAATGGACCGGAAAAGACGGAATGAGCAAGACTGATTTTCTGTGAATGCTATTAAAGTCATGTTCTTCCTCCTCTCATGCTCAAATCAGTCATTTGTGTTGCAGATATGCATGTGCTGCATGTGCAATTTACTACTGAGGTAATTGACAGGATACTGATTGTGTAAAAATAAGTATTATGTATTTTTTTCTTTTGTGAGAATGTCTTTTTATGTTTGTTGTTTCCCTTACGTTTGTCTCAATCCTGCTATGCTCTGACATTTACCCCTTTAGAAATAATGCTTTCATTTGTTCTGACAATATATTATATAAAGGGAGTGTTATTATATATTACCTACAGTGGGTATAATAATGATATACACCTCTGATAAAACAGCTGGTTTTAACAGAAATCATATCAGATCTTTTTTGTCTTTAATATAAAAATCACAAATGCTGATGACAACCAAAGTGACACATTTCAGGGGGGAAAAGATAAAAACGCTTTCTATGAAGCCTGTATTTATAATGCATTATAATATCCTTAATGCATAATGCCTTATAAACAACCTTATAATATGTTCTATCATCTGATAAATAATCATAACAACAGTTACATACATTATAATACTTACCAATTTGTGGTTATAACTTTTAAGAGAGCAATGCATTATAACACCAGATGAAGCCTGCATTTATAATGCATCATAAGGGTACTCTTAATGCATTATAATGCATGCATAATGTCTTATAAACAACCTTTATTATGTGTTGTATCATCTCATGAATAATCATAACAACACTAATAATACTTACCTATTTGTGGTTATAACTATTAAAAGTATAATGATTTATAACACACAATGGACATCATTTTATCCACTTAAGTTATAATAAATTATATATCCCATAGTTTCATATATTTTGCTATCCCAAGTCTCATATCTTGACATTGTTTACTTATAATGCATGCATTAAGAGTACCCTTATGATGCATTATAAATGCAGGCTTCATCTGGTGTTATAATGCATTGCTCTCTTAAAAGTTATAACCACAAATTGGTAAGTATTATAATGTATCGTAACTGTTGTTATGATTATTTATAAGATGATGCAACATATTATAAGGTTGTTTATAAGGCATTATGCATGTATTATAATGCATTAAGAATACCCTTATGATGCATTATAAATACAGGCTTCATAGAATGTGTTAACATAAAATACCCTAACTGCATATGTGTGCACACCCTTTTATAATTATATATATATATCCTGCTGAATAGACTAGAGAGTTGGCTTGGTATCACTGGTACTGTGTATTGGTTTAAATCTTACCTTACTGATCGTTCCCAGTTTGTTGTCTTGGGAAACAACAATTTTGAAATTGCACAGGTCTGCCATGGTGTTCCTCAGGGATCTGTCTTGGGTCCTATATTGTTTAGCGTTTATATACTTCCTTTGGGGCAAATCATTAGGAAATATGGCTTTTATGCTGATGATACTCAAATTTACATTAGCTACAAATCTGATATTACTGTCACCTCTATGATTCTCTCGCGGTTTGAGCAGGAAATAAAAACGTGGATGCGCCATCATTTTTTTAAGACGGTTCTTTTTATTAGCACACCAGCAGCTTTTCACAAAGGTAGCCATTTTAATTTGATTATGGATGATAGTGTCGTATTATTTCCATCTACTCAAGCTCGTAGCCTTGGTGTGATTTTTGACATTCATCTGACATTAGAATCACAAAATCGGCGTTCCATCATCTCAGAAACATTGCTATCAGAATTAGGCCGTACCTCACTCTGCCTGATGCTGAAAGGCTTCCTGTATTGATTTTTGCAATGCACTGTTTGTTGGTTATAGTTGCTAAATCAGTCAAACGGCTGCGGTATATCCAGAATTCAGCAGCACGTTCTTATACTCCATCATGTGGCATGCTTTATCATTTTAAAATCGCCCAAATAGATTGTGATGATTAGTTGCATTGCAATGATTAGTAGCTTATGATTTATTGTATTATTTTTGTATTTGTTTCATTTGCTATTGTTTGTAGCGCTTTGGGTATTAGAAAAGCGCATTATAAATAAAATGTGTGATTTATAAGGCACGCCAAACCCAACTGGTGCTATGAGAATTCACTCAGTGTTTCAATGAATCCCTTTCAAAGAAATATTGAATCGGGAATCCTGAAATCTCAAAAACTGTTTGCAGAGTTCATAAAACATATATAAGCAGCAACAAAATCTGACATGAACTGACCCATAAATATTGTTTCTTATGTTCAAATAGCATTAAAAAGCTTATTTTTCAGCTGTAGAATGAAACACATTTGGTTACTCTGGTCGTGCTGAAGGTGGCCACCTGCACATGTTAATACTGTAAATGATATCTTACAATATATCCAGCTGCCTTACTATTCCAGAGACTCGGCTTGTGTGTATTACCATAGAAATGCCTCCTCATACATTCCATTCACAAATGCAGATTTGCAAAAAGCATCTTACAGTCGTCATTGTGTTTTGACACGTGACAGTGCGGCTGCTTCCACATCAAGGGCTGTTCATACCCGAGTGCATCCGACGCACAAGATGAAACAATACAGGGGTGAGACACATTAAAGTCTTTATGTTTAAGCATCCTTTTATGTTGTATCCATACAGGTGTCATGGAAATGGTGGCAGCTTTGCTGTGGAAATGCAGTAGCTGTCTGCCTCAAGAAATGGATTTGTAGTCTCTTGTCTTTTATCTCACCTCGATTCACTGCAAAATCAATCAAATGGCAAGTGAGCAGAGGAAAAGTGCTTTTGTGACATGTGTGGTTTCAGAGGCACTGAGGGGTAGAAAACATTTCTACAGAAGATGCTGAAGGGACAGGTGGAAAATATCTAAAACAAACACACAACAGATCTTTATCAGACTACATATCTTATCCACCACTAAATGCATTGTGCTTTTTTAACAATAACATCACAAACGAATAAAACGAATTATTGTTTTTAGTGTGATGATACATGGTTGTTCTGCATGTTATAGCATGTCATTCATCAATTTACACACTAACAGAAAATGATGGAAAATGATATATAAGGATCATTTTCAACAAAGATGTTCCAACCTCCGATGCTAAAAGTATCTATTACCATTTTGACATTATTATTATTCATACACTACAAAAAAGATTTTCTTGTAGTGAAAATATTTTGCCTTGTTTTCCTGTACAAATATCTAAACATTATTAAATTGAACCTGTTCAATTCTTTCCCCCAAATTTCATTGAATGCATTTAATTCTTTCCCCCAAATTTCATTGAACGCATTTAATTCTTTCCCCCAAATTTCATTGTACGCATTTAATTCTTTCCCCCAAATTTCATTGTACGCATTTAATTCTTTCCCCCAAATTTCATTGTACGCATTTAATTCTTTCCCCCAAAATTCATTGTACGCATTTAATTCTTTCCCCCAAATTTCATTGAACGCATTTAATTCTTTCCCCCAAATTTCATTGTACGCATTTAATTCTTTCCCCCAAATTTCATTGAATGCATTTAATTCTTTCCCCCAAATTTCATTGTACGCATTTAATTCTTTCCCCCAATTTCATTGTACGCATTTAATTCTTTCCCCCAAATTTCATTGAACGCATTTAATGCTTTCCCCCAAATTTCATTGAACGCGTTTAATTCTTTCCCCCAAATTTCATTGAACGCATTTAATTCTTTCCCCCAAATTTCATTGAACGCATTTAATTCTTTCCCCCAAAATTCATTGTACGCATTTAATTCTTTCCCCCAAATTTCATTGAACGCATTTAATTCTTTCCCCCAAATTTCATTGTACGCATTTAATTCTTTCCCCCAAATTTCATTGTACGCATTTAATTCTTTCCCCCAATTTCATTGTACGCATTTAATTCTTTCCCCCAAATTTCATTGAATGCATTTAATTCTTTCCCCCAAATTTCATTGAATGCATTTAATTCTTTCCCTCAAATTTCATTGAACGCATTTAATTCTTTCCCCCAAATTTCATTGAATGCATTTAATTCTTTCCCCCAAATTTCATTGTACGCATTTAATTCTTTCCCCCAAATTTCATTGAACGCATTTAATGCTTTCCCCCAAATTTCATTGAACGCGTTTAATTCTTTCCCCCAAATTTCATTGAACGCATTTAATTCTTTCCCCCAAATTTCATTGAACGCATTTAATTCTTTCCCCCAAATTTCATTGTACGTATTTAATTCTTTCCCCCAAATTTCATTGAACGCATTTAATTCTTTCCCCCAAATTTCATTGAACGCATTTAATGCTTTCCCCCAAATTTCATTGAACGCATTTAATTCTTTCCCCCAATTTCATTGTACGCATTTAATTCTTTCCCCCAAATTTCATTGAATGCATTTAATTCTTTCCCCCAAATTTCATTGAATGCATTTAATTCTTTCCCCCAAATTTCATTGTACGCATTTAATTCTTTCCCCCAAATTTCATTGAACGCATTTAATTCTTTCCCCCAAATTTCATTGAACGCATTTAATTCTTTCCCCCAAATTTCATTGAACGCATTTAATTCTTTCCCCCAATTTCATTGTACGCATTTAATTCTTTCCCCCAAATTTCATTGAATGCATTTAATTCTTTCCCCCAAATTTCATTGAATGCATTTAATTCTTTCCCCCAAATTTCATTGAATGCATTTAATTCTTTCCCCCAAATTTCATTGTACGCATTTAATTCTTTCCCCCAAATTTCATTGAACGCATTTAATTCTTTCCCCCAAATTTCATTGAACGCATTTAATTCTTTCCCCCAATTTCATTGTACGCATTTAATTCTTTCCCCCAAATTTCATTGAATGCATTTAATTCTTTCCCCCAAATTTCATTGAATGCATTTAATTCTTTCCCCCAAATTTCATTGAATGCATTTAATTCTTTCCGCCAAATTTCATTGAATGCATTTAATTCTTTCCCCCAAATTTCATTGAATGCATTTAATTCTTTCCCTCAAATTCATTGAACGCATTTAATTCTTTCCCCCAAATTTCATTGAATGCATTTAATTCTTTCCCCCAAATTTCATTGAATGCGTTTAATTCTTTCCCCCAAATTTCATTGTACGCATTTAATTCTTTCCCCCAAATTTCATTGAACGCGTTTAATGCTTTCCCCCAAATTTCATTGAACGCATTTAATTCTTTCCCCCAAATTTCATTGAACGCATTTAATTCTTTCCCCCAAATTTCATTGAACGCATTTAATTCTTTCCCCCAAATTTCATTGAACGCATTTAATTCTTTCCCCCAAATTTCATTGTACGCGTTTAATTCTTTCCCCCAAATTTCATTGAATGCGTTTAATTCTTTCCCCCAAATTTCATTGTACGCATTTAATTCTTTCCCCCAAATTTCATTGAACGCGTTTAATGCTTTCCCCCAAATTTCATTGAACGCATTTAATTCTTTCCCCCAAATTTCATTGAATGCATTTAATTCTTTCCCCCAAATTTCATTGAATGCATTTAATTCTTTCCCCCAAATTTCATTGAATGCATTTAATTCTTTCCCCCAAATTCCATTGAACGCATTTAATTCTTTCCCCCAAATTTCATTGAACGCATTTAATTCTTTCCCCCAAATTTCATTGTACGCATTTAATTCTTTCCCCCAAATTTCATTGAACGCATTTAATTCTTTCCCCCAAATTTCATTGTACGCATTTAATTCTTTCCCCCAAATTTCATTAAATGCATTTAATTCTTTCCCCCAAATTTCATTGTACGCATTTAATTCTTTCCCCCAAATTTCATTGAACGCATTTAATTCTTTCCCCCAAATTTCATTGAATGCGTTTAATTCTTTCCCCCAAATTTCATTGAACGCATTTAATTCTTTCCCCCAAATTTCATTGAATGCATTTAATTCTTTCCCCCAAATTCCATTGAACGCATTTAATTCTTTCCCCCAAATTTCATTGAACGCATTTAATTCTTTCCCCCAAATTTCATTGTACGCATTTAATTCTTTCCCCCAAATTTCATTGAACGCATTTAATTCTTTCCCCCAAATTTCATTGTACGCATTTAATTCTTTCCCCCAAATTTCATTGAATGCATTTAATTCTTTCCCCCAAATTTCATTGTACGCATTTAATTCTTTCCCCCAAATTTCATTGAACGCATTTAATTCTTTCCCCCAAATTTCATTGAATGCGTTTAATTCTTTCCCCCAAATTTCATTGTACGCATTTAATTCTTTCCCCCAAATTTCATTGAACGCGTTTAATGCTTTCCCCCAAATTTCATTGAACGCATTTAATTCTTTCCCCCAAATTTCATTGAACGCATTTAATTCTTTCCCCCAAATTTCATTGAACGCATTTAATTCTTTCCCCCAAATTTCATTGAACGCATTTAATTCTTTCCCCCAAATTTCATTGTACGCATTTAATTCTTTCCCCCAAATTTCATTGAACGCATTTAATTCTTTCCCCCAAATTTCATTGAATGCGTTTAATTCTTTCCCCCAAATTTCATTGTACGCATTTAATTCTTTCCCCCAAATTTCATTGAACGCGTTTAATGCTTTCCCCCAAATTTCATTGAACGCATTTAATTCTTTCCCCCAAATTTCATTGAACGCATTTAATTCTTTCCCCCAAATTTCATTGAACGCATTTAATTCTTTCCCCCAAATTTCATTGAACGCATATCAAAAAATTCTTACATCAAGAAACATTTTCTTGAGAAGCAAAATGACTTATGATATTACAGTAATTCTTGTTTTCTGAAAAAAAAATATTAAAATGAAGTGTTTATGATAAGTTTAAAGTCATAGAGTACATTTTACATTAACATTGTCACTGAGTTTGTTACTATATTTGGATAATGACCTTCCATAATACTCAATGACTTCAACTCGACATCTGTGTCTTATTAGACAAAAAATGCATCAATTAATATGACTATTGACATGCATATATACTTGCTTGCTATATAGTGAAAGTTTGTTCATAGATGGCTGACAGCATCTCTACTGGTCCCCTCGTTTCATCCCTTAAGGCAAGTCTAGTATTAAACTAGCCTGTGTTTGTTTATCCAAATCCTCATGGTATACGTTGTGTGTATATTTTAATCTCCAAGTGCCTCTTTCCTCGGCTGACACCCTCTCCTACTCAAGTGTGAAATGTTATTAATCTCTTGCAGATTCCATCCCCCTAGACTAAGAGGATAATGTAACAAATGCAACCCCATCACAGTTAAAAGCGCTCTGAAAGCGTTTCAGAAGAGCCTGTGGCATGTTATTAAGTTTGGCAAGAAGGCTGTTTGATTAACTTTGGATTATTTGAAGGTGTGAGCTGGCTTTTGTATTAACGAACCCCAATTTGACATTCAGTGCACTGGTATATTCATAGACATTTGAAGACTATGGTTTAACAGAAAGTCCATTAAACATCTGTCGATCATATCCCAACCAATTGGACTTTGCCAATGTATGTTTTTATTTCTCTACACTGATGTTCTTCTTCTGTATTCCTGTCTTGTTTTACAGTACAAATATCTGAACATTCTTAAATCAAGACGCATTTACTTGAGAATCAACATGACTTAAGATATTAAGTCTTGTTTTCTGAAAAATGTGTCAAAATGAAGTGTTTACACTTAAATCCAGAACAAATATCTGCCACTGGGGTTAGAAAAATAATCTTGATTTCCCTTTGAATTCTGATCCCATAGAGTTTTTTTTAAGCATAAACCCTTAATTTTGATGATTTGTTTAAGTAAACAAGACTTAATATCTTACGTCATTTTGCTTCTCTTGATTTAATAATATTTAGATATTTGTACTGGAAAACAAGACAAAAAAATGAAGCAAGAAAAAAACGCAGTGTATACGCCCTTTGTCATGGACTGTATATAGATTCAATCTGGTGACAATACTTTGATCCTAGAGACTTCAAATGCAAAAAGATTGTATTTCTGCATAAACACATGCCTGTTCTTCATCTGAAATTGCAACTCTTCAAAAGAATAGAACACACACACTGTGAACATTGGAGGCCAGCTGAATGCACTTGAAGCGAAGACAATGGTTTTGCATCTTGGCAGATGATTTAATCGAAAAAGTCTGCTTCTCGTGAATCATCTTGGTCGGTCAGCCTTGTGTAACAAACAGGACTGGGGGAGGGCAGATAATGTAGGAGACAGACTGTGGCTGGGAGCACGGTGTGTGTGTGTGTGGTGAGGTGCACTCGACAGGACAGTTCAAAGACTAAGCCTTCAGAAATACAAGTCTACAATGTTTTTCTACAGTGCTCTTCACAATACTTTCAAAGCTGTTTTACAGTCACTGACTGTAAAGAGTAAAGCTGAGCTGCCTCATTATTTTTGTCTTGTTTTCCAGTACAAACATCTAAGCATTCTAATGTCAAGATACATTTACTGGAGGAACAAAATGACTTCAGATATTAAGTCTTGTTTACTGAAAAATTTGTCAAAATGAAGTGAGTGCTTAAAACATGACCAAATATTTGGCCATGGGACATACATTTGAATTATGTTTATTTTTCTGACCCCAATGGCAGATATTTGTTCTTATTTAAAGCATAAACTCTAAACTGTTATTTCTGTTTTTGTTTTCACGTTTATGTGTCAATGTGTTTTACTTTAAAATTTGCCATAGTCTTTAATTTCCTGTTATTGTGTCATGTGATTCCCTGTTACCCTCATGTGATCTGGTCATGTTTCTCCTTTGTTTCATGTGTAATGTTTCCATTGGTTTGTTCTTGTCAGGTGTTTCTCACTTCATTGGTTTATCATCTTAATTACTCACACGTGTATCTGTGTATCTTGTTAGTCATTAGTCTTTGTGTATATATTACCCTGATGTTTCCATTGTCTCTTCTCTAGCTTTGTGTTTTTCTTTTTGTTATTCTGTTCAAGTCAAATCCATAGTCAAATCATATCAAGTGAAGTCCATAGTCAAATCAAGTCCATAGTCAAGTGAATCCATAGTCAAGTCATGTCAAGTCAAGTCAAGTCTATAGTCGATTCAAGTCAAGTCAAGTCTATAGTCAAGTCAAGTCAAGTCTATAGTCGATTTAAGTCAAGTCCATAGTCAAGTCAAGTCCATAGTCGATTCAAGTCAAGTCAAGTCAAGTCAAGTCAAGTCCATAGTCAAGTCAAGTCAAGTCAAGTCAAGTCTATAGTCGATTCAAGTCAAGTCAAGTCTATAGTCAAGTCAAGTCAAGTCTATAGTCGATTTAAGTCAAGTCCATAGTCAAGTCAAGTCAAGTCCATAGTCGATTCAAGTCAAGTCAAGTCTATAGTCGATTCAAGTCCATAGTCGATTCACGTCAAGTCAAGTCAAGTCAAGTCAAGTCAAGTCCATAGTCAAGTCAAGTCAAGTCAAGTCAAGTCTATAGTCGATTCAAGTCAAGTCCATAGTCAAGTCAAGTCTATAGTCGATTCAAGTCAAGTCCATAGCCGATTCAAGTCAAGTCAAGTCCATAGTCGATTTAAGTCCATAGTCGATTCAAGTCAAGTCAAGTCAAGTCAAGTCAAGTCCATAGTCAAGTCAAGTCCATAGTCGATTCAAGTCAAGTCAAGTCAAGTCAAGTCCATAGTCAAGTCAAGTCAAGTCAAGTCAAGTCCATAGTCAAGTCAAGTCCATAGTCGATTCAAGTCAAGTCAAGTCAAGTCAAGTCCATAGTCAAGTCAAGTCAAGTCAAGTCAAGTCCATAGTCGATTCAAGTCAAGTCAAGTCCATAGTCGATTCAAGTCAAGTCAAGTCAAGTCAAGTCCATAGTCAAGTCAAGTCCATAGTCGATTCAAGTCAAGTCAAGTCAAGTCAAGTCCATAGTCAAGTCAAGTCAAGTCAAGTCCATAGTCAAGTCAAGTCAAGTCCATAGTCGTTAAATCCATAGTCAAGTCAAGTGAAGTCCATAGACAAGTAAAGTGAAGTCCACAGTCAAGTCAAATCCATAGTCAAGTAAAGTGAAGTCCATAGTCAAATCAAGTCCATAGTCAAGTGAATCCATAGTCAAGTCAAGTCAAGTCAAGTCTATAGTCGATTCAAGTCAAGTCAAGTCCATAGTCGATTCAAGTCAAGTCAAGTCCATAGTCAAGTCAAGTCAAGTCCATAGTCGATTCACGTCAAGTCAAGTCAAGTCAAGTCAAGTCAAGTCCATAGTCAAGTCAAGTCAAGTCCATAGTCAAGTCAAGTCAAGTCAAGTCAAGTCTATAGTCGATTCAAGTCAAGTCAAGTCCATAGTCGATTTAAGTCCATAGTTGATTCAAGTCAAGTCAAGTCAAGTCCATAGTCGATTCAAGTCAAGTCAAGTTAAGTCAAGTCCATAGTCAAGTCAAGTCAAGTCCATAGTCGTTAAATCCATAGTCAAGTCAAGTGAAGTCCATAGACAAATTAAGTCATGGACAGTGTTGGGCAAGTTACTGAAAATTAGTAATTAGTTACAGTTACTAGTTACTTCTTTTAAAAGTAATTGAATTACCAATTACTGTATATCAAAAGTAATTAGTTACTAGGGAAAGTAACTTTTAAGTTACTTTTATGTCTGATTTTTAAATGCAAATATGAACAGTACTGAACAGTCAAACACAATAAACATCATTTTTAGACCTATTTATTGTAATCAACAGGGCAACAGGCCTTCAGATCAAGCAGTAGTACAAAAGTCCCTTTTAATACTTGAAACAAAATAACAACTGTCTCAGTCAATTAACAATGAAATATAAGTGATTGGCCTACGGTATTAACACTAATTAAACGAGAAAACAAAGGTGCCTTGAGGTGCTGCATATAATTGAATATGTGATTTAACAAAAGCTTAACAAAATGGTTTAACAAACATGCCTCATAAGGCAAAGCTAAATAGAGATAAGAGATGAGATTCTCAACAAACATCTCAACAAAGTTGAGATAACAAGTCTCATCTCTCAAAGCTCATCGATCTGAAAAGCGCGGTGTGCTCTGATTGGCCAGCGATCCAGTGCATTGTGACTGGCCCGAATACTTAATGTGTCTGACGGAAATTTCACGCTTCTTTGGAACATCAGCTCCCAAAGCAAAACAATATTGACAGATGATAATGTCGGTTCTACCTTATCAATTCAAGCCCGAATCTGATGCGGATGACCGCATGACCAAGCTGATCGCTCAACGTCGCCAGCGCGACTGGACCAGAAAGTATCAGATTGGTAAGTTTGCATTTGTTATCGTAGAAATGACAAAGATGTAGAAACAGTCTGTTCTAGAAACAGCACACAGTCGAATATTTGGGTTGTACTGTTCTGGAACAGTGTTGTAACTAAAGCTTAGCCACTGTTTTCTAATTGTCCCCTCTTTTGGAAGGCCAAACAAAGTAGACATGGCGACGCGGGCGGCAACAATACTACAGCGAGAATGAGCTTCTTGTCTGCGAGCGTTCATTTTTCACAAAAGAGAGTAATGTGAGTAACGAACTCATTTAAATTTCAGTAATTATAATTGCGTTACTTAATTAAAAAAAATGTTTAGTTGCATGCGCTAAAAGTAGTGGAATTACAGTAACGTGTTACTTTGTAGCGCTTTACTCCCAACACTGGTCATGGAATTTACTTGACTTGACTTGACTTGACTATGGATTTGATTTGACTTGATTTGACTTGACTTAACTTGACTTGACATGACATGACTTGACTTGACTATGGATTTGATTTGACTTGACTTGACTTGACTTGACTTGACTTGACTTGACTTGACATGACTTGACTTGACTATGGATTTGATTTGACTTGACTTGACTTGACTTGACTATGGATTTGATTTGACTTGATTTGACTTGACTTGACTTGACTTGACTTGACTTGACTTGACATGACTATGGATTTGATTTGACTTGACTTGACATGACTTGACTTGACTTGACTTGACTTGACATGACTTGACTTGACTTGACTATGGATTTGATTTGACATGACTTGACTTGACTATGGATTTGATTTGACTTGATTTGACTTGACTTGACTTGACTTGACTTGACTATGGATTTGGTTTGACTTGACATGACTTGACTATGGACTTGACTAGTGAAGTCCACAGTCAAATCAAATCCATAGTCAAGTCAATTCCATAGTTAAGTCAAGTGAAGTAAAGTCAAGTCAAGTACATAGACTTCACTTGACTTGACTATGGACTTGATTTGACATAATCAAATCAAGTCAAGTCAAGTCAAGTCCATAGTCGATTCAAGTCAAGTCCATAGTCAAGTCATGTCATGTCAATCCATAGTCAAGTCAAGTCAAGTCAAGTCAAGTCGTCAATCCATAGTCGATTCAAGTCATCAAGTCAAGTCAAGTCAAGTCCATAGTCAAGTCAAGTCATGTCAATCCATAGGCGATTCAAGTCATCAAGTCAAGTCAAGTCAAGTCCATAGTCAAGTCAAGTCAATCCATAGTCATGTCAAGTTCAGGTTTATGTTCAAGTTTATGTTATGTTCATAGTCAAGTTCAAGTCAAGTCATCATTTATTTCTGTTTACTTTGTATCTGTTTAATATATCTGTTTAATAATAATAATAAACTGTTTTTGGGTTTGGACTACTCGCCTTCAGTGGAAATAACATTACACACTCAATTTGGATGATTGTTTTCAGAAAACAAGACTTAATATCCCATGTAATTTTGCTTCGAAAATAAATGTGTCTTCATTTAAGAATGTTTGGATATTTGTAAAATTGTACAAATATTTTTTTTCTAAATAAACAGCAACTCGAACAAAATGGGTCGAACAAAACCATGAACTTTCACTTCAAACAGAGTTTGATGTTAGATGTTAGTTTCGTGTTAGTGGTACCCTAAGCATAAAATACACAGTACACAATATTTGCACAAAATACTTGACTTGATCATTATCTTAAAATGTGTTTCCCCTGCTTGCCATGCACTCTAGGATTGCCTTATCCACAAAGGAAACATGCAATGCAGCCAATGCATGATTTTGATGCTTTCAGATTTCGTTAAACCATTGCTTTGCAAAGGGCGTAAATGATTTGACTTGCAAAACGATCTAGCTGATCCTACTTTACAAGTCCCTTGGCCTCACCTCAAGTTAAATGCCTTGCTCAAAGGCTCAGTGGTGACAGAGAATGTCAAATCTACTGGGCATTCAGCCCACAAACAATGCATTACCATTGCAGACACATAACCACAACTCTACTACCTGCATCATAATGCATTCTGTCATTCTTACTGTTTTTCTCTTAGTCTATCAATGCATTCAACTGTCTAGTTAGTTTACTTGTAGCAAGATTTTATTATTACTGTTCTGTTTCTACCATTTGGGAACAGTTTCTATTATAGATTTTGTTTGTTTCTGTGTTGCAAGACAAATTTGTATATGCACATTGTAGAAATGTCTGCTGTAAGGCTTTATATTATAGAATATAAGTCTGATCAAGTGCCACTAATGACTTTAACAACAATCTTTGTGCACATCAGTATTTATTATGTATTGCGCATACTAAAACATTTACCAAATATGAACATAAAGTGTATTATCATCGCCATAAAATAGACCCAGGTGGATTCCTCTGCTAAAATCCCAGCACTCTGAATCTATCTTTTTGTCCTATTTAGTTTCCTGGTTATAAGGGAGCTATTTGCAAGCCTGCCAGGAGAGATTGTCACAACCCATCATGTTAACCTTTCCCTGATGGAGACATGTGATGACTGCGGCCGCCAGCACTTCCAGCTCTCTGTGTCTTCCCATTCCTCTGCCTCCTCCTCCTTCCTCTTTTGGCAATGTGGCATTGCTTGAATAGCTTTATCAAGCGACTGTCCTGATCTTTAGATGTTAACAAAGAGGAATAGCGATGTGAGCTTCGAGGAAGGAGTGAATTATGAAGTCGGGGCAGTAAATGCATCATGCTGTTGCCACTGAAAGGATTAATTATTGTCATCAATCACCCGTCTGATAACTAGAGTGGAAAAAAAAATGCCTCTGTTTAGGCAGTTTGGAGGGAAGATTTGACAGAAATTGCATTTTGCATAATAAATGAAGTTGTATGAACCTCGGTCAATTGTGTAAACCAAACACAATTAATCATGACATCGCCTCCAAAGCGAATCAAATCCCTAAAGGCATATTTTGATATCAGGGGACAGCATATGCAACAGATCAATTGAGTGGTTTTTTGGGCTTAAAAGCGAACGCTAAGTGTAATTTTGCATAACAGGTTAATATTCAGTGACATAATGATGCAATAAATACTATTGAATGATCCAGAGTACAGGTCCCAATTATTCATAAATACATCTCATACAGATTTAATTACTGTTGTAATTTTTGTACCATAGAACAGTTTGTGTGAAAGATACAATTTGGACATTTTAGTCAATTAATTACATGTAACAATTCACACAGAATTTGGTTACATTTTATTTTAAGGTCTCCATACAGTGTAATTACACACAGTACTGGGTAATATTAATTAACTACTTATTCTAGGCTTAAGGTTAAGGTTTGGGTTTGGTTTAGGGTTAGGGTTAGTAACTTCATTTAATGTAGTAAGTATGTAGCGTGTAACTACGTCACCTTTAAATAAATGGTTACACTTTATTTTAAGGTGTCAGTATTACAGTTTAATTATGCATTTAAGTACTGAGTAATAATAATTAACTGCATGTACTTACTATAGGGTAGAATTAGGGTTTGGTTTAGGGTTAATTGCATGTAATTATGCATCATTTTTAGCTAGCTATTACTACAGTAACTACATGTAACAATAAAATAGTGTTACCGAATAAAGTGTTACCCAGATTTGAATAAATACCCAACACACTACTTTACAAAAACAGAAATTGAGAAAAAGAAATCCATCATGGCAAACTGATTATTATTATTAACATCATCTGGAAATATTCCATACTGTATAATATAGTGTAAAATTCCATATTAAAACATTTGAATTTGAATTGCAATTCTTAATCCTTTTTACCAACTCAACTCAAACTGAATTAATTCTAAATTTAATTCTGAATGATGTGCAACCTGTTCCAATGACCCTATGAAATAACTAGTGTTTTTTGGAATATATAATTAATTACTCATATTTACGTTTTATTTATAAAAGGTTGCATATTATTATGGGGATCTTGGTACAAAATCAGCCCCTACTGTTGGGTTTGCT
Organism: Rhinogobio ventralis; assembly: GCA_039654625.1. Lineage (NCBI taxonomy): Eukaryota > Metazoa > Chordata > Actinopteri > Cypriniformes > Gobionidae > Rhinogobio > Rhinogobio ventralis. Next base: position 36,310,486 of record CM077213.1, on the reverse strand, counting down.
GCTGTCAGTGGAGGAGTTCTCCGATCACAGCTACACTGAGACAAAATAAATGTCCTTCAGAAAGACATTATTGTCTAGGCCCTCAGTGGCTGGACGTCCTCGGGCATCGTGGAATGGATCTATGGCGTCGGTGGCAGCTGCTCTGCCACTGTTACGTCTCAGCTAGCTCTCTCATTTATCTGCAGATGACATCCTGAATTACAGTGAGATCAGAAAGCTGACAGCGACGTCAAATCAAATCTGTATCAATAATCAATGTAGTGCCCCCCACCTCGACAACCACACAACATTATTGAGAAGACATACTCTCTCTCTCTCTCTCACACACACACACTTGCTCTGTTCAGCTCAGTGCACTAATTTACCCATGTACACATCTTTATGTGTACCTTCATCCAGGGCTGTCTTGTACTGGACACGCTAGAGATCTCTGGATGATGGTGGGTCACATGGAGAGTTGACTTCACTGATTCCCCTGAAAAGCCCTGTCCTCTTTCACTGCCCTGGATGCATGGAAGTGCCGCACTGTGGAGGGGGTGCCGGGGTCATTTCATCACTGGAGCTGTCATCATCACCCTGGGTATCAGAACCAGAGGATGCTTGTTTTAGGGCATCTGACTCATGTTCTTTCTGTTTAGCAGTCGCATCTGTTTGATTAAACATGGCTTATGTCAGAGGATTCAGTCTTTCATTTCTATCAAAATTTCTCTGTTAAATAGGTCATTTTTACTAAGCATTTTCATGCCCACATCATATGTCTTAAAGAGGACATGTTATGCCTTTTTGAAAAATCTTGGGGCCCTATTTTAATGATCTGAGCGCATGTTCTGAAGCTCACGGCGCAGGAGCTCTTAGGGCGTGTCCGAATCCACTTTTGCTAGTTTAACAACGGGATAAACGCTTGGCGCGCCAGACGCATGTTCCAAAAGAGTCGTCCTTTGTCTCTTAATGAGCCATGGGTGTGTTTTGGGCGTAACGAGCAATAAACCAATCAGAGCCTCATCTCCCTTTCCCTTTAAAAGCCAGTTGTGCTCGCACCATGAGCGGATTCACTATTTGCATGGAGAAATATAGACATCCTCACCCTGACGAGTCAGTTTAAATACATGTGTGTATTGCCACGATTGGTTAAATAAGTAGCCAATTTAATTCATCATTACTGCAAACAGGACATTCTGATACATGCAATGACTATCCATTATGACATGTAGGCATTCTTATCTTCTTGTACACAATAATAATTGACACATACATGGTAATCCTTTTATTTTTCATATTTGGCATGTGTGTGTGCTGCTGCCCTGTGTGTGTAATAATCAGAGTTTACATATTACTAACACACCCTTTAAATAACACACAAATACTGCACTATTGACTTTAGAGCAGGTGTGTGCTGGTCAGTGGCGCAGTGGTTTTCAGTTCCTCACAATAGCAACGCTCCAACAATGCTCCTGAACTCCTGGTGTTCAGACCAGACGCCCATGGGTGAACAGATGCGCCAGTGCATTTGATATTTAAACAACGTGGAGCTGGACGTGAACATGAGAACTGCGTCCGGCTGAAACTAGCAGAACACACGTGTCGCGCCTGACGTCACATTGCACCGGGTGTATGATAAAGCCCTTGATGTTTTTGGGCTCTACTAGAATAGGAAATTATTATTTTCCCCATATTTCCGCCTTATTTGTCCCATATTTGCCATTTTTGCAGCTCCTATTTTCCCAGGCTGTCAGTGTGTTTCCTGAAAGCATCGCTAGCCAACTATGATCAAGTTCTGTCATTGGCAACATAGTTCATAAATTCGGTGATTCCCGAAACCATAGTTCCACCAAACGTTCGCAAACAGCATTGACCTGTAGTTAACAGCAGAGTTTCTTGTTAAATGTCACGTGGACTTTAATAGATCATGCTTTTGGGCACGATATGCAAGCTAACATGCAGTGCATTCTATATCATTAATTTAATTTGAATATGCATACTTTATGTTTCAGTCTATGGGCCAGATCTACTAACACTCTTTTAGGCGTTAAAAAACTACCGCCAGGATTCACTAAAGACACGCGGTGAAAAGGCGTGGACAGGGTTATTTTTGCGGCTGAACTTATTGCGTATGCATTTGTAGGAGTTTCCCTTTCAGACGCAAAATTTATGGGAGGAGAGTATTTAAATGAATCACGCAAGGTGATTTACAGAGGTTTGCACTCGTCAATTTACTGGTGTTTGCGCCATTAGTTACAGCACAAAAAAAGCATGTCTTAAATCAGAGTCCAATTTATGCTGTTCTTTGTAGATTATGTTGGTCATTATGGAAATGATCTGACTGCGTCTGTTTCTTTAATTTGCGTGTCATCAGTAGATTTCCCGCAGAACTTTCCATCTGCGCTTTTATGGGATTGCGTTCTCATGCTAATTTACCCTGTCTGGTAAATCTGGCCCTATATATTTTAGCGTGTCAGCAATCAAGACCGTTTTTGAGGAGTGCACATGTGTGTAAATGCGCAAGGGAACCCCAGAGTATGATGTATGTGTGAACACACAATGAATTAATCATCAAATAAAGCAAAATGACAGGGAACAAAAAGGGTAAAGTAATCATCAAGTGCCATGTTCGTCACAGTGGCATCACGGAGATCTCGAACAGATTATTTTGATGAAGTTATTGCTCCTCCACCTGCGTGTGATGTTATTAACGACAGTTGTATATTGTTGAACCAACGTGGTTCAAACGACAGAGGTGCAACCATGTTACTACGGCTTTGGGAAACAATGCATCGTTCAATGGTACTGTAATTAATCAGTGGGTGACATTGTATGGGAAACGCACCCCTGTTTAGTTCCTGTCTCTATGAAGCCCCTCCTTCTGAAAAGCACACTGTGTTCTGATTGGTCGGCTGGAGTACTGTGTTGTGATTGGTGTTTGGGAAATGCCCCGCCATAACTGCCAGTTTCAACACATGACTAACTAACTCAACCAGGCCCCACCCCTTTATTCTGTGCAAATATATAAATATGTTTTCACTATCACTAGGATATATAAAATGATGGTACTATTCAATGATCAATAATCATGTTGGAGATCACAGATTTTTTTGCAAATTAAACTCAGGATATACTGTAAGTGTTCTATGATTGTAGAAATAAAACATTGTGTGATGTTTGGACATTGTGTTTACAAAAAATAGGCAAATTAGTCAAAAAATTATCTGCTAAACAATAAAATAATTCTAAATTATTTTAGTGTTTTGACATACAGTACCAAATTTTGTGTGAATCAGACCACAGCCAAGGACGAGTTAGAAAAAGTAATTTAAAATAAAAATAAAAATGAATGATTCAGATGAATTATTAATCTAGCTATCACGATTCAAAAATGTAAATTAGCGTTTAGTATTATAATAGTACCTTACTGAATTTCATAACATTCTTGCAAAGTTACTTCTCAAAATGCAAGTTACTAGCTGCTGATTGGCTGCTGGCAGCCAGCGAGCACTTGCCCTGGAGAAGAGAGGCAACACATCAAATTTCATTTCCATGATCGAACTGTTGCGGAGTTATGACAGGTTTTTAGCTGTAGCGCCACCTATTGGCAGATTTTGATGCAAATTGGTGTGCATCAACAGAATTACCTGTAGTCTATATGTATCACGTTTTGTGAAGTTTGGACAGTGCATTGAGCAGATACAGAAGACTGTAGGTCAAATAGTCAAAATGGGTGATGCCAGGCTGTTTAAGTGTTTTTATAATACTCTTTTATAAATCAATGTTCTTTTGAAAAATGTCTGTCATAAGGGTATTGAGATGTGGATGTGATTTTTGTGGTAGTAGTTGTTTTGTCTGCTTCTGAAGCAATCCATCCGTTTCTTAGAATGACAGAAAATAACAAGATAAGAATTAACTCTCAGTCCCTCACTGAGCTAATCTTATTGCCATTGTGTAAATAATCTAATTATAATTAATAAAATATCAGAGATTCACCAAAGCATATTTCTGAAAATCTGAAACACTATATTGCCAAAAGTATATAAGAGTTCAGGTGTTCAATCCCTTCATGGCCACAGGTGTATAAATCAAGCTCTAGGCATGCAGACGCTTCTACAAACATTAGTGAAAGAATGGGTCGCTCTCAGGAGCTCAGTGAACTCAAGCGTGGTACCGTGATAGGTTGCCACCTGTGCAATAAGTCCATTCCTGACATTTCCTCACAACTAAATATTCCACGCTCAACTGTTAGTGGGATTATAACAAAGTGGAAGCGATTGGGAACAACAGCAACTCAGCCACGAAGTGATAGGCCACGTACAATCACAGAGCGGGGTCAGCGCATGCTGAGGGTCACAGTGCGCAGAAGACGCCAACTTTCTGCAGAGTCAATAGCTACAGACCTCCAAACTTCTGTGGCCTTCAGATGAGCTCAAGAACAGTGTGTAGAGAGCTTCATGGAATGGGTTTCCATGGCCGAGCAGCTCATCCAAGCCTTACATCACCAAGAGCAATGCAAAGCGTGGGATGCAGTGGGGTAAAGCACGCCGCCACTGGACTCTAGAGCAGTGAGACGTGTTCTCTGGAGTGACCAATCACGCTTCTCTGTCTGCCAATCCCATGGACGAGTCTGGGTTTGGGGGTTGCCAGGGGAACAGGACTTGCCTGACTGCATTGTGCCAAGTGTAAAGCTTGGTGGAGGGGGGATTATGGGGTGGGGTTGTTTTTCAGGGGTTGGGCTTGGCCCCTTAGTTCCAGTGAAAGGAACTCTTAATGCTTCAGCATACCAAGATATTTTGGACAATTTCATGCTCCCAACTTTGTGGGAACAGTTTGGGGACGGCCCCTTCCTGTCCCAACATGACTGCGCTCCAGTGCACAAAGCGTTGGTCCATAAAGACATGGATGAGTGAGTTTGGTGTGGAGGAACTTGACTGGCCTGCACAGAGTCCTGACCTCATCCCGATAGAACACCTTTGGGATGAATTAGAGCGGAGACTGCGAGCCAGACCTTCTCGTCCAACATCAGTGCCTGACCTCACAAATGCGCTTCTAGAAGAATGGTCACAAATTCCTATAAACACACTCCTAAACCTTGTGGAAAGCCTTCCCAGAAGAGTTGAAGCTGTTATAGCTGCAAAGGGTGGGACAACTCCATATTAAACCCTACGGATTAAGAATGGGATGGCATTAAAGTTCATGTGCATGTAAAGGCAGGCGTCCCAAAACTTTTGGCAATAAAGTGTATATGCTTACATATATCCTTAAATGGCAATTCAAGCATGTTGCAAAGTTTAAAATATACTACATAACAGGAATGATCCATATCATGTTTGCTGTAATACAGCATGTTATATGTATGGTGATGTAATATATGTTACGTGCAATAAATGTTATGTGGAATCTGCAGACTTTTGGCATCACCTTTTTGTTGTTGCTCTGAGGCATTTTTCACATTGTTTTTGCTGACTGTACAACACTACGTACAGCTTGGGAAAATGGTCATGGTCTTAGTACTTGTTAACTGTTTGAGAACCATTATACAGCAGCCATTTAAAAAGCTATTTGTTTATACATAGATTAGCATGTACAGTACATTTTCTCTTCATTTTAAACAATACAATTCCCTTTTTTAAATCATTGTCAAACTTTATCATGCATGAATGCATTAAATGCAATGTCTTTGCATTAATGCATTAGTTCATTCTTTAATCCTTTATACCCCGAATGACCTTTTCTGCATCCTCTGGGATGCATTTCATGGGTATCTCTTATATTACTCCTCTGACAGTTTCTGCATGGCTACTAGAAAAAGTGGTAAAAAGCTATTCAAATCTATCGATCTGAGTTAGTGTCACCAGTGGCATCAAACACAACATGTACATGGCTATACTGTGCATTGTGACAGCTGAAGGATGGTGATGATAGCGTTTTTCTGTGTTCTACAACCATACTAATTAGTGCAGCTGGTCGCGTTAGTTCCTGCAAGGCTAGATTGTTAGACTGGGATCTTCAATTGCCTCTGCCACAGCTTATCAATCAACGACAAAGACCTGTAATTGACCTGGCACAAATCACAGCAGCCAATTGTTGTAATTTTAAGTGTTCTCTAATTTTGAAGGGTTGTGTTTTAAAGTAAAACTTTGTTGTGCTAAAAGTCTTCAAAAATCTGTTGTTGGTTATAGAATTATCTGTAGGTTATAACACTATCTGTAGTTTTTTTTTTTCCTCCCGTGGTTAACTTGCTAGTCCCTTAAATGCTGAATGTATTAAGTCATGATCTTGCACTGTCATTTGTGGCGTCATACCAATCACTGAGCAGTCGAGTAATCCATCCAGTCCGTTTCCATAGTGATGAATAGGCTGAAAGCAGGATGAGTGGAGGGAAGTGAAGAACAGATTGCCGACACCTGTGCTTGAAAAAAGAGCTTAATTGCAGTACAGCATATGTCTGGATTCTGTTATTTATGTCATTGTGACATGACACTAATCGATATTAATCTTAAAGTCTTGAAAAATACTATAGGTTCTCTACAACACAGCATGATTTGTGATAAAAACCAGTCAATTAATGTCATTACATTTAGGTACATCAATTTATTGACCTACACATTTATTTCCAGGTAAATTCAATGTGGTCTCAGATCTCTGGAACCTTGTCAAATACAGCATGTTTAAGTATATACTGTATGTATTTGAAACATGCATTATGCATGTCAACACTGTATTACAGATGAACTGGCGATGGTTGGCCTGACTTCAGCCATCACATTCTCCTCATGCATGTCTTTGGTTCATTTGGGTGGCTCTCTGTGGAGTTGATCTGTGAAGCAGGGTCAGTTTGGATCATTACATGGCCAATTAACCAGACCAAGTGAGTATAACTGAAAACACCTGCCCATGACACTACACAAAACAGAAAGATGTGGAAATTAGCAGAATATTAAAGATGGAAACAGTTCCAATTATTCTTTGACAATAGGCAGATAAGTGTTGAGTACATACCTGTACAGTACTAGATGATGTAACTTGTGGTGAAGGCTAAAACATGTTCCTTGTTATTTTTAAGTACAACTTTCAAACAGCTATTAAGGAATTGTTTGCGCAACACATTATCCTCTTTAAAAAGGCTCTAAAATGGCAATTATGCAGTGGAAAGGGTTTTATGAGGACAGACCCTTCAACAAGATGACAAAGGGATTATGAAGCAAAGAATGTTCTTTTGTGTGAGAATTTATGACTGTGAGAACCAGTGATATGTAGTGATATGTAACAAGCAGTTACTCAAGGACTACGTCAGGAGTGTATTTTTTGCTATTGTTGTTCTTGTTTAAACTGAAACATTCATACATCAAATCTCACAAATACAAATTTCGGTCCCACTTTATATTAGGTGGCCATAACTACTTTGTACTTGCATCAAAAAATAAGTACAATGTACTTACTGTTATCATATTGTATTGCAAAACACTTTTGCTGATATTGAGGTGGGTTACGGGTAAAGTTAGGGACAGGTGTGGTGGTATGGGTCAGTTTAAGGGTAAAGTTAGGGACAGGTGTGGTGGTATGGGTCAGTTTAAGGGTAAAGTTAGGGACAGGTGTGGTGGTGTGGGTCAGTTTAAGGGTAAAGTTAGGGACAGGTGTGGTGGTGTGGGTCAGTTTAAGGGTAAAGTTAGGGACAGGTGTGGTGGTGTGGGTCAGTTTAAGGGTAAAGTTAGGGACAGGTGTGGTGGTATGGGTAAGTTTAAGGGTAAAGTTAGGGACAGGTGTGGTGGTGTGGGTCAGTTTAAGGGTAAAGTTAGGGACAGGTGTGGTGGTGTGGGTCAGTTTAAGGGTAAAGTTAGGCACAGGTGTGGTGGTATGGGTCAGTTTAAGGGTAAAGTTAGGGACAGGTGTGGTGGTGTGGGTCAGTTTAAGGGTAAAGTTAGGCACAGGTGTGGTGGTATGGGTCAGTTTAAGGGTAAAGTTAGGGACAGGTGTGGTGGTATGGGTAAGTTTAAGGGTAAAGTTAGGGACAGGTGTGGTGGTATGGGTCAGTTTAAGGGTAAAGTTAGGGACAGGTGTGGTGGTGTGGGTCAGTTTAAGGGTAAAGTTAGGGACAGGTGTGGTGGTGTGGGTCAGTTTAAGGGTAAAGTTAGGGACAGGTGTGGTGGTATGGGTCCGTTTACGGGTAAAGTTAGGGACAGGTGTGGTGGTGTGAGTCAGTTTAAGGGTAAAGTTAGGGACAGGTGTGGTGGTGTGGGTAAGTTTAAGGGTAAAGTTAGGGACAGGTGTGGTGGTATGGGTAAGTTTAAGGGTAAAGTTAGGGACAGGTGTGGTGGTGTGGGTCAGTTTAAGGGTAAAGTTAGGGACAGGTGTGGTGGTGTGGGTCAGTTTAAGGGTAAAGTTAGGCACAGGTGTGGTGGTATGGGTCAGTTTAAGGGTAAAGTTAGGGACAGGTGTGGTGGTGTGGGTCAGTTTAAGGGTAAAGTTAGGCACAGGTGTGGTGGTATGGGTCAGTTTAAGGGTAAAGTTAGGGACAGGTGTGGTGGTATGGGTAAGTTTAAGGGTAAAGTTAGGGACAGGTGTGGTGGTATGGGTCAGTTTAAGGGTAAAGTTAGGGACAGGTGTGGTGGTGTGGGTCAGTTTAAGGGTAAAGTTAGGGACAGGTGTGGTGGTGTGGGTCAGTTTAAGGGTAAAGTTAGGGACAGGTGTGGTGGTATGGGTCCATTTAAGGGTAAAGTTAGGGACAGGTGTGGTGGTGTGAGTCAGTTTAAGGGTAAAGTTAGGGACAGGTGTGGTGGTGTGGGTAAGTTTAAGGGTAAAGTTAGGGACAGGTGTGGTGGTATGGGTGAGTTTAAGGGTAAAGTTAGGGACAGGTGTGGTGGTGTGGGTAAGTTTAAGGGTAAAGTTAGGGACAGGTGTGGTGGTGTGGGTAAGTTTAAGGGTAAAGTTAGGGACAGGTGTGGTGGTATGAGTCAGTTTAAGGGTAAAGTTAGGGTTAGGTGTAGTGGTATGAGTCAGTTTAAGGGTAAAGTTAGGGACAGGTGTGGTGGTATGAGTCAGTTTAAGGGTAAAGTTAGGGTCAGGTGTAGTGGTATGAGTCAGTTTAAGGGTAAAGTTAGGGATAGGTGTGGTGGTGTGGGTCAGTTTAAGGGTAAAGTTAGGGTTAGGTGTAGTGGTATGAGTCAGTTTAAGGGTAAAGTTAGGGACAGGTGTGGTGGTATGAGTCAGTTTAAGGGTAAAGTTAGGGTCAGGTGTGGTGGTATGAGTCAGTTTAAGGGTAAAGTTAGGGATAGGTGTGGTGGTGTGAGTCAGTTTAAGGGTAAAGTTAGGGACAGGTGTGGTGGTGTGGGTAAGTTTAAGGGTAAAGTTAGGGACAGGTGTGGTGGTGTGGGTGAGTTTAAGGGTAAAGTTAGGGTTAGGTGTAGTGGTATGAGTCAGTTCAAGGGTAAAGTTAGGGACAGGTGTGGTGGTGTGGGTAAGTTTAAGGGTAAAGTTAGGGACAGGTGTGGTGGTATGGGTAAGTTTAAGGGTAAAGTTAGGGACAGGTGTGGTGGTATGGGTCAGTTTAAGGGTAAAGTTAGGGACAGGTGTGGTGGTATGAGTCAGTTTAAGGGTAAAGATAGGGTCAGGTGTAGTGGTATGAGTCAGTTTAAGGGTAAAGTTAGGGACAGGTGTGGTGGTATGAGTCAGTTTAAGGGTAACGTTAGGGACAGGTGTGGTGGTATGAGTCAGTTTAAGGGTAAAGTTGGGGTCAGGTGTAGTGGTATGGGTCAGTTTAAGGGTAAAGTTAGGGACAGGTGTGGTGGTGTGGGTCAGTTTAAGGGTAAAGTTAGGGTCAGGTGTGGTGGTATGAGTCACTTTAAGGGTAAAGTTAGGGACAGGTGTGGTGGTATGAGTCAGTTTAAGGGTAAAGTTAGGGACAGGTGTGGTGGTATGGGTCAGTTTAAGGGTAAAGTTAGGGACAGGTGTGGTGGTATGAGTCAGTTTAAGGGTAAAGTTATGGTCAGGTGTGGTGGTGTGGGTCAGTTTAAGGGTAAATTTAGTGTCAGGTGTGGTGGTATGAGTCAGTTTAAGGGTAAAGTTATGGTCAGGTGTGGTGGCATGAGTCAGTTTAAGGGTAAAGTTAGGGACAGGTGTGGTGGCATGAGTCAGTTTAAGGGTAAAGTTAGGGACAGGTGTGGTGGTATGAGTCAGTTTAAGGGTAAAGTTAGGGACAGGTGTGGTGGTATGAGTCAGTTTAAGGGTAAAGTTAGAGACAGGTGTGGTGGTATGAGTCAGTTTAAGGGTAAAGTTAGGGACAGGTGTGGTGGTATGAGTCAGTTTAAGGGTAAAGTTAGGGACAGGTGTGGTGGTATGAGTCACTTTAAGGGTAAAGTTAGGGACAGGTGTGGTGGTATGAGTCAGTTTAAGGGTAAAGTTAGGGACAGGTGTGGTGGTATGAGTCAGTTTAAGGGTAAAGTTAGGGACAGGTGTGGTGGTATGGGTCAGTTTAAGGGTAAAGTTAGGGACAGGTGTGGTGGTATGAGTCAGTTTAAGGGTAAAGTTATGGTCAGGTGTGGTGGTGTGGGTCAGTTTAAGGGTAAATTTAGTGTCAGGTGTGGTGGTATGAGTCAGTTTAAGGGTAAAGTTATGGTCAGGTGTGGTGGCATGAGTCAGTTTAAGGGTAAAGTTAGGGACAGGTGTGGTGGTATGAGTCAGTTTAAGGGTAAAGTTAGGGTCAGGTGTGGTGGTATGAGTCACTTTAAGGGTAAAGTTAGGGACAGGTGTGGTGGTATGAGTCAGTTTAAGGGTAAAGTTAGGGACAGGTGTGGTGGTATGAGTCAGTTTAAGGGTAAAGTTAGAGACAGGTGTGGTGGTATGAGTCAGTTTAAGGGTAAAGTTAGGGACAGGTGTGGTGGTATGGGTCAGTTTAAGGGTAAAGTTAGGGTCAGGTGTGGTGGTATGAGTCACTTTAAGGGTAAAGTTAGGGACAGGTGTGGTGGTATGAGTCACTTTAAGGGTAAAGTTAGGGACAGGTGTGGTGGTATGAGTCAGTTTAAGGGTAACGTTATGGTCAGGTGTGGTGGTGTGGGTCAGTTTAAGGGTAAATTTAGTGTCAGGTGTGGTGGTATGAGTCAGTTTAAGGGTAAAGTTATGGTCAGGTGTGGTGGTATGAGTCAGTTTAAGGGTAAAGTTAGGGACAGGTGTGGTGGTATGGGTCAGTTTAAGGGTAAAGTTAGAGACAGGTGTGGTGGTATGAGTCAGTTTAAGGGTAAAGTTAGGGACAGGTGTGGTGGTATGGGTCAGTTTAAGGGTAAAGTTAGGGTCAGGTGTGGTGGTATGAGTCAGTTTAAGGGTAAAGTTAGGGACAGGTGTGGTGGTGTGGGTCAGTTTAAGGGTAAAGTTAGGGTCAGGTGTGGTGGTATGAGTCACTTTAAGGGTAAAGTTAGGGACAGGTGTGGTGGTATGAGTCAGTTTAAGGGTAAAGTTAGGGACAGGTGTGGTGGTGTGGGTCAGTTTAAGGGTAAAGTTAGGGTCAGGTGTGGTGGTATGAGTCACTTTAAGGGTAAAGTTAGGGACAGGTGTGGTGGTATGAGTCAGTTTAAGGGTAAAGTTAGGGACAGGTGTGGTGGTATGAGTCAGTTTAAGGGTAAAGTTAGGGACAGGTGTGGTGGTGTGGGTCAGTTTAAGGGTAAAATTAGGGTCAGGTGTGGTGGTATTGGGTCAGTTTAAGGGTAAAGTTAGGGACAGGTGTGGTGGTATGAGTCAGTTTAAGGGTAAAGTTAGGGACAGGTGTGGTGGTATGAGTCAGTTTAAGGGTAAAGTTAGGGACAGGTGTGGTGGTATGAGTCAGTTTAAGGGTAAAGTTATGGTCAGGTGTGGTGGCATGAGTCAGTTTAAGGGTAAAGTTAGGGTCAGGTGTGGTGGTATGAGTCAGTTTAAGGGTAAAGTTAGGGACAGGTGTGGTGGTATGAGTCAGTTTAAGGGTAAAGTTAGGGACAGGTGTGGTGGTGTGGGTCAGTTTAAGGGTAAAGTTAGGGTCAGGTGTGGTGGTATGAGTCACTTTAAGGGTAAAGTTAGGGACAGGTGTGGTGGTATGAGTCAGTTTAAGGGTAAAGTTAGGGACAGGTGTGGTGGTATGGGTCAGTTTAAGGGTAAAGTTAGGGACAGGTGTGGTGGTATGAGTCAGTTTAAGGGTAAAGTTAGGGACAGGTGTGGTGGTGTGGGTCAGTTTAAGGGTAAAGTTAGGGTCAGGTGTGGTGGTATGAGTCAGTTTAAGGGTAAAGTTAGGGACAGGTGTGGTGGTATGAGTCAGTTTAAGGGTAAAGTTAGGGACAGGTGTGGTGGTATGAGTCAGTTTAAGGGTAAAGTTAGGGACAGGTGTGGTGGTATGGGTCAGTTTAAGGGTAAAGTTACGGTCAGGTGTGGTGGTATGAGTCACTTTAAGGGTAAAGTTAGGGACAGGTGTGGTGGTATGAGTCAGTTTAAGGGTAAAGTTAGGGACAGGTTTGGTGGTATGGGTCAGTTTAAGGGTAAAGTTAGGGACAGGTGTGATGGTATGGGTCACTTTAAGGGTAAAGTTAGGGACAGGTGTGGTGGTATGAGTCAGTTTTAGGGTAAAGTTAGGGATAGGTGTGGTGGTATGAGTCAGTTTAAGGGTAAAGTTAGGGACAGGTGTGGTGGTATGAGTCAGTTTAAGGGTAAAGTTAGGGACAGGTGTGGTGGTATGGGTCAGTTTAAGGGTAAAGTTAGGGTCAGGTGTGGTGGTATGAGTCAGTTTAAGGGTAAAGTTAGGGACAGGTGTGGTGGTATGAGTCAGTTTAAGGGTAAAGTTAGGGACAGGTGTGGTGGTGTGGGTCAGTTTAAGGGTAAAGTTAGGGTCAGGTGTGGTGGTATGGGTCAGTTTAAGGGTAAAGTTAGGGTCAGGTGTGGTGGTATGAGTCACTTTAAGGGTAAAGTTAGGGACAGGTGTGGTGGTATGAGTCAGTTTAAGGGTAAAGTTAGGGATAGGTGTGGTGGTATGAGTCAGTTTAAGGGTAAAGTTAGGGACAGGTGTGGTGGTATGAGTCAGTTTAAGGGTAAAGTTAGGGACAGGTGTGGTGGTATGGGTCAGTTTAAGGGTAAAGTTAGGGTCAGGTGTGGTGGTATGAGTCACTTTAAGGGTAAAGTTAGGGACAGGTGTGGTGGTATGAGTCAGTTTAAGGGTAAAGTTAGGGATAGGTGTGGTGGTATGGGTCAGTTTAAGGGTAAAGTTAGGGACAGGTGTGGTGGTATGAGTCAGTTTAAGGGTAAAGTTAGGGACAGGTGTGGTGGTATGAGTTCGTTTAAGGGTAAAGTTAGGGACAGGTGTGGTGGTATGGGTCAGTTTAAGGGTGAAGTTAGGGTCAGGTGTGGTGGTATGAGTCACTTTAAGGGTAAAGTTAGGGACAGGTGTGGTGGTGTGGGTCAGTTTAAGGGTAAAGTTAGGGTCAAGTGTGGTGGTATTGGGTAAGTTTAAGGGTAAAGTTAGGGACAGGTGTGGTGGTGTGGGTCAGTTTAAGGGTAAAGTTAGGGACAGGTGTGGTGGTATGAGTCAGTTTAAGGGTAAAGTTAGGGACAGGTGTGGTGGTGTGGGTCAGTTTAAGGGTAAAGTTAGGGACAGGTGTGGTGGTGTGGGTCAGTTTAAGGGTAAAGTTAGGGACAGGTGTGGTGATATTGGATAAGTTTAATGGTAAAGTTAGGGACAGGTGTGGTGGTGTGGGTCAGTTTAAGGGTAAAGTTAGGGACAGGTGTGGTGGTATGGGTCAGTTTCAGGGTAAAGTTAGGGTCAGGTGTGGTGGTATGAGTCAGTTTAAGGGTAAAGTTAGGGACAGGTGTGGTGGTGTGGGTCAGTTTAAGGGTAAAGTTAGGGTCAGGTGTGGTGGTATGAGTCAGTTTAAGGGTAAAGTTAGGGACAGGTGTGGTGGTATGGGTCAGTTTAAGGGTAAAGTTAGGCACAGGTGTGGTGGTATGGGTCAGTTTAAGGGTAAAGTTAGGGACAGGTGTGGTGGTATGAATCAGTTTAAGGGTAAAGTTATGGTCAGGTGTGGTGGCATGAGTCAGTTTAAGGGTAAAGTTATGGACAGGTGTGGTGGTATTGGGTAAGTTTAAGGGTAAAGTTAGGTACAGGTGTGGTGGTATGGGTCAGTTTAAGGGTAAAGTTAGGGACAGGTGTGGTGGTATGGGTCAGTTTAAGGGTAAAGTTAGGGACAGGTGTGGTGGTATGAGTCAGTTTAAGGGTAAAGTTAGGGACAGGTGTGGTGGTATGAGTCAGTTTAAGGGTAAAGTTAGGGACAGGTGTGGTGGTATGGGTCAGTTTAAGGGTAAAGTTAGGGTCAGGTGTGGTGGTATGAGTCACTTTAAGGGTAAAGTTAGGGACAGGTGTGGTGGTATTGGGTAAGTTTAAGGGTAAAGTTAGGTACAGGTGTGGTGGTATGGGTCAGTTTAAGGGTAAAGTTAGGGACAGGTGTGGTGGTATGGGTCAGTTTAAGGGTAAAGTTAGGGACAGGTGTGGTGGTATGAGTCAGTTTAAGGGTAAAGTTAGGGACAGGTGTGGTGGTATGAGTCAGTTTAAGGGTAAAGTTAGGGACAGGTGTGGTGGTATGGGTCAGTTTAAGGGTAAAGTTAGGGTCAGGTGTGGTGGTATGAGTCACTTTAAGGGTAAAGTTAGGGACAGGTGTGGTGGTATGAGTCAGTTTAAGGGTAAAGTTAGGGACAGGTGTGGTGGTATGGGTCAGTTTAAGGGTAAAGTTAGGGACAGGTGTGGTGGTATGAGTCAGTTTAAGGGTAAAGTTAGGGACAGGTGTGGTGGTATGAGTCCGTTTAAGGGTAAAGTTAGGGACAGGTGTGGTGGTATGGGTCAGTTTAAGGGTAAAGTTAGGGTCAGGTGTGGTGGTATGAGTCACTTTAAGGGTAAAGTTAGGGACAGGTGTGGTGGTGTGGGTCAGTTTAAGGGTAAAGTTAGGGTCAGGTGTGGTGGTATTGGGTAAGTTTAAGGGTAAAGTTAGGGACAGGTGTGGTGGTGTGGGTCAGTTTAAGGGTAAAGTTAGGGACAGGTGTGGTGGTATGAGTCAGTTTAAGGGTAAAGTTAGGGACAGGTGTGGTGGTGTGGGTCAGTTTAAGGGTAAAGTTAGGGACAGGTGTGGTGGTATTGGATAAGTTTAATGGTAAAGTTAGGGACAGGTGTGGTGGTGTGGGTCAGTTTAAGGGTAAAGTTAGGGACAGGTGTGGTGGTATGAGTCAGTTTAAGGGTAAAGTTAGGGACAGGTGTGGTGGTATGGGTAAGTTTAAGGGTAAAGTTAGGCACAGGTGTGGTGGTATGAGTCAGTTTAAGGGTAAAGTTAGGGACAGGTGTGGTGGTATGGGTCAGTTTAAGGGTAAAGTTAGGGTCAGGTGTGGTGGTATGAGTCACTTTAAGGGTAAAGTTAGGGACAGGTGTGGTGGTATGAGTCAGTTTAAGGGTAAAGTTAGGGACAGGTGTGGTGGTATGGGTCAGTTTAAGGGTAAAGTTAGGGACAGGTGTGGTGGTATGAGTCAGTTTAAGGGTAAAGTTAGGGACAGGTGTGGTGGTATGAGTCCGTTTAAGGGTAAAGTTAGGGACAGGTGTGGTGGTATGGGTCAGTTTAAGGGTAAAGTTAGGGTCAGGTGTGGTGGTATGAGTCACTTTAAGGGTAAAGTTAGGGACAGGTGTGGTGGTGTGGGTCAGTTTAAGGGTAAAGTTAGGGTCAGGTGTGGTGGTATTGGGTAAGTTTAAGGGTAAAGTTAGGGACAGGTGTGGTGGTGTGGGTCAGTTTAAGGGTAAAGTTAGGGACAGGTGTGGTGGTATGAGTCAGTTTAAGGGTAAAGTTAGGGACAGGTGTGGTGGTGTGGGTCAGTTTAAGGGTAAAGTTAGGGACAGGTGTGGTGGTATTGGATAAGTTTAATGGTAAAGTTAGGGACAGGTGTGGTGGTGTGGGTCAGTTTAAGGGTAAAGTTAGGGACAGGTGTGGTGGTATGAGTCAGTTTAAGGGTAAAGTTAGGGACAGGTGTGGTGGTGTGGGTCAGTTTAAGGGTAAAGTTAGGGTCAGGTGTGGTGGTATGAGTCAGTTTAAGGGTAAAGTTAGGGTCAGGTGTGGTGGTGTGGGTCAGTTTAAGGGTAAAGTTAGGGTCAGGTGTGGTGGTATGAGTCAGTTTAAGGGTAAAGTTAGGGACAGGTGTGGTGGTATGGGTAAGTTTAAGGGTAAAGTTAGGCACAGGTGTGGTGGTATGGGTCAGTTTAAGGGTAAAGTTAGGGACAGGTGTGGTGGTATGGGTCAGTTTAAGGGTAAAGTTAGGGTCAGGTGTGGTGGTATGAGTCAGTTTAAGGGTAAAGTTAGGGACAGGTGTGGTGGTATGGGTAAGTTTAATGGTAAAGTTAGGGACAGGTGTGGTGGTATGGGTCAGTTTAAGGGTAAAGTTAGGGACAGGTGTGGTGGTGTGGGTCAGTTTAAGGGTAAATTTAGTGTCAGGTGTGGTGGTATGAGTCAGTTTAAGGGTAAAGTTAGGGACAGGTGTGGTGGTGTGGGTCAGTTTAAGGGTAAAGTTAGGGACAGGTGTGGTGGTATGAATCAGTTTAAGGGTAAAGTTATGGTCAGGTGTGGTGGCATGAGTCAGTTTAAGGGTAAAGTTATGGACAGGTGTGGTGGTATTGGGTAAGTTTAAGGGTAAAGTTAGGTACAGGTGTGGTGGTATGGGTCAGTTTAAGGGTAAAGTTAGGGACAGGTGTGGTGGTATGGGTCAGTTTAAGGGTAAAGTTAGGGACAGGTGTGGTGGTATGGGTCAGTTTAAGGGTAAAGTTAGGGTCAGGTGTGGTGGTATGGGTCAGTTTAAGGGTAAAGTTAGGGTCAGGTGTGGTGGTGTGGGTCAGTTTAAGGGTAAAGTTAGGGTCAGGTGTGGTGGTATGGGTCAGTTTAAGGGTAAAGTTAGGGACAGGTGTGGTGGTGTGGGTCAGTTTAAGGGTAAAGTTAGGGACAGGTGTGGTGGTGTGGGTCAGTTTAAGGGTAAAGTTAGGGTCAGGTGTAGTGGTATGTAAAGTGGGTAATATAAAAGACCAATATAATGTGGGTCCCAAATTTCATATGAAACCATTTACATTCTAAACACTTTGATGCCATGGATATTATAATTTATTTAAACTATGATATTAAATCATAGCCAAAGAATATGCCAAAATAATGGCAAAAAATCTGTGTTCAGCGAACAGTTTAGCAAATAAATCAGTATACCATCCTCAGCTTGCACTATAAACATACAGGATTGTGCTTAAAGGAAAACTGGTTTCAGTCAAATATGTCAGTTATATAAAATGGGAACTTCTTCAAATTTGAAAAGTTTCTACAATCCTGTTATTCATCTCTGATTTCCTCGAGTATAAGAAAAAAATGGTAACACTTTAGTTTATTAACTAGTTGTTTATTAGCATGCATATGATACTGGCTGTTTATTGGTACTTATAACGTACATATGAATGCCTTATTCTGCATGACCATATTCTACATCCTTAATCCTACCCATTTCTTATACCTAATACCAGGTAGTTGAATACCTAAACTTAACAACTACCTTACTAACTACTAGATATTAGTTAGTTAATAGTAAGAACTGGACCCTAATCTAATGTTAGAATTTTTGAGCATTCAATTCACATTTATTTGTATAGCGCTTTTCACAATACATATTGTTTCAAAGCAGCTTCACAGAAAATGCATGCGTCTACATTACAATTTAAAGTGGTTTGCTATTAGAGGAGACTGTGTCCAAGTTATGTATTTCAGAAATGTACATATACAAAGCACACAGTTAGCTAACAATGTATTAGTAATCAATATACAAATGAATTATAAATTAAGGCACAGACAATGGGCTATGTGAAATAATACATGTTGTTAACATTGATCATTCCTGCTATCAGAACAAGCTTCAGAACATGCAGAGCAAAGTTAGGACATTATATATCAAATATAATAAATCTACATATGTCATTTAAAGTGGTCCCAGCACTGAACCCTGGGGGATTCCTCACCGTTTACAACTCAAATGCCATTACTGTATAATATGCAAATTCAACAACTGTGGAATTACCAAAATCAATCAATCAATCTGTCTACATTGAATATTTTATTACAAATGTGGATTGTCCTTAAATACTATAACCTCTCCTTGTGGCACCCAGGCATGTTTATTACACAAAATTGTTATTTACTATTAATTTGACAATATATCACTAGCTAGTTTCCATCCACCTATTTTTATTTACATTTTGGGATATCACATAAA
The DNA here is from genome assembly GCA_039654625.1 of Rhinogobio ventralis. Lineage (NCBI taxonomy): Eukaryota > Metazoa > Chordata > Actinopteri > Cypriniformes > Gobionidae > Rhinogobio > Rhinogobio ventralis. The sequence goes on along the minus strand of CM077213.1, from coordinate 36,292,231 downwards.
AAAAATTTTAAAACGCTGCAAACACCAAGATGTGCATAAATTCTAAAAATGTGCATAAAATGTATCTGTTCAATTGAGGAAGATAATAGTTTTTTCCATAAGAAGAAAAATAAACAGCAAATAATGGAAACACATTTACTGAACAAATCCCTTGATGCGTAACAAAAACCTCACGGAACACTGTGATTGGATAACTGGCCAAACCAGCGGACCAATGGCGTCGCAGCATCTCAAATGTTGGTTTGGTGGCTCTGATACGCCGGAGTCAAAGTCTGTGATCAGAACGATTTGGTTTAATTCCCTCCAGAAGCGTCACACACGATTGAGTTCCCAAACACCAGCATCCCATCGCAAGAGAACATGATGTGCCCAATTGATAAGTTTCATCACTGATATTTTGGGCCAAAATCTCAGGAAGTGATGATTTTGTTCTCTTGAACACATGGTATGGAAGCGGTGCTTTATTCGCAAATGTTTCATGCAATATTACAATTGTGCACACAAGTTACAGCTTTGCATGGAAACAGAGCTAGTGACAGTCTCCTTTTAATCGGTTATTCAAGGGAACCAAGTAGCAAGTAAACCTCACAGGTTCTGTATAGGTTAAAGAGAGCCTAAAGACTGTGCTGTTCTCTGGAGTTCTGCCAGAAAGACGCCTCTGGCTGCTTGTCATTGCCTGAGCGCTCAGTCAGTTGCCGGAGCTGATGATAATGCTGATGGTCAATGGGTGGTGTAACTGCAAAAAAAAATAGAAGCTTCCTCACAGAGGCAGTGACCTAAAATGATTGCACAAGGATTATGTGGACACCTCTAGCCAACTGAACTAGCTAAAGGCTTCAGCTCAGACCTATTTTTGCATTGCCAATACTGTAAAATATGAAGATGTGAAGTTAGCTATTTCTAACTGATCTGAGTTTGGTGGATGTAGCTTAAAAGCTGGAGGAGAAATTGAAGAAATTTGTTCATAGAACAAGCTTAAATACAATATCAGTATACACAATCAGGCATAACATTATTCCTTATATTGCGTTGGTCCCCCTGACCCGCCTCTGATGGACTCCTCTAGACCCCTGAAGGTGTGCTGTGGCATCTGGCACCAAGATGTTAGCAGCAGATCCTTTAAGTCCTGTAAGTTGCGAGGTGGGGCCTCCATGGATCGGACTTGTTTTTTCAGCACATCCCACAGATGCTCGATTGGATTGAGATCTGGGGAATTTGGAGGCCAAGTCAACACCTCAAACTCGTTGTTGTGCTCCTCAAACCATTCCTGAAGCATTTGTGCTTTGTGGCAGGAGCATTATCCTGCTGGAAGAGCCACAGCCACCAGGGAATACTGTAAATACTGAGATGCACTGTGCATCTATGAGCCTTGGCCGCCCATGACCCTGTCTCCGGTTCTCCACTGTTCCTTCCTTGGAGCACTTTTGATAGATCCTGACCACTGCAGACCGGGAACACCCCACAAGAGCTGCAGTTTTGGAGATGCTCTGACCCAGTCGTCTAGCCATCACAATTTGGCCCTTGTCAAACTCGCTCAAATCCTTACGCTTGCCCATTTTTCCTGCTTCTAACACATCAACTTTGAGGACAAAATGTTCACTTGCTGCCTAATATATCCCACCCACTAACAGGAGCCGTGATGGAGAGATCATCAGTGTTATTCACTGCACCTGTCAGTGGTCATAATGTTATGTCTGATCGGTGTATTTGCACACAGAATATTTCCAAATTTACACAAAAGGATGATATTTTAAGATCTACAAATCTCTTGTGGTCATTACATCGGTATTACAAAAGAAAATGAATGCATATCTTCAAGACGATTAATTGCAAATAGAAGAAAGACAAAAACGTACATATGTCAGTGCACTACTGAAGAAAGAGCAAGTATTTCAAAGGCTTGTCTGAATGTGTATTAACCTCTGAGCTCTAATCTAGGCATTTAGTGGGATTCTATAAAACTTAATGAACCTATTTGAGCAGCTGCAGTGGAGTCCATCCACAGGAGGCCACAGATATCATGCACTGAAGTTGAGTGTCTGTTTCCTAGCAACCCATCCACAAATATTCCAAATGTAGTGTGTCTACTTTTGTGTGTGTGTGTGTTTTGGCAGCAAGTGTTTACTGTTTTTGTTTTGTTTTTCATTATTAAATGTGAACACCTAAAGTTTGTCCATTATAAGAAAAAATGCTGTGTATTGAGAAAAAACAGCAACTAATCTATGAGGCATGATAAGTAATAATATAATAAATATAATATAATATAATATAATAAGCATTTTTCCTGCCTGCTGTGCCTGTTTCCCTCTATCAAGCTGTGAGGGCAGGTGGATGTGGGGCGGATCTGGAAAAGTCATTAACTCCTGATATTCACCTTGACTGCTGAATTTATTTCTGCCCACCTCCATTACCCCAAATAGAGCAACCAGACAAGACTCACTCAAGGGAAGCTCTGCGTCAACCAATCAAATGAGCACATGCATTCTGGGAACAACGGCTTGTTATTGCAGCATGGCAGACTGATTGACAAAAATAAAGTTTCTGATCCTTAGATCAAATATGAATTTAATTATTTCAGAACCAAGAAGGTGGAAATGTACAAACCACATACAAAAGCAGGACAAAGATACCGATACATAGAGACATAAACATCCTTGGATTAATTTCCTCCTCTCCCTTTGTGGCATGAGATTTAAGAATTAAATGAATGAGACACTTCATATAATAAATACAGCAGGATGCAATGAAATAATCCATGGGTGCTGTAGAGTAATAAAGTCAGAATTAATCAGCTCAGTAAAAATGAACCAAAATCCATAAGAAATTAGACAATGACCAATCAGATTGAGAGTATGTGACATTATTTATTCATTGTAACAAAGTATGCTGATATGGGAAGAAGGAGGCGGGAACCGAGAACATTCAACAAACTTTAATTAATAAATAAATAAACAACTGAAAGTAAAAACTGCAGCCTCCTCACGAATGACTGCCGTGCATACACATAATAAAACGTAAATAAAACAAAACATAAAGTCCAGGCCTGGTCCTCAGCCAGCCGAGAGGTACTGGACGATCGGTGGACGGCTCGACACTCGACACTCCTCCGCCTCCTGGCGGCTGGCGATGGCTCCCGCGTTCCCTGCTCTTCCCCATCATGGCCACCCCACCTCGACCCAGGAGCACGGCAGCGAGCTCTCCGTCCCACCGGGTCTTCCATTGCATCACCGCCACTCGCGGTCTTCATTCTTCACTCTGCCCGACCTCCTCAGCACTGCGATCCCCCTCAGCAGTGAGGGCTGTCCAGCAGTCCCTCCATCCTCCTGGGTTTCCTCCCGTGTTTTCGACTGTTGTAGCTCCTCCTTTTATGCATCCGAGCTCCTCCGTGAGACCTCACCCTGTTCTCACGGCCCCTCGGCTTCGCTGCTTGCCACGTTCATTACGTCTTTTCCTCGTATCATTGTCACTCAATAAACAAGGGTATACCTGTGTGGTTGAAGGAACATAAATAATGTCACATATTCTAACAATCGCCATAAATACCATTTACATCTAGATTTATTCATTTAGTACATACTTTAATTCAAAAATCTTACAAATGTGGGATACAACAAGGTTTAGCCAAAGGAAGCATTGGAAATGCTCAGTTCCCAAATTGCTCAGAATAGTTCAGTCTAGAGATTACTTTAACCTTGAGTTTACTATTAAGAGTACATTAACAGAATTAAATCAAGGGTTCATGGAAGAGATATGTCTATCAACATTGGTAGATCATTCCAGTAGGGAACACCCAGTATAGTGAAAGTTAGGGAAAATCATTGTCTCTTTATGTTGGTTCTAGCAGGCAACTGTTCTGGTCCTGGATGGCTTTATGAAGCCGGATCGTCAAGTTGTATTGGGAAGCTGAGAAGCCATCCTTGATAGATTGAGTTGGAGGTGGTGTTTTTTTCGTCCAGATCTGTGCAGCTACCATGGGATAGTCAAGCAGGAACAAGACTTACAGCTGGGTTTCAACGTGATCAAAGGCCAGACCGAACCCCATTGTTTTGGGAATCTGGAGTTCACTCACTGTTGTAAGTGAATGTGAGTACTATTTTGAAGTATATTCTGACGTAATATGTGAAAACGGAAGTGAAATAGTAAACAAGATGGATAAAGTTTGCTACTCCTGTCTCGTGTGCTTTTTTGCTTACTAAGTCCTGACAGACACCACAGTTACACCTCCTGCTACTTATAAACACAAATAGCTACAGATCATACACTATATTGCCAAAAGTTTTGGGAAATCTGCCTTTACATGCACATGAACTTTAATGACATCCCATTCTTAATCCGTAGGGTTTAATATGGAGTTGGCCCACCCTTTGCAGCTATAACAGCTTCAACTCTTCTGGGAAGGCTTTCCACAAGGTTTAGGAGTGTGTTTATGGGAATTTTTGACCATTCTTCTAGAAGCGCATTTGTGAGGTCAGGCACTGATGTTGGACGAGAAGGCCTGGCTCGCAGTCTCCGCTCTAATTCATCCCAAAGGTGTTCTATCGGGATGAGGTCAGGACTCTGTGCAGGCCAGTCAAGTTCCTCCACACCAAACTCACTCATCCATGTCTTTATGGACCGACGCTTTGTGCACTGGAGCGCAGTCATGTTGGGACAGGAAGGGGCCGTCCCCAAACTGTTCCCACAAAGTTGGGAGCATGAAATTGTCCAAAATGTCTTGGTATGCTGAAGCATTAAGAGTTCCTTTCACTGGAACTAAGGGGCCAAGCCCAACCCCTGAAAAACAACCCCACCCCATAATCCCCCCTCCACCAAACTTTACACTTGGCACAATGCAGTCAGGTAAGTCCCGTTTCCCTGGCAACCGCCAAACCCAGACTCGTCCATGGGATTGGCAGACAGAGAAGCGTGATTGGTCACTCCAGAGAACACGTCTCACTGCTCTAGAGTCCAGTGGCGGCGTGCTTTACCCCACTGCATCCCACGCTTTGCATTGCTCTTGGTGATGTAAGGCTTGGATGAGCTGCTCGGCCATGGAAACCCATTCCATGAAGCTCTCTACACACTGTTCTTGAGCTCATCTGAAGGCCACAGAAGTTTGGAGGTCTGTAGCTATTGACTCTGCAGAAAGTTGGCGTCTTCTGCGCACTGTGACCCTCAGCATGCGCTGACCCCGCTCTGTGATTTTACGTGGCCTATCACTTCGTGGCTGAGTTGCTGTTGTTCCCAATCGCTTCCACTTTGTTATAATCCCACTAACAGTTGAGCATGGAATATTTAGTAGTGAGGAAATGTCAGGAATGGACTTATTGCACAGGTGGCAACCTATCACGGTACCACGCTTGAGTTCACTGAGCTCCTGAGAGCGACCCATTCTTTCACTAATGTTTGTAGAAGCGTCTGCATGCCTAGTGCTTGATTTATACACCTGTGGCCATGAAGGGATTGAACACCTGAACTCAGGGATTTGGAGGGGTATCACAAAACTTTTGGCAATATAGTGTATATGCCCCTTTTCCACCCATACAGTTCAGAAAAGGTGGTTCGGGCTGGAAAGTTCGGTTCAACTTGACCCTAAAAACTTGCTGGAGAAATACTGCTGCTGTCTCGTTGAGCAATCTAATAATATTGCACTATATTGCTCTCTATATCTAAATATATAAAGCTATACGTGCGAGAGAGACCCAGCGAGAGAGCAAGTGAATCAATTTATCTCTGAAAAGGACAGATAAGAGTACAGAGAGTTTATGCGAGCTGCCGGTTCGCTAGAATCACTCTCCCGGTACTGTGAACAGTAGGGGTGTAGCGGTACACAGAAGTCACGGTTCAGTACGTTCACAATAGGCCACAAAACTGAAACTCTCTTGTGTTATAAAAGTACAATAAAATAATGAAAAATAAAACTCTGATTCATCATTAACATGCAGCGATAACGGCAAATGCACAAAGTTCAGTTTTGCGCTTTCTCAAGAAATCATGCCGCTTTCTGCTGTCCCGGTTTCCTTTCCGTGAAGTTTGTGGAGCTCATCACAAAAATGTATGGAAACTCAACGTATAGACTACTAGCAAGCTCTTGCATCTGAACTCTTGTTTTGGGTTGGTGCATAGATCGTCTCTTCTTCTTCTGCTCTTTTTCCTGTTGTGGCGGTTAGCAAACAGCGTTGCATTGCCGTGTGCGCCCCCTTCTGGACTGGAGTGTGGATCGTCTGTGACTGACTGTATGCACCGAACCGTGACATCCATACCGTGATGAATACATGTACCGTTACACTCCTAGTCAACAGCAAAACAGAAGTGCACCACTGCCTGCACAAACACCGGGATGTGCAATATTTTTTTAGACTGGTTATAGTCAGGTAAACAACACATAGCAGCATTACATCAGCCTCAAGTCTGTGGAAACACATGGCCGGTTTGTGACAGAACAGTACATATTCTGGTGGAATAGGGGTAATAATGGCTGCGATCACAGTTAGTAATGTTTATAGGTTAAGTATTTTCCCAGTGATTCTTAATGGTTTTGTAACACCAAAAGTGTATACACTTTTATACACAAAAAAAAGTGTCCTCCGCATGCTAGCTGATATGTATTAACCATCAGTGTTGGGGTTAACACATTACAAGTAACGCGAGTTATGTAATCAGATTACTTTTTTCAAGTAACTTGTAAAGTAACACATTACTTTTAAATGTGAATATTATACATTTTATAAATGTCATATTTCAAACATTAAGCAGGCATTTACCTCCAATAATTAAATGTGAAATAATACAAATATACTTTATGTATTTAATCTCACTTTATTAACCTTTTTTTTTGCTGCTGACCTTCGATTATCCAATTTAAGCATAATAATAAGCTAACATTACTTTAGATAAGCATCACATTTGTGTTATTTTTTTTGTGAAAGTGTGTTGAACTTTCTTCCCCTGTTCTTCTGTGATCCAGAATGACACCGCATGCAGCTGGAAGGTTTGTTTGAGCTGCGCCCTCTACTGTACAGGTGTACATTTGCATTTCCTTCATCTCAAGGTTTATTTATCTATTTTTTGGTGTCAAAGGGCCTTAATTAAGACAAACAAGCAAGCCCAGCTCAGGTGTGAAAAAGTAGGCAGAGGCTATTTACACGAAGTGAAAAAAACATATTTTCTTTGCGATAGATGATATTTACTCTAAGTGCAAATAGCTGTAGATGCTATTTACTGTCAAATAGCATACTAAGTGAAAATAGTGATATATTGTATTTACACCATGTAAAAGTAGCAGTTCTTTGCAATCTGTGTAAATAGTAATTAGATGCAATTTATACTTTATTTAGGTAAATACATACTATTTGCACCTCAGTATTGTTGTACATTAACAGGATGCAATAATAACATGGAGTGTAAATGATTATATTTAATAAAAGTATTAAATGGATGCCGCCTTAATGTGACAATAAAAGCCCTCCCTACACCGAGCCCTAACCAATAAATACTATTATTATTATTAAACATTTCGTTAGGCACTTTATTTCCACTTTTAGAACATTTTCTTCATTTTTATTGAAAGTAAATGCCTTTCTGATGTGATATGTGATGGGAAAAGGGAGAAGGCGGATTCGAACCCGGGTTGATCACATCAAAACTAAGATCCTTAAGCCTTACGCTTTACTGACGACACCACTGAAGACATTGAAATATGTGCATCTGTTTTACTCTTGTTTGGCCACTATTTGCACTTGCTGTGAATAGACACTCTGTTAAAGTAACGCACAAAACAGATTATTTTCCATAAAAGGTAACTAAGTAATGCAATTAGTTACTTTTTAGGGAGTAACGCATTACTTTTAAAAGTAACTTTCCTCAACACTAAGTATTAAATGAGGAAATCACACTGCATGCCACTTTTGTAGTGGAGATAACATCCCAAAACAAGTTCACCATCGCATTCATATTCCCATTCCTATTCCTGCATTGTGGGAAGAGGTATCTGTTTGTTTTGTGCCCATTCCCAGTTTTTTCTCTCTCTATTGAACTGGCCCCAGACCACCTTGTTGATCACCCGGCAACAGACACGCCAGTCTGTCCGTAGTCTTTCAGCCAGAGCGGAAACCCAGCGCTGAGCCTCTTCTGCAGGACTCCACACAGCCTACCTGACTGCCCTACCAATGAACACAGCCCACATTCTGGGGCCCGGGGTGTCACACATAAAGAGATCTGACATCTCAAGCCTTGTTTTCTCCGCCTGAATGGATGAAAGAAGTAATGTTGTCTGGATCTAGTCCTCTCGCAAACTTCCCAAACATATATTGTATATGAAAAAAGGACAAATGTAACCTATCATTGCTCCCTCAATAGTTACTTCCTGATGCTTTTATCAGTTGCAAGGCCTAAAGTCTTAATTCTGTTGATTCATAACTATTATTTTAATTATATGAATGGCTTTATACAAGTCAAATATTACTGAATCAACCAAAATACAGTCATTCTTACCAATAAAACACATTTGTATGAGCTAAATCATTTAGAAATATCTCTTTAAGGTATCAATTGCAGGTTACCACTTTTTACAGAGCATTATTTGTGAGGTAAAGAATGGAAACTGGAAAATGTTTTTGTACAGGAGTGGGCAAAAGTGATATCTGGAGGGGATATGTGCTTTTAATGACCCTACAGGTTTGATTAAACCATCACTATATTTAAATATTATATCAATGTGCATGCTCATAATCCATTATACGCTGATTTATAAGTATTAATCAGTCAGTCGTTTGTTTCCATGAATGTATTTATAAAGATGCAGCCTGTATTGCTATAGTGTTATTATATTATAGTTACAATGACTTTATTATTTCTGTCAAATAAGTGAATATATTGTCATTAATAGCCGTGTTGTGTTCTTATAAACACTTATTGTGAGTAATAATACAGTTACTAACCTCTATAAATGCATCATTGATGGCTTTAAGTGAAATGCAATTGTTCTTTAAGTAAATGTTAAGAAATTATGAAGATGTGCTCATTGTAAGTTGTTTACTTGTAAATGTAACTAATGAACAATACTTCCTGCAATGAAATAATGGGGAAAAAACACAAAAATCATCTAGTATCACAAAAAGTATCTTTTTTTAATGTTACATAAAAAAGTATAATTCCAATCTGCGATAAGCAATGCCATGCATATGGCTGAGGAGATATAGATTTGAACAAATACTATAATTCATAAGCATGGGCTTTATAAGTGTTACCAAATAAGTCTGCACAATTGGGCATGTTTCGCAAAACATTTTTTAACGCATTTTAATAACATTTGAATGAAGTGTGAAGATGTCCATTTCCGTAGGCTGGACATCACTTTTGGCCACTACTGTACATCTATGTTTTATAAGAACACATTGCGCATTGAATATTTGTTTCAGATCAAGCACAGCTCATGGAGATTAGCATCAATAGAGGATATTAGCATTGCTCTAATAATGTCATAACACAATGAGCTTGACTGTTTTTACATAATTTTCCAGTCTTTTTAGGGGCACACTCAACAATTTTGCCACTGAAACGCTCAACGAGGTGTTAGATAATAGATGCCATAATTACAGGGGTGTAATTTGGGACCCTAACTGTATACAGTAGAAGGCATGGAGCATTCCCCTAATGTAGTATGAACTGGTCCACAATGCAGAGGGATAGATAGCTGGTCCAGAAGGTGGAAATTACTGCCACCCTTTGCTGTTATGAGATTCATTGCACAGCTGAGTAATCATGTGTGCCACCAACAATTGCAAGACACTCTGATTCTCACTACAGGTCCACAAATGTGTGGCTACGTCTGAGCTCTCTTTCCCCAGAGGGTGAATAAACCAGATGGCTTCTAAATGCAAAATTTCATTTTGTATCATTAGTAGGTTAGTTCACCCCTCATTGGCTCACCATCTGCCATCAGCTCAGGCTTTTCATCGCTCCACTATACGCTACTGTTGAGTATGAAACAGAAGTTTGATCTCTGATGCCTCTCAAAAGACACCGACTGGCGGTCATTACTGAAGTGGCCATTGCTATGAAGTCATTCTAGACATAATTGGTGCGTTTTTACATCTGTTTAATGTTATTCATAAACTAGCTTTACAGTAGTTTGTCCTCTCTTTTGGATTGGCCCCTATGGTATGAGGGAAGTTCAATTCATGAATTAGCATCATTCTGATCAGGTACCAAGCTAGTGTTAATTAGTTGGCCATATAAAGCTGAATAGTAATAATTTTCCAACATTTCTATATTCAAAGTAAAACTTTAATCTAATAAAATGATTCATGCAATTGTAATTGCAGCGTATATGGATTTTGATAATTAGTAAGATTGTTTTAGTCCTAGAGTGAATGGCGATAAAGGGGCTATATGTAAAAATGTATTAATCGCTTTAATGTGTGTGAACAGCATGCAGTGTTAGGGAAAGTAATGCATTACAATATTTCGTTACTCCCCCCCACCCCACCCCAAAAAAAACAAATTGTGTTACTTAGTTACTTTTTATGGAATGCACTTTTTGCGTTACTTTTTCTCACCTGGGCTGGGCTTGCTTGATTGTTTTTTTAATGGCAAAAACGTTATATTTTTGGTAAATGTAAAGGCAAAAACAAATGAAACACAAATATGATGTTTATCTAAAGTCATTGTTGCTTATACTATGGTTGAACTGGATCATCGAAGGTCAGCAGCAAAGACATTGGTTAATAAAGTGAGATGAAATACATGAAGTATGTTTGTGTTATTCAACACATTTAATTATAGGAGGTTTGCGTAATATTCAGAGTTTGCATTTCACTGTTGAGGAATACTGAATCTGAATCCGTAAATGCATGTTCACATTTAGTCTAGGGGTCCTCTCACACACCCGGCGCAATGTGACGCCAGGCGCGACGCAAGTGTGTTTGAGCCGGACGCAGCTCTCATGTTCACGTCCAGCTCCACGTTGTTTAAATATCAAATGCACTGGCGCATCTGTTCACCCATGGGCGTCTGGTCTGAACACCAGGAGTTCAGGAGCATTGCTGGAGCGTTGCTATTGTGAGGAACTGAAAACCACTGCGCCACTGACCAGCACACACCTGCTCTAAAGTCAAGAGCGCAGTATTTTTTTCCATCGTTAAACTAGCAAAAGTGGATTCGGACTCGCCCTAAGAGCACCTGAGCTCAGATCGCTAAAATAGGGCCCTGTATATCTCTCGTGCGTGACGTGTGTGAGCACGAGCAATAAGTTGCTGTTGCAGTTCACTGAACGGCCACCGGTGTCGCTAATAACAAGGGTTTCTGAATTCTACATACAGACCGTTTAATCAGTGTAATTAAGGGATGTTCAACAGTCCATAACTTTGTTTTATATAAACAATTATGAAAAGGATGGCCTTTTTTTCTACTTGAGCACCTGTCTCCCAAAATCTCTGTTCATAGTTATCATCCTTTACACCTTTCTGCAGAATCCTATAGATCCCAGAGGTCAAACATTATAGCAAAATGCATACCCTAAAAGCCAGAAGCATACATGTAAAATGTAAATGTTATAGTCGTCTCTGCCAAATTTAGCTGGGATAGGAGAACGTATCAACACTGAAACAATCACACACTTCTGTGTTCATGGTCATTTTTCGCAGACTTGCTAATGTTCCTTACTTCCACCTTCTGATTTGATGAGCAGCACTATGAAGCATCACGGATGTGATCTACCTATTTCCACTGTCCTCCTTAATCAGTGTTTCTCATCTCGTCTGAAGACTTCTTGGTCTGTGAATGCATCTAATTACAGACTACTAAATGATGGTTGTATAGGAGTTAACTTCTGTGCAGAGTGTTCCTTTAGATTTCCCCGCAAGGGTATTTTATTTCGGGAGACAGTCAGCTAAGAAGATTATAAGACCAGTTTTCAATTTATCTCCCACCCCCAGACTCTCCTTATTGACTGACTTCCTTATCACTGTTTACCAGGATCCAGAGAAAGACTGGCATCGTCATCCCAATCTGACACTTTGGAAACTGCTGTTTTGCGGAGAGTAAATGAGTCCAGGCCTTTTTCAACCCAAAACGTGTTCGCTGTTGTGCATTGTTTCAGTTCTATCCACATCTGAACGATGAAAATATGAAAAGGCAGGCACTTTCAGGCCAGGGATGATGTGTGGGCACAAAGAAGCTGTTTGGTCACACTTCACAGTGACGTTTATGTTGCATTACAAGTAATTCACATGCTTGTAAAATACGTATTATTGCTATTGTACATGTTAAAATCACATATATGTAATACAGCAGCATGCTTTTTAATGGCTCATACCAATATCTATATTTTTGATATAATTTATTCCACACCATATTAACTCAGAAATTCAGAACAGAAAATGTGTGACGTTTATTGACAAGGCTGTTGGGATATTTAGGAACTGACTACATGCGTCATGGGAATTCATCCGTGCTGAAAATGTACATGTTTTCTTATCTAGCAAATGTGTTTAATGACAAGAGCTGCGCTTTTAAAAATCTAACATTTCTTCTTGTATTTTGGTTTATTTGTTTGTCTGTGCCAAATGCATTCACAGGCGTATATGCGTACAACTTCCGAGAAGAGTAACATCATTGCCAAACGCTCACGATGTCCATCAATGGATAAAACACATGATCTCTCACACACACAGAGCAATGCAAGTTGGTCAAAAAAAAAAAGAAAGAAGAGAAGAAAAAAAGAAAACCGAACGAAAGAAAAAAAAACACATATACAAAGCATATAAAAAGCGCTGAGAAGAGAAGGTGGCCATGCAGTGTCTGGGATTTCAGTGGTGGAGATGTTGTGTTCGGGGAGGGTCGACTTTGAGCTGACATTGAGAGTGACGGTCTGTGCTTCATGTAACATCTCTGGACGCTCATGGTAGACGGAGCTGCTCCTGTCTCTGGCTCTTTCCCCCTGTCCTTCAGCACCACACAATTGGACAGCACCAGACAACCAGACCCTCCTTCACCTTTCCCCTCAGGATAGCTGCGTGCCTCACTTGACTTTATGGAAACATTTTGCACGGGATTGGACAAGTAAAATTCCAAGAGTTGGAATTTGGAGAGGAACCAACGGATACGCACCGCCGCAACCAAACTGGCAGGAAAACTGTTCCAGTGTAAGTAGATCATATGTGCATTTGAATGCGTTTGTTTTCGTAGTCTTGCATACGTTATTTGAGTAAACGAACTGTTTTAACACACATCTGTCTGAAATGATTGACTTTTATGCTTGTGGAACGCAATGTGTGTGCGCGCCCGTCAGACACGATTGCGCACGTTAGTCAAGGTGCAGTTTGTTTTTTTGTTTCGCGTTTCTTTTTTAAATCAATACTTCACTCTCGCATTCATGTATCACGATAAGAAGCTCCCGCAGCTGCAAGTTGACAGTTTTGCGCGACTTTTTGAGCCCGTATTTCAGCGCGCGCTCACCGACGGTCTGTGCGCGCGGTTCCAGGCTTTTCCAAACGCGTCGCGCGCTTTGAACTCCGGACATTCTAAATTAGAATTTGACGAAATTATTCGAACGAAAAATGCATTTAAAATCCACCTTTTGAATCATTTGAATTCAGCAATAAATGCAAATACTCTGCCCTCTGGTAACTATTTTGCAAAGCAGGTTTTGGATAACAGAAATGCACACTATCTATTCTTTCAGTTATTTAAAAAAAGAAAAAGAAAAAAAAGAACTATGTACAGACGCGTTTTTTATATGCCGCGCGCGCTAAACTCACGTGCACCGATTTGTATTTTATTTTATTCAGTATTATTGCATGAATAAATTGACCTGGAATGCATGTGACGAACACAATAATTTGTATATCTAAACGTCCCTTTCTCTCCACGGCTTCCAGGTCAGTGTCAAGCTTCATTGGCGTTTTTTGACTCTAATCGTTGGTTAATCGAACCGCGAAGCTGCTGTCTACGTGGACCGGTGCTGAACTCTTCCGTCCGACCGCCAGGACCAAACCCAGAGACATGGCCACGAACGGCACGAAAGCCTCCGATGGACACGTTTTAACGGAGGTGAACGAAGCGCCCACCGCCAATGACAAGCCAAAAACTCTGGTGGTTAAAGTTCAGAAGAAAAAGGACATTCCCGACAGAGAAACGTGGCAGGGGAAATTTGACTTTCTTCTGTCTTGTGTTGGCTATGCCATTGGACTTGGCAATGTCTGGAGATTTCCTTATCTATGCGGAAAAAACGGAGGAGGTAAAGAAAAATATCCTGGTTGTTTTTACTATGCATTCCCCCAAAGGACTAAAAAAAACACATGTACGCATGGATATGCGCAATCATTGGAAGCGCAGTGGATTTTATAAAATGTCTCATTATATTACTCTTCTGTCTGTATAGGGGCGTTCTTGATTCCCTACTTTTTGACCCTCATATTTGCTGGGGTCCCGTTGTTTCTTCTGGAAACGTCCCTCGGTCAGTACACGTCCATCGGTGGTCTTGGAGTGTGGAAACTGGCTCCTATGTTCAAAGGTAACCAACATGATTCATTACTATAGACCCTGTTTAGATTAAGCTTTTCAGTGTCCTTGCCAAAAATGATCTGAGCGCACGTGTTTCCGTAGGTGTTGGCCTGGCAGCAGCAGTCCTGTCCTTCTGGCTTAACATTTACTACATAGTCATAATTGCATGGGCAATTTACTATCTGTATAACTCATTCACCACAGTAAGTACTTGCTTCCCACTTCAGGTATCGAATAGCTCATGACTGTTTCAGAGACTGTCCTGTCCTGTTTTAGGAGCTCCCCTGGAAATCTTGTGAAAACCCTTGGAATACAGACAGATGTTTCTCGAACTACAGCATGGCGAACACCGCCAACATGACGAGCGCCGTCGTGGAGTTCTGGGAGTAAGGGCTTTTTTTAAACGCTTTGGAATTTCGTATTCTAGCAACATGCAGACACTTTCCTTTTGTGCTCGGCTGGGTAAAAGAACCTCTGTTGTTTCACAAAAATGCGGCTATTGTGCTATTTCTGGCAAACAACCCTAGTTGAATGTTTTGCATCGGCAATTAGGCAATCTCTGTTTGCGGGTTACGTGGGCTGACAGATATGAATGCTATATCCTCTAATAATGTTTATTCTCCCTCAGACGCAACATGCATCAGATGACGGACGGTTTGGAGAAGCCCGGAGAGATAAGACTGCCACTAGCAATAACACTGGCCATCGCCTGGGTCCTGGTCTATTTTTGCATCTGGAAGGGCGTAGGCTGGACCGGAAAGGTAAGAATGCCCTTGCAAAAATTCAAAATTAGGCCTGCATTTAAGGCTGTGGGATCACAATCTGATGTCATGCTTTACGGAGCTCTCTAATTGCTATTTCTTAAGATAGATCCACGGTGCGTTATCGCACAATATCAAAGCCGACGTGCCATTTCCTCAAGGCTGTTTTAATGTGTCTTTCAGGTGGTGTATTTCTCAGCGACATACCCGTATTTCATGCTATTTATCCTGTTCATCCGTGGAGTGACGCTGCCTGGAGCGAAAGAAGGCATTTTGTTCTATATCACGCCTGAGTTCAGCAAGCTGAAAGAATCAGAGGTAGAGCGCTTTGCAATTATCATACGGTAATAGACGTGCTCACAGGCGTGTAATTTGCTGATTTCTTAACCATGTGTCGTCTTCTGTCTTAGGTGTGGCTGGACGCAGCCACTCAGATCTTCTTCTCTTACGGCCTGGGCCTGGGCTCTCTGATCGCCCTCGGGAGCTACAACCCTTTCAACAACAATGTTTACAAGTATGCAGCAATTGTAAGATTTATTAAGGGGCATTCAAATGGCAACTCTAATTTGATCTGTACAGACACAAGCTTGACAAATCATCTTTTTGTGTGTGTGTTTTTCAAGCATTTCTGAAAAAGTGTTTGCCTACACAAAATGCTTCCTCAATATGATAGATATAGATAATTCCCTCTTAAAAATAAAGGTTCAAGGGAATCATTTTTGGTTCCCCAAAGAACCTTTTTTGTCTTGGTATGAAGAGCATTTAAAACCCTTTTTTTCTTCATGGAACCATCAATGCCAATAGAGAACCTTTATTTTTGAGAGTGTATGAGAAATAACTAAACGGCTCCATGCTTTCGTCTGCTTCTCAGAGATTCTATCATCGTCTGCTGCATCAATTCCTTCACCAGTATGTTCGCTGGATTCGTCATTTTCTCTATCGTAGGTTTCATGGCTCACATCACACATCGGCCCATAGCAGACGTGGCTGCGTCAGGTAATTATGATGGATTTCAGTTTGATCAGTGGATAAAGACCTACTACTATAAATAACACAGTGGTTTGGCATCCATTATTAGTCACTAAGCAATTATAAGCATGCATGTATTTCATGGTAGCACATTACTGTACCAACAAATGACACTTTCCATGAATACTGTGCATGAGTCACAAATGCTAAACTATTATAAAGTAACTATTTCTGAACACATCAAATGTCATAGCGTACACCCCAACCCCCAAAATCTATCCAAAGAGTATGGCCTGCCTCAACCTTCATGCATCTAATAATCAAAACGTGCAGCGTGCTGAAGCTGATATAATCTGCTGAACTGTTCAGTTCATTGCAGTAAAATGTGTTTTTAATTATTAACTAATTGTAATACGCAAACATTTAATGTTCAGCTCTTTCCCACATTTTCCCACATCATCCTGTTGTATTATTTATTCCAATTACAATATAAATGAACATAAATAATTAAATAAATTGTGACACAGAAGTACCATCATTTGGACGCTTCAGTTCTGCAGCATTACATGAAGAGAAGTAAACAAGATCAACCATCAAAATTATTGTAGCATTTTTTTTTTTTTTTTTGGAAATTACTTGTATATATATTTTGATCATTTATTGTTTTTTTAATTAAAATATGAAAATACCAAGCATCAGACAAATCAGGGTTTTTAGTAACAGGGTTGCTAATATTCTATATTAAATAAATAAAATGGCTATTTTTAATATTGAGGTTTCTAGTTACGATAAATCATTAAGCATCTCCTAATAATAAAGTCTTTAATTGTAAATCAAAAGTCAATAGCGCAGTTTTTTTGTGTTATTTAAAGGGTGTGCACACACACACACACACACTCTGATTATTACACACACAGGGACGCGCAACAGCACACACACACACACACTCTGATTATTACACACACAGGGACGCGCAGCAGCACACACACACACACACACACTCTGATTATTACACACAGGGACGCGCAACAGCACACACACACACACACACTCTGATTATTACACACACAGGGACGCGCAACAGCACACACACACACACACACTCTGATTATTACACACAGGGACGCGCAGCAGCACACACACACACACACACTCTGATTATTACACACACAGGGACGCGCAGCACACACACACGTTTAAATATTAGAATAAAAGGATTCCTCTCTGGAGAAGCGTTCAGTCTCTCCTCATGTAAATAGTGAATCCGCTCATGGTGCGAGCACAACTGGCTTTTAAAGGGAAAGGGAGATGAGGCTCTGATTGGTTTATTGCACGTTACGCCCAAAACACACCCATGGCTCATTAAGAGACGAGGCACAACCCTTTTGGACCATGAGCCGGGAGCACCGACCGTTTATCCCGTCGTTAAACTAGCAAAAGTGGATTCGGACACGCCCTAAGAGCTCCTGCGCCGTGAGCTTTAGAACACGAGCACGTTAACATAGACGATACTGGACAAAGAAAATGAATGAACAGAGGGTTTAAATATGCATAATTAACGTAACCAGAAACATGTGCATGACACAATCAAAAACCATGGAGACAGGAAAGAGGAACAGAACACAGTGAAAACCAAACCAAAATTGAACATATGCTACAACTTTATTCCTGTAAGTCTGTACAGATGGATGCCAGAAATGAATTAGGCGTGTTGTGCTCTGCAGGGCCGGGGCTGGCGTTCTTGGCCTATCCAGAGGCAGTCACACAGTTACCCGTCTCACCGCTCTGGGCAATTCTGTTTTTCTCCATGTTGCTCATGCTTGGCATTGACAGTCAGGTAAAGAACATGCTTCAAATATGCATACTACTGTACATGTGTTTTTAGGCATGCATATATGGCCTATAGTCGTTCTACATCTCTTTGAAGAAGCATTTAATTTCCATTCATTTTTAAATCAAAACTAAGCTAGAGAGGGGAGGTGCTATTATATAGGGGAGGTCAAAGAACTGTGATACTGTAAATATAACATACATTTAGTAAAAATGTGCATGTGCATTTTCTTCCTTAAAATCACAGCTGTTGTAACCCATCGTCTTAAAGGGATAGTTCATTAATGATCTCTAATGTCGTCATCTTCAGAACACAAATTAAGATCTTTTTGGTGAAATCTGAGAGATTTATCTGCCCCTCCACTTTTTCAAGCCCTAGAAAAGTAGTGAAGACATCATTAAATATTCCTCAATGTTATTATGTGAGTACTTAAACATAATTTAGCACTTTTGCTAAATATTAATCTCCACACCACATGCACCACAACGCATGCCTGTCGGAGATTAATATTTAGCAAATAAAGTGGTAAATTATGTTTATTGCACAAACAAAGTGCTCACATTGCTTAATAACACTGAGGTTAATCCACTGGAGTCACATGGATTATTGAACGATGTCTTAACCACCTTTCTAGGGCTTGAAAGTGGTAGCTGTATAGACTGTCAATGGAGGGGCAGATAAATCTCAGATTTCATTAAAAATATCTTCATTTGTGTTCCGAAGATGAACGAATGTCTTACGGGTTTGGAACGACATGAGGGAGAGTAAATAAAGGGATAGTTCACCCAAAAATGAAAATTAGCCAATGATTTACTCCCTCAAGGTGTGTATGACATTCTTCTTTCAGATGAACACAATCGGAGTTATATTAACAAATGTCCTGTCTAATCCAAGCTTTATAATGGGAGTGAATGGCAGCCCATAAAAGTGCATTGATCCATTATAAACGTACTCCACATGGCTCGTGTTAAACGTTATAACATGTTAAATATGCATATTATTCTTACAAAAACCCATCGATTCGCTTCAGAAGGCCTTTATTAACCCCGGAGCCGCGTGGAGCACTTTTATAATGGATGGATGGATGCACTTTTATAATGGATGGATGCACTTTTATGATGGATAGATGCACTTTTATAATGGATGGATGCACTTTTATGATGGATGGATGCACTTTTATAATGGATGGATGCACTTTTATGATGGATGGATGGATGCACTTTTATAATGGATGGATGCACTTTTATGATGGATGGATGCACTTTTATGATGATAGATGCACTTTTATGACGGATGGATGCACTTTTATGATGGATAGATGCACTTTTATAATGGATGGATGCACTTTTATGATGGATGGATGCACGTTTATGATGATAGATGCACTTTTATGATGGATAGATGCACTTTTATAATGGATGGATGCACTTTTATGATGGATGGATGCACTTTTATGATGGATAGATGCACTTTTATAATGGATGGATGCACTTTTATGATGGATGGATGCACTTTTATGATGATAGATGCACTTTTATAATGGATGGATGCACTTTTATAATGGATGGATGCACTTTTATGATGATAGATGCACTTTTATAATGGATGGATGCACTTTTATGATGATAGATGCACTTTTATAATGGATGGATGCACTTTTATGATGGATGGATGCACTTTTATAATGGATGGATGCACTTTTATGATGGATGGATGCACTTTTATGATGATAGATGCACTTTTATAATGGATGGATGCACTTTTATGATGGATGGATGCACTTTTATAATGGATGGATGCACTTTTATGATGGATAGATGCACTTTTATGATGATAGATGCACTTTTATAATGGATGGATGCACTTTTATGATGGATGGATGCACTTTTATGATGATAGATGCACTTTTATGATGGATGGATGCACTTTTATAATGGATGGATGCACTTTTATGATGGATGGATGCACTTTTATGATGATAGATGCACTTTTATAATGGATGGATGCACTTTTATAATGGATGGATGCACTTTTATGATGATAGATGCACTTTTATAATGGATGGATGCACTTTTATGATGATAGATGCACTTTTATAATGGATGGATGCACTTTTATGATGGATGGATGCACTTTTATGATGGATGGATGCACTTTTATGATGGATGGATGCACTTTTATGATGATAGATGCACTTTTATAATGGATGGATGCACTTTTATAATGGATGGATGCACTTTTATGATGATAGATGCACTTTTATAATGGATGGATGCACTTTTATGATGGATGGATGCACTTTTATAATGGATGGATGCACTTTTATGATGGATGGATGCACTTTTATGATGATAGATGCACTTTTATAATGGATGGATGCACTTTTATGATGATAGATGCACTTTTATAATGGATGGATGCACTTTTATGATGGATGGATGCACTTTTATGATGGATAGATGCACTTTTATAATGGATGGATGCACTTTTATGATGGATAGATGCACTTTTATAATGGATGGATGCACTTTTATGATGATAGATGCACTTTTATGATGGATGGATGCACTTTTATGATGGATGGATGCATTTTTTTGGGCTTCAAATTTTGGGCTCCCATTCACTGCCATTATAAAGCTTGGAAGAGCCAGGACATTTATTAATATAACTCTGATTGTATTCGTCTGAAAGGAGAATGTCACACACACCTAGGATGGCTTGACGAGGAGTAAATCATGGGGTGGTTTTCATTTTTGGGTGAACTATCCCTTTAATGTATGATATTCTGAATTCAGCCAGTGTTTCTGACTTGAATAAAACCAGTCTGATGACCAAATGGAGCACATGTTTCGGTTGCCCAGTTGTAATCACCATATATCGTTTAGAAAACAAACACTCTTCTGTTGTGTGTAGTTCTGTACAGTGGAGGGATTCATCACCGCTCTTGTCGACGAGTTTCCCCGCCTGCTACGAGGAAGACGAGAGATCTTCATCGCTGTCGTCTGCCTGGTGTCGTATCTGATCGGCCTGTCAAACATCACACAGGTGAATGCATCTCATCTTCCTACGGATTTCACATCACCCTCTGAAAAGAGCTGGAGGCTGATGACGATTTTATTCTAAAACATGTAATGGGATATATGGTTAAAAAATACATAAAAAGGGCAGAGTAAGAGCTCTCGAAGCTGCATTAATGGGACAGAAGCGTGTGAGTGTTTGTGCTGGATATGTGATGACTCTAGAGTGTTCAGCCACTATATAACCTCCATCTGTTATATAAAAGCCAGTGAAGAGTCTGCAGAAGAACAAAAAACAATTATTGTTATTTAATAGATAATAAAGTAAACAAAAACACTTAGGGCAAGATTAGATTATGTACATAACGATAATGGAATAATAATTTTTTGGGTTTACCTTTTAAAGTCAGTATAAAAATTCATTTGTATATGATACGTCAATGCACTGCCCACTTTTCATGATCCAATCCATTTCTATTGGGGTGTTTTCTTCCTGAACAGGCAGCTTAACTTAGAAATGCTTCACATTACAGAAGTAAAATGTGCTGTTAAAGGGATAGTTCACCTAAAAATTAAAATCACCCCATGATTCCCTCCTCGTCAAGCCATCCTAGGTGTGTATGACATTCTCCTTTCAGACGAACACAATCTGAGTTATATTAACAAATGTCCTGGCTCTTCCAAGTTCATAAAAGCGCATCCATCCATCATTAAAGTGCTCCACACGGCTCCGGGGGTTAATAAAGGCCTTCTGGAGCGAAGCGATGGGGTTGTTTAAGAAAAATATCCATATTTCAAATTTTATAAAATAAAAAAACAAAAAAAGCTTCTTAAAAAGCTAGATACTTGACTTTTTTTAATGTGTTAAATATGGATATTTTTCTTACACAACCCCATCGCTTCGCTCCAGAAGGCCTTTATTAACCCCTGTGTGGAGCACTTTTATGATGGATGGATGCACTTTTATGATGGATGGATGCACTTTTATGATGGATGGATGCACTTTTATAATGAATGTATACACTTTTATAATGGATGGATGCACTTTTATGATGGATGGATGCACTTTTATGGACTTCAGAACAGAAAAAGCCATTCACTCCCATTATAAAGCTGGAATTAGCCAGGACATTTGTTAATATAACTCCAATTGTATTCGTCTGAAAGAAGAAAGTCATACACACCTAGGATGACTTGGGAGGGGGAGCAAATCATGGGGTCATTTTCATTTTTGGGTGAACTATCCCTTTAACATCCTTTCATGTGGTAATACAGCATCTCACTAAGATGCTCCATTGGATGTGCAATTATGCACAATCCTTATACACTGCATACATTTCATGTGACTCAATATACAAAGCAGAGAGGAGAAAGCTTGTTTTGCCAATGCTCATTGCTGCTCCCACATATCCACGGCCTTTGAACCCCCAAACACTGCTAACTAGATGAGAGAGCTGTCTAATCCACATGGCTTGCTAACCATGGCGGTTCTTCTCTCGACAGGGCGGCCTTTATGTGTTCAAACTGTTTGACTACTATTCAGCCAGTGGGATGTGTTTGCTCTTCCTGGTATTCTTTGAATGCGTCTCCATATCCTGGTTCTATGGTAAATATGCAATAAATTTGTCTAATAAATCAATGCATTTCCTTTTCCCCAAGCAGATATGACGTTGCATGGTTTCAAGCGTGGTCTGAAGTGTGTGTGTGACGTTTAACATCTATTTTAAAAAAAAAAATTTGAAAAATGCATGCTGTGCTGATGACGTAATTTCGAATACATCTGAAATATGTTATTCTGTTTATCACGCCACCGTGAGTCACAGGTGAAAAAGAAGGCTTCGCTCATAGGGTTCGCAATTATCAATTCATTCGCTTTTTATTCTTCACATCCAGACGTAACACACAACGCATGCTAATTATTATCACAGATAATATAATTCATGCTAATCTCGGTGCCAGACTCATTTCCACAGTCAGTTGATTTGAATGAATATGAACCTGTAGAATCTTAATTGTTGTGCATGGCAGGCTTGATTATGCAAACTACCGCAAGACTCTCTATTTGCATTTATGAAGCGGGCGCACGCAGCAGACCTCCAGTAATCCTCCGCGAACTGCTCATGCATTGTGACCGTATAACTCGCCTAATTCTTATTTTGTGCCCACTGCAGGTGTCAATAAATTCTACGGCAATATCGAGGAGATGATTGGCTACCAGCCCTGCATTTGGTGGAAGCTGTGCTGGGTCGCGTTCACCCCTCTGATCGTGGCGGTAGGTCGATTCACCGCATCGATTTAAAGCATTTTCCAGATGCAAACACACACTGACTGTTCCTTCTGCCGTAGGGTGTGTTCATCTTCAGCGCTGTTCAGATGGTGCCGCTTACAATGAACAATTACGTGTTCCCAAAGTGGGGGCAAGGAGTAGGCTGGTGCATGGCCCTGTCATCCATGATTCTTATCCCGGGATACATGGGCTACATGTTCCTCACCCTGAAGGGCTCGTATAAAGAGGTACCGCTACCATTTTTATGCCTGAGAAAGTCCTCGCAGCCGCAGGTGCAAGTGTCAGGGAACATGAAACGACAGTGGAGTAATTGATTCAGATTGCGTGCATTATTAATGCAGATGTTTTCAGCATGGGGCGAAGCATGCGCTGGCTATTGGATTCATTCTAATTGCATCAATTAGTCTTCACTTCTTGCCATTTGAGCATGCAATCAACGACTTGGAGATTTTGATGAAGGCGTACGCGAAGGTTTCTGAGACTAGTAATTAGGAACAAAGAGCACCGATTCATGACAACCCTGACACACTTGAATCCATGGGTGTCGGAAGCAAAAAAAATGTGGGTGGGTCCTTCCCCAGAAAAATGTTACTGGAGTAGATGCCATTTACATTAAGTGTGTATTGGCCGCTTATTTACTAGACGTCTAGCAGAATGTTATGACGCAAATCGACCCGAGGTATGAATCCGCCTTTTGCCGAACTCGCTCTACTCTCATTTCTCATCACATATCAGATCAGAGAGGCATTTATTTTCGAAAAGTGGAAATAAAGCATCTTAGTTAGGGTTAGGGGTAGGTGAACAGACATGCACTGAATTACAAAAGTGAGTGGGTCCAATATCATGGTCTTAAAAAGTGGGTGGGTCTTGTCCCGCCCACATGCAATGGTTCTGACGCCCATGCAGGGAAGCAAAAGTTTAGATTTGACTTCAATTACATCCTAATTGTACCAATCAAGGCCGTGATTTCACGCTTTGCTATCGTTTGCGCATTCCCTGGAATGGCAGCTGACGACTTTCCTTCTCTTTCGCAGCGCCTTCGGATAATGATCCAGCCCACATCGGCGGTTCGGACTCAAGAGAACGGACCCGAACAGCAACCTGAAAACCCCACCCCAGCCAACGACGAGGCCTACATCTAACCGCCGTCCTCCCGCTTCACCCGTATTATCAAAGGTCAACGTTCAGAGAGAGAATTAAAGAGTCGATCACAACCAAGGACTTCCATGTCTAAAGTATATTCACCTACCTCCGAGGGAAAACCAACCTGATTACAGTTTGACTTCTTTTGGTACATATATATGGTCTAAAAAAAAAGCTATCCAGCAATGTTCTATGGTTAATCTGTATTTCATATGCAAGATATTAGTCTTTCTAAAAAACAAAACAAAGGGTCATAGTGTAAGCACAGGATGTAATTTAAACGATAATTCAAGATTTGGCGTCCCAATGTAATTCCAATTTGTTAATTTGATATTACATGTAATTAATGTATTAAAATATAAAAATACAGTTGTAGGTTAGAATCGAATTGTATCTGATTGTATCTGAAAAAATATATATATATACTATATCTATATAGCTATATAAAAGCAGAGAGTGAGAATATGGGAGTGTGCAACGGGCCGAGACTGAACCTTTTCAAGACAGCCCTTTTCTCCCGTTTAGCCCTCGGGGAAACCCTGAAAAGCACAAGACCAGTATGGATTTGGGTTTACAAACGCCCCGGGCAGTCGTGCATTACCAGCCGCGGGGCCAATTGACGTCAAAAAAGACTGTTACTATTTTTTTTTCTTTTTTTTTCTAAGACAAAAAATAACTTTGTATGTGTTTTTTAGAATCATTTTAGTACATGTTTTCTATGTAAGAGTAAGAAGGACCAAATTCATGTTTATGCTACTGACAGATCTGAAAAACTGTTTTACGTCGCACCGTATCACTGCACAGGGTCCGAAAAATCGTTTTTTGGGGCAGACGTACCCCTGCGAAACCACTGTTAATCCTGCTCACCACATTTGCGTGCCACTCCTCAGGAAAAATGGCGAAAGTGACCAAAATTTGCTCTCCTGGATCGAAAACGATTATAGCTGTGAGCAGCCTTCAGCGAATAATCAGTCCTGAGCAGAAGCTATAGTCTGTTGCCATGGTTTCTAGGGTCATTTTTTTCAGACATCGTTGAAAAACCAGCACTATGTGTCAGAAACGGACAGAGCCGCCATTCCAATATGAAAATGTAAAGGAAAATGATGTTCTGTTTAAATCTATACAGGCTAGTTGGGCAATAAATCATTTACATGAAATAATATGAAGGCATATGTGTGTGTGCGTGTGTGTGTGTTGGTGTGAGACAGAGAGAAGTGACTGTTTTATTTTGAAATGCCACTGGTGAAAAGCACAAAGCTTTAAGTTCACAAGCCACAAAGGTATCCGAAAACGAGCACTGTTAGTTTGCTTCGACGGCAGCTACATGTGACAGAGATCTGGATTAATTCGTCGATTTATTCTCTGCAAGACGTCTGATGAAAAAGTGCAATCAATAAGAGTTTTTTTTTTTTTTTTCGTGAAATTGTATAAATTTACCATTCATCAGATTTCTCTCTGAAACAATGTTGTAAAACTGTACCGTGTAAAAGTACCTGTGGATGTCCGTTTTGAGGTTTTTGTCTTGTTGAAGAACCTTATATTATTTGCTGTTTACTGCAATAATGCATCGATCTCAGAAACTAAAGCACATATCTTTATGACATGTACAAGAGAATAGTAATAACAAATGAATAACAATGATGGAAGATTATAAGAGATAATAGATAATATGTCTAGTCGAACAAAATATTGTTTTGTATATTTCTAACTGTTTGGGCCTAATGTAAAATATTCTATGTAAAGAAAATATATATATATATATATATCTATAATAAATGTCTTTAGATGGTGTTATATAAAAGCATGATTGCCATATGTTATCTGATTTAAAAAAAAAATAAAGTATTATAGATTATAATGTGTGCTTCATGTCTCGTGTCAAATAATTATTTGGTGCTGGTCAAAATGTCGTTTGTTTTTTAACTAATCAGCACAATTTAAACGGTTTTAATCATTTTCTGTTGTTATGACATTGCTAAATAAATGAATAAAATGAGCAGAAGAGAGTGTTTGGATCATTAAATCAAGTATATTAATAATATCATTATAAATAAGCAGGTGGTGCTCACATTTCACAGTATGAGCGATTATAGACAGAATGGTTTCCCCTGACCTGTTGGTGGATTAATAGATTCATCTCCTTTAGCGATTAAACCCGTAATAGTCCCAATGGAGCTCCGCTGTTAAACTAGCTCTGATTGTCAACAATGATGGTAAAATGTAATTATTAAATACACACTCACAATCATAAATGATGTAAAATATTCCATGTAAACCTTTGCAATCACAAATGTTTCTCAGTTATTTGCTGTGTAACTGATATCCATATGCTGCAGCCTAGAGGTTACATTGAAGGTTTCCATAGTGTGACATTCCCCGTGGCCCACATACACACCGCTGTGAAATAATAGCTTGTGCTTGTGGATCCAATTGGCATGTTAAATCTAGTCTGGGTGGGGGGTTGATCAGGGACGAGACATTTGGAGGAGGCTTGATGTCAGAGACTCTCCCTGGAGTCTTCAGGGCTGAACCAATGACAGATGTGCTGGAGATAATTTACTTCAGGCAGAGCGCAAAGTATAATTGTAAATCTGTTTCAATAAAGCGCTACTTCAGAGCCAAACCTAGAAGCCTAATAACTAAGAGGCAAAATTCAACTGGCACTTCATATATTATTATTATTATTATTTGTACTGCTCTAAACCAAAATGTTAAGCCATAATGTACAGTATGTCTGCCACATATCATTTAATACTGACATTTAGCCTTCGTAAAATCTAAATTTTAGGCGGCAATACTGATAGTAGCCTCCTAAATGTTGTTTAGATAATAAATGTGTCCAAACACACACACACACACACACACACACACCGGGTTTATGCTCTTATCAGTGTTTTGCACATGGTAGGCCAGGATATTCATTGTTAGCTAAGGCAATTATTCAACTGTATCTTGATGTCACACACACGCCTAGTAAAATATATTTATTTGAAATGTGTAACAATGACAGGTGCTGAATATCTAATCTGTGCTTTTCTACTAATGAATTGGCCTGTAGAATAGATAGTGATGGCACTACAGAGGACAAATGAGAAAAACGGATGGGAATCAAACATCAGTAATGCCAGAGCCTCTGCGGTGTGTGTGTGTGTGTGGGGGGGGGGGGGCATGTCACATTTCAGCAAGTTTTATTAATTAGTATTTTGAATGGGTGTCATTTGATAGTTTCTGTCATTTTTGTTTCCTCTTTTTTAAAATTTCCTTTTATTTGACAAATCTATGTCACTGTTTGTCACAGTCAGCGCTGGTTTCATTTGCTATCTTAGTTATTGTAGATTCTGTTAAATAGTTATTTTTCATGTATCCATTCATCATTTATTATAAAGTCATTGTCATTTGGAAAGAGTGTGTATGGTGTATGAATATAGCGAGGGTGTGTAAACCTGTTCCTTGCAGTGCATTATTATTTTTATTTTTTTTTCATTTTCATACATATTGAGGGAGAGGGAAGCACTTTGGAAAAATTGATATTCCAGGGGAGCGTTCAAGCACATTTTGAGAGGATCAGATTTCTGCTTTGTTGCTCACGTTGTTCCGTTTTTACAGACAATTACCTCACATATGACAGCAGCTCAGGCAACGACGGCCAATCAGAACTGTTCCAACCTTGTTTATTATTCAAGTTAGATGAACTATGCACTTAGGGGGGATGAATCCAAAAATTTCACACGAGAAGAGAACTATTTGCGGCTGCTGCAGCAGAACCGAGGAAGAATATGGCTCATTTTTAAACCAGCAATATAAATATATGTTGGCCTAGATTTTATTTGAGCAACTGACGAGACACCAGCCTCCATGATGTAAGCCCACAGTGCCGTTAAATGGCTAGCATGAGAATAGTAATAGTATGGATTAAAAAGTGAAATCAGCTACACTGGCTTATAGCATGGTTAGGTAAACTGAATTATCACTGTCTAGCTCAAAAGACCAACACTGCACTCACCAGTATGTGATGTGTTTTGTTGGCAGGTTCCCTGTGTGAGATTCTGCTGTTCTGGTTGGCCAGCATAGGATTCTGGTGCAGTGGTAAATCCCAACACTAGCCCTAAATAACACTATAGTACAGAAAGTGTAATTGGGTATGTGTAACCACTTAAGTGTTGTAAATTAAAAGGTTAAAAATCTAAATATTTATTAGATTAATCAATGCAAACTAAATAAAATTACTTGTACAGCAAGGTACATTTGAAATTACAGTAGCCCATTGCTGGTAGATAATCCAGCTAAAACCAGCTTTTGCTTGTAGGTTTGTTGTACTGGTGACTGATGCTATAGAGGCTGTGGTCTTTGCTAGTGCGCTCGCCTTACATGCCGGAGACGTCGGTTCAAATCCCGCTCAGAGCTGGTTGAGTAGGGCCGATTACACTGGTGCCATGACCCGGATGGAAGTAAGTGTAACAGAGGCCAGCTAAGAGCCTCACTCCCCTGGCCTCAAGAGGCATACTGACGTCGGAAGCTGCAGCCTTTAGCCTCGGAGCATGTGCGAGTAGGACCAGTTACATTGGTGATAATACCTAGAATATCAAAATCAACTGCAGGCGGTCGATCCTTTTCCTATTTAGCACCTAAACTCTGGAACAGCCTTCCTAGCATTGTTCGGGAAGCAGACACACTCTGTCAGTTTAAATCTACACTAAAAACACATCTCTTTACTATGGCATACACACAGAACATTATCAATTTATATTATTCAAATCAGTTAAATGATTGTTAGGCTGCATTAACTAGGTCAGCCGGAACCGGGAACACTTCCCATAACACCTGATGTACTCGTTACATCATAAGAAGAATGGCATCAACACTAATGTTAGTCTCTCTGTTTATCCCGAGGTTTACTGCAGTCAGCCGGATCCGGGCCGTATCCAGATCAGATGGTGGACCTGCGCCTGGACATGACCAACTCATCCCTGAAGTGTCTGCAGAGACCATGTCAATTAGACTCTC
Organism: Rhinogobio ventralis; assembly: GCA_039654625.1. Lineage (NCBI taxonomy): Eukaryota > Metazoa > Chordata > Actinopteri > Cypriniformes > Gobionidae > Rhinogobio > Rhinogobio ventralis. The sequence continues at coordinate 36,262,735 of CM077213.1, read as the reverse complement.
CCCTGTGACGCCTCATCGACACGCCATCCAGTGGCACTGATCCTCAACAAACACGTCTCCTGCGTGATGACTCTGATCTTCAATCAGATGGAACTGGACAAATATTCTGAATGTTCCGATCTAATCTGACTTCTGACTTGTAATGTTTGCCTGAATCATAATCATACACTGCTTGTTCGTCGGCCAGAGGAGAACTGGCACCCCGACTGAGCCTGGTTTCTCCCAAGGTTTTTCTACCATTCTGTCTCCTGATGGAGTTTTGGTTCCTTGCCACCGTCGCCTTTGTCACTTTGGCTTTTGGCTCGATCAGTTGGAAACACTAAATGTTCAGCTACATTACTGATCTGCCCACATTGACACTATATGATAATTGAAATGAGCTGATGACATCACTGTTTTCTCCAGAGCGGCTGTACAGCCCAATCAAATTCTGTTCATTATTTTCCTGTTTAACACTCTGAAGCTGCTTTGAAACAACCGGCATTGTAAAAAGCGCTATATAAATAAAGGTGACTTGACTTGACTTTAGCGTCCATCTTAGCACGTGCCTCACATGCTGCAAATGCAGATTCGAATCCTGCTTGAAACGGTGCCAGTAGATTCGGAAGGGTTACATCAGCACCACCTGGTATCTGGTTTGTTGCTGGTCAAAGAGCGTCCACCAGCTCAGCTAGGTCCACATTAGTTGACAATCAAATTTGTAGGTTAGCTTGGAGCAACTTGAGCTTGTTTTAGTTTGGTTTGAGTAGGGGTTTTTTTTACTCCCCACAAAACTATTGATCATGACTTTCATGTCTAAAGCTCCATCTTTTTATTTAGTTACATTCACACAGGACTGCTATTCCAAAAAATTGGGGATTTAAATAAAGGTTGATCAATAACTAATGAAGACAAAAGTTTGCATGTAGTAGGGGTGTGCAATGGCAATCTGTTTCAATGACAAAAGTGGTTTTGCTGTGCTGCTCGGATCCGCCTTGGGCTACACAGTCGTCTAGCCTCCAACCCATTGGCTTCACTTTGGTTTAATGCTCTCTCTGCTCCAATGTGGTCTGTCACCCCTTCGACTCCACCAGGCTCTTCCTTCCCTCTGGAAGTCATCCAGGTTGTCCACGTCATCGCTGGTCAAGCCAAGCTCCAAAGTCGTTGCTGGTCAAACTCGACTCCAAGTCTTCGTTGCCCAGCCCCAAGTCTCCTTTCCTCACGGATTGTCCCGCCCAGCCTCCCTCTCCCTCCTCCACTGCTTATTCCTCTGCCTCGCCTCTGCTGTCTCCCTTTATCCCCCGGATTGTCCAGTGGTTCCGCCGTGCTGCTCGGATCCACCTTGGGCTACACAGTCGTCAGCTCCACCTCTAGCCTCCGACGCATCGGCTTCCCCTTAGCTGAAGGCTCCCTCGGCTCCACCATGGTCCGTCACCCCTCAGACTCTGCCCATCTCCCTCATCCCTCTGGCTCCACATTGACCAGTCATCACCCTGGTTGCGCCATAGACTTCTGGTCTTCCAGCTATACCTCATCCCTCCACCCCTTCGACTCCACCGGGCTCTTCCTTCCCTTTGGCTCCACCATTGTCCTCACTCCCACTGGCTTCACCACGGTCTGCTGAGCCCCCGTCTTCACTGGCTGCGAGCCCACGGTTAAGCCTCGACCCTCCAGTCTATCAGTGTCACTCCGGATCTTCAGGTCCTTGGCTCTGCCTGGGTCTTCGACTCCATCAGCTCCACCTCAGTCAGACAGGCTCCTGGCTCCACCTTGGCTCTTCCCTCTATTGGTTCCACCGTCGTCTGTCATCCATCAGACTCTGCCAGGCTCTCTCGTCCCTCTGGCTCCACCTTGGCCAGTCATCACCCTGGTTGCACCATGGACTTCTGGTCCTTCTGTCTTCGTCTTGGCACTGCTCTGGATCACACTATGGTCCCTCACAACTTCCTCTCCTCCCCCCTTCTCTTTGTTACTGCCATATCTGCAAATAATACCTGTTTGAGTTTTACCTCAGTTCTGGTCATTGAGCCCAAGCCTGAGCATGACATTTAGACTTGGTAAGGCACGTCAAGTTTATTTGTATAGCGCATTCCACAGGCAGTGTACCATCAAATATAGCCTAAATGTCTTTCACCTTTTACAACAAGTGTCAGTTTGCTCTGGAACATCGGGAGAAGACATGGAGACATTAGACAAGAGATGGTCTCTGTTCTGCTCGTGTCCAACATCCCTCTGAAAGCACAGAGCGGTATCTATGACCATGCATTTATCTTTGTGGGGAAATATAATTAAACTTGGCTTGGTTCTTAAATTCCCATTGTTTAAATTTTAATACACTTTTGAAGTTTGAATTACATTACAAGCATAATTTCTGCATTGTGTATTATTTGCTCCAATTAATTTGTCTTAATTAATCCCAGCTTTAAAGACCAGACCGTGTTTACAAGAGCATCAGAATATGTGCCAGTAGACCAGTTCTCTGTTGTCCACTGGCTACCATGGCACACTTAAAATCTCCCTACTAATCTAGGCCATTAGAAAAGTTTATCTCCAGGGAATGGAGTCACCCCTATCATAAATATCATTCTGCTCTCTAAATTAGAATTACAGCATTTTAAAAACTGATCTGAACTTGATCTTACTGAGACATAAACCACTTTATACTGTTTTACAAAGGTCTGATTGAGCATGATACAGCTCAATAAACAAATAATTGCACGTTCATAAACGTACCTAATTAATGACAGTCTCATATGTGACGTATGAATGTTATCTGTACATTTTCCCACCACTTAAAAACCTGTCTTCTACTTCTAGGATCATATTGAAGAGATAATATAATGATTTGCACAGCTCAAATAAGACAAAAGACACCAAACAGTTCTTAATTTAGAACTTTATTTTCAGCACCCTTCAACTGGTGCAAACGTTTCTGAAAATCAGGTTAAAACATTATTACCATGTGACATGACATCAGGCCCCAGTTGATTGATTGATTGATTGATTTTTTTTTTATCTTTAAAGTGAATTTACAACACAAATGAGTTCATAATGGGGTGATAATTTCCTCTTCCACTTCTGATAATAAGACAAAACACTATAACATTCTCCCTAAGGGTGAGAGAAATCAGCTGAGAGCGAAGCACAGTCTCTGGCTGTCTAATCACTTGTGAGATTGAGTGATGGCATCTCCATTTGCCTCCTACTATCCCGTTCTCGTGTTGCACACACACTGAGAGCCTTGGACATGCTACATTAGTCGCCTAATATATAAGGAGCTCATAGTCTGAGAAAAAATGCAACTTTCACATTCATCATGCATTCTCTTGCTGAAAGAAGCTGGAAGCACAACATCTGAATACAAACAGAAAAAAACACCCCAATTAGATATTATTTTCTGAATTTATAAAATAAATCCATTTTCATATTTACATGTTGTGATGAGTATAGTATGTGTACTAAGACCGACGGAAAATTTAAAGTTGTGATTTTCTAGACCGATATGGCTAGGGACTATACTCTCATTCATGCGTAATAATCCAGGAGCTTTGCTGCCGTACCATGGGTGCAGCGGCGCAATGATATTATACAGCGCCTGAAAACAGGCTAACTTCCGTCAACATAACCAACGTGACAACCTGCTAGCACAGAGAGCGCGCTGGGACTATTTTCAGGCGCTGCGTAATATCATTGTGCCGCTGCACCCATGGGATGGCAGCAAAGCTCCTGGATTATTACGCAGGAATGAGAGTATAGTCCCTAAACATATCGGTCTAGAAAATCACAACTTTTAATTTTCCGTCGGTCTTAGTACACGATGTAACTATACACATCACAACATGTAAATAGGAAAATGTTGGCGTTATTTTGTCACTTATTGAGCAGTAGGCTAGCTGGAGCTGTTGACCTCCAGTCTTTGTGCTAAGCTAGGCTAGCGGTGGGTGCGTCAGACAGAGTTATGGCACGCACGGAGATGAGAATGGTATGTATGGACTTATCTAACTCTGGGGGATACGGTGAATAAACTAAAGTCCCAAAAAGTCTGCGTGTTCCTTTAATAAGACTAAGAAAAATCGGTAACACTTTAGAATAATGGTCCGTCATTAATAAGTAACTATGCAGGAAGTAATGCAGGACTAATGAGTAGTACTACATTAACACTTCAGCTACTACCATCAACTAATATAGAAACAAGCTTAACTAATCAGTAAGTAATATCAAATTTAGGACTAAGAAAGTTCCTTATTAGGTAATCAATAATTACTGAATGAGATTGGTATCACTAAGAACTAAGCAACTATGACAAATGATAAAGAATTACTAATTAATTACTAATCACAACATTAGCGTGTCTGAGATGTTAGCAATTGTCTTTTTTTTTACTCTTAACGAGTAATTAATGAGGCATTTTATGACCACAAGTGTTACCGTCACTCTGCAGGATCTACTAGTGATCTGGACCATTATTTAAAGTGAAAGAGTTGTTAATTAATGAGAGTAATTAATGAGACATTTTATGACTATATTCAGAGTAAAAAAGATGACTGATTATGTGCAATCGGTTTCCACATTTTCCACAAGTAAAGTGAACGTATTTTTAGTAGTTCAACTAGCATTGAATGTACTTAACACTTAATTAAGTAAGCTTAATTGCATTAAGTTGTTCTTACTTAAATCATTTAAGTTGTCAACTTAATTCTATCTGTGATCTGAGGAAGCGTACTCCCAGAATGCATTTCGGCGTGAATAAATGAATTGCTTTGTTTTACTATTTTTGGCTTTATTTTACTATTTTATTTGCTGTCTTTTGTCAGTATAACCCCAATAACAACAGCAAATAAAACTGTAATGGTCTTATTAAGTAAAAAAAAAAAATGTTTGTGTTTTGATGCTGAATGTTGAAATCTGTGCGTGACTCAAGCAAGATATTGTCACAAATACAGACGGATTATATCAACCCAATTAAAATTTTATGTCATAAGTGTTAGCAATAAAATGTTAAAAGATGATGAAATATAGTTATGTTATATATCATTAATTCACAAATATTATGTATGTATATATATATATATATATATATATATATATATATATATATATAATATTTTCTTGTTGCATCGCTGCAGAGGAAGAGAATTACAATAATATAAATGAAGTTCCCAACCAAAGGGAACACTGATCACCATAATGGTGAGAAATTTTAGGAAATCAACATGAATTTATGAAGTCAACTTATGTGACGTTCTCCCAAAAATGTTAGTTGTATTGTCAATAACATTCAAGATGACTGGAAAAAGAATGAATGCAACAAAGAAGAATGACGACTGCAGAAGTGGAGGAAATGAGTGAAAAGAATTGCCCCTTAATAGAATAGGTTTTTTTTTTTTTTTTTCGTTTTTTTTGCTTTGGCAAAATGGTACTCAAACCAGTCAAGTAATGTTTACTTGGGTTTTCTGAGTAACGAAGGCATAGCATGCAAATACTTCAGATTACTAAATTGTTTTAAGCAAATTCAACAAATTATTGGACATTAAGTACTAAAAAGTCTTAGTAAGAACAACTGTTGGATTTTACAGTGTGTCTGTTGTGTTTGGTCAGAAAGCAAGCGCTCATTATCATATCTGAATCTCAGCTCTTTTCTCTCAGTGTCTGAAACGCTTCCATCAATGCTTCAGTCTCTCTAAACCCCGCCTCTCTAAGAGCTGCTCTGCTGTGATTGGTCAGAAAGCAAGCGCTCATTATTATATCTGAATCTCAGCTCTTTTCTCTCAGTGTCTGAAACGCTTCCATCAATGCTTCAGTCTCTCTAAGCCCCGCCTCTCTGAGAGCTGCTCTGCTGTGATTGGTCAGAAAGCAAGCGCTCGTTATTATATCTGAATCTCAGCTCTTTTCTCTCAGTGTCTGAAACGCTTCCATCAAGGATTCAGTCTCTCTAAGCCCCGCCTCTCTGAGAGCTGCTCTGCTGTGATTGGTCAGAAAGCAAGCGCTCATTATCATATCTGAATCTCAGCTCTTTTCTCTCAGTGTCTGAAACGCTTCCATCAAGGATTAAGTCTCTCTAAGCCCCGCCTCTCTGAGAGCTGCTCTGCTGTGATTGGTCAGAAAGCAAGCGCTCATTATCATATCTGAATCTCAGCTCTTTTCTCTCAGTGTCTGAAACGCTTCCATCAATGCTTCAGTCTCTCTAAACCCCGCCTCTCTGAGAGCTGCTCTGCTGTGATTGGTCAGAAAGCAAGCGCTCATTATTATATCTGAATCTCAGCTCTTTTCTCTCAGTGTCTGAAACGCTTCCATCAATGCTTCAGTCTCTCTAAGCCCCGCCTCTCTGAGAGCTGCTCTGCTGTGATTGGTCAGAAAGCAAGCGCTCGTTATTATATCTGAATCTCAGCTCTTTTCTCTCAGTGTCTGAAACGCTTCCATCAAGGATTCAGTCTCTCTAAGCCCCGCCTCTCTGAGAGCTGCTCTGCTGTGATTGGTCAGAAAGCAAGCGCTCATTATCATATCTGAATCTCAGCTCTTTTCTCTCAGTGTCTGAAACGCTTCCATCAAGGATTCAGTCTCTCTAAGCCCCGCCTCTCTGAGAGCTGCTCTGCTGTGATTGGTCAGAAAGCAAGCGCTCATGATCATATCTGAATCTCAGCTCTTTTCTCTCAGTGTCTAAAACGCTTCCATCAAGGATTCAGTCTCTCTAAGCCCCGCCTCTCTGAGAGCTGCTCTGCTGTGATTGGTCAGAAAGCAAGCGCTCATTATCATATCTGAATCTCAGCTCTTTTCTCTCAGTGTCTGAAACGCTTCCATCAAGGATTCAGTCTCTCTAAGCCCCGCCTCTCTGAGAGCTGCTCTGCTGTGATTGGTCAGAAAGCAAGCGCTCATTATCATATCTGAATCTCAGCTCTTTTCTCTCAGTGTCTGAAACGCTTCCATCAATGCTTCAGTCTCTCTAAACCCCACCTCTCTGAGAGCTGCTCTGCTGTGATTGGTCAGAAAGCAAGCGCTCATTATCATATCTGAATCTCAGCTCTTTTCTCTGTGTCTGAAACGCTTCCATCAAGGATTCAGTCTCTCTAAGCCCCGCCTCTCTGAGAGCTGCTCTGCTGTGATTGGTCAGAAAGCAAGTGCTCATTATCATATCTGAATCTCAGCTCTTTTCTCTGTGTCTGAATCGCTTCCATCAAGGATTCAGTCTCTCTTAGCCCCGCCTCTCTGAGAGCTGCTATGCTCTGATTGGTCAGAAAGCAAGCGCTCATTATCATATCTGAATCTCAGCTCTTTTCTCTGTGTCTGAATCGCTTACATCAAGGACTCAGTCTCTCTAAGCCCCGCCTCTCTGAGAGCTGCTCTGCTGTGATTGGTCAGAAAGCAAGCGCTCATTATCATATCTGAATCTCAGCTCTTTTCTCTCAGTGTCTGAAACGCTTCCATCAATGCTTCAGTCTCTCTAAGCCCCGCCTCTCTGAGAGCTGCTCTGCTGTGATTGGTCAGAAAGCAAGCGCTCATTATCATATCTGGATCTCAGCTCTTTTCTCTCAGTGTCTGAAACGCTTCCATCAAGGATTCAGTCTCTCTAAGCCCCGCCTCTCTGAGATCTGCTCTGCTCTGATTGGTCAGAAAGCAAGCACTCATTATTATATCTGAATCTCAGCTCTTTTCTCTCAGTGTCTGAAACGCTTCCATCAAGGATTCAGTCTCTCTAAGCCCCGCCTCTCTGAGAGCTGCTCTGCTCTGATTGGCCAGAAAGCAAGCGCTCATTATCATATCTGAATCTCAGCTCTTTTCTCTCAGTGTCTGAAACGCTTCCATCAAGGATTCAGTCTCTCTAAGCCCCGCCTCTCTGAGAGCTGCTCTGCTGTGATTGGTCAGAAAGCAAGCGCTCATTATCATATCTGAATCTCAGCTCTTTTCTCTCAGTGTCTGAAATGCTTCCATCAAGGATTTAGTCTCTCTAAGCCCCGCCTCTCTGAGAGCTGCTCTGCTGTGATTGGTCAGAAAGCAAGCGCTCATTATCATATCTGAATCTCAGCTCTTTTCTCTCAGTGTCTGAAACGCTTCCATCAATGCTTCAGTCTCTCTAAACCCCGCCTCTCTGAGAGCTGCTCTGCTGTGATTGGTCAGAAAGCAAGCGCTCATTATCATATCTGAATCTCAGCTCTTTTCTCTCAGTGTCTGAAACGCTTCCATCAAGGATTCAGTCTCTCTAAGCCCTGCCTCTCTGAGAGCTGCTCTGCTGTGATTGGTCAGAAAGCAAGCGCTCATTATCATATCTGAATCTCAGCTCTATTCTCTCAGTGTCTGAAACGCTTCCATCAAGGATTCAGTCTCTCTAAGCCTCGCCTCTCTGAGAGCTGCTATGCTCTGATTGGTCAGAAAGCAAGCGCTCATTATCATATCTGAATCTCAGCTCTTTTCTCTCAGTGTCTGAAATGCTTCCATCAAGGATTCAGTCTCTCTAAGCCCCGCCTCTCTGAGAGCTGCTCTGCTGTGATTGGTCAGAAAGCAACCATTCATTATCATATCTGAATCTCAGCTCTTTTCTCTCAGTGTCTGAAACGCTTCCATCAAGGCTTCAGTCTCTCTAAACCCCGCCTCTCTGAGAGCTGCTCTGCTGTGATTGGTCAGAAAGCAACCACTCATTATCATATCTGAATCTCAGCTCTTTTCTCTCAGTGTCTGAAACGCTTCCATCAAGGATTCAGTCTCTCTAAGCCCCGCCTCTCTGAGAGCTGCTTTGCTGTGATTGGTCAGAAAGCAAGCGCTCATTATTATATCTGAATCTCAGCTCTTTTCTCTCAGTGTCTGAAACGCTTCCATCAATGCTTCAGTCTCTCTAAGCCCCGCCTCTCTGAGAGCTGCTCTTATGTGATTGGTCAGAAAGCAAGCGCTCATTATCATATCTGAATCTCAGCTCTTTTCTCTCAGTGTCTGAAACGCTTCCATCAAGGATTCAGTCTCTCTAAGCCCTGCCTCTCTGAGAGCTGCTCTGCTGTGATTGGTCAGAAAGCAAGCGCTCATTATCATATCTGAATCTCAGCTCTTTTCTCTCAGTGTCTGAAACGCTTCCATCAAGGATTCAGTCTCTCTAAGCCCCGCCTCTCTGAGAGCTGCTCTGCTGTGATTGGTCAGAAAGCAAGCGCTCATTATCATATCTGAATCTCAGCTCTTGACACAAAGTGATATGGACAGTAACGATGGCGTGGGTTTTACTGTATCAATGTCAGTAGAAAACAGCGTCTTCTCCACATGAACAACACCAACCAAACTCTTCCAGTCTCAGATACAACTACAGTGAGTGAGAGACGCTGTTCAGCCAATCATGACCAGAGGCGGGCATTATGCAAATTAGGTACAAGACTGGAATTACTGCCGACTCGTTTCAGTTCAGAATCGCTTCTTTCTTTTAGGAGACAAAACTCCATTTATCTGCACTTTGATCTGTGAAACTTTCGCATTCACAAACAGCTCTATTATACACTACATGAAATATAATAAGCATAATAGGGGTAGTTTAAAGCCACTTTAAATTGACACAATAAAAGTTCCTCATAAACTGGCTTTCAGCAATCCTTGCCAGAAAGTAATCAACACAAATGAGTGGGCACAGTCCCTATTGCACCTACAGTATAGACTGCTCTCCAAATAGTGACCGGATCAATGTTTAAACACATCAGTCAGAGTGAAAGCCAGGCTCTGAACGGGAAAGGCATGTCAGGTCAGAGCACAGAGTCTGGTGCGAACATGAAGAGCTGGCGGCTCACTGTAATTAGTGCTGCCAATCAGCGGGATGTTGTGCACTGATCGCAGGTGAAAGCTCAGCTGATGAAGCAGACGGCTGTAGCCACAGCATGGGACATGGGAGGCGGGAACCAGTGATGTCATGCCTGTCAGAGCCTGTCTGTCAGGAGCCGTCTCTCATCAGAAGACGTTGCACTGCGTTTATTCTAATTACAGTCTGACGGCAGAATTAATGAACTAGCAGCTCTATTGCCACAGTGTCAAGAACGGAAACAAAATGGTACATCTGGGAAAAGGGGAAGCTGAAAAAAACTGGTTAGTTGTTAGTGAGGTTCTTGGTTCCCTTTCATAACAGTCACTTCAAAGCTGCATCTCTAAGGTTCTCTTGGTTCTTTTGGAAAATTTAGTCCTGGTTCACTTAGGCTACATCCAAATCCAATTTTTTTGCATATCCGATTGAAATCCGATCAGATGTAGCAAATTAAGTTAAACTTAAGAACACAATCAGATAATACCAGTTTAGCTCAACCAATGAGCAAGCAATGCTTCATTGTGTTCAGTCTGTGGGGTCAAAGGTCACATTAGCAATTAAAGAGAAAACACTTCAGCAAAACATGCTCAGCTCAAAGTGTGGGAATCATTTTGATCCCAAATCCATTTTACTGTATGAAGAGTGTTTGTGTGTAATATGTCACACTTTATTTTGCTCTCCTCACATCATAAATGAACTATAGTGTCCTGCACACGCTAGAGAAACATTATATTAGTGAATCATGTTTGGTTTGTCTGTACATTCATATGTCTGACCGCTCTGATCGGATTGTTTATGTGACTTTCTCACGCCACGTAAAGCATAAATGTCAGACGTTGTAATAGGAAACATGCTGAACGTCACTGCAGAAACCAGGTTGTGTTGTTGCAAATAGCCGAACGAACAGAATGACAATAGGCTATAAGATAGGCGGAGACATGGTTTTAAAACCGGAGATGACAAAGTTGCTGCTGTTGTCTCATCATAACGCAGTAGTTCAGCGAGATGGATACACAATGTCATGTTGTAAATAAGACATTGCAAACCCCTCCATGCTGCGTTTGTTGTTGTTTTTGCTTGTGCCTACCAACTCAACATGCTGCTTTTTAGGGTCACATCTTGTGACATCACATCCTGTTTTTGATTTGTTGCATGATTTGTTGCATGCCTTTGGTCCATGTGGCATTCATACACTATATTGCCAATATATGTATATTATACACAGGTGTATAAATCAAGCACTAGGCATGCAGGGTTTCCATGGCCGAGCAGCTCATCCAAGCCTTACATCACCAAGAGCAATGCAAAGCGTGGGATGCAGTGGGGTAAAGCACGCCGCCACTGGACTCTAGAGCAGTGAGACGTGTTCTCTGGAGTGACCAATCACGCTTCTCTGTCTGCCAATCCCATGGACGAGTCTGGGTTTGGCGGTTGCCAGGGGAACGGGACTTGCCTGACTGCATTGTGCCAAGTGTAAAGTTTGGTGGAGGGGGGATTATGGGGTGGGGTTGTTTTTCAGGGGTTGGGCTTGGCCCCTTAATGCTTCAGCATACCAAGACATTTTGGACAATTTCATGCTCCCAACTTTGTGGGAACAGTTTGGGGACGGCCCCTTCCTGTCCCAACATGACTGCGCTCCAGTGCACAAAGCGTCGGTCCATAAAGACATGGATGAGCGAGTTTGGTATGGAGGAACTTGACTGGCCTGCACAGAGTCCTGACCTCATCCCGATAGAACACCTTTGGGATGAATTAGAGCGGAGACTGCGAGCCAGGCCTTTCTCGTCCAACATCAGTGCCTGACCTCACAAATGCGCTTCTAGAAGAATGGTCAAAAATTCCCATAAACACACTCCTAAACCTTGTGGAAAGCCTTCCCAGAAGAGCTGAAGCTGTTATAGCTGCAAAGGGTGGGCCAACTCCATATTAAACCCTACGGATTAAGAATGGGATGGCATTAAAGCTCATGTGCATGTAAAGGCAGGCGTCACAAAACTTTTGGCAATATAGTGAATATAGTGTATGTTTAATTAGTTTCATGTACTGTGTACAAAATGTACACTTGTATTTAGAATACCAGAATCTGTTCCTGATGCTTACACTGTTGCTCCAGTCAATTGTTTTTAGATTACTGCCATGAGAAACAGCTTCTTAGTGTATACAAAGGACAGAACTACTTGTATGCTTCTGTCATTCAGACAGTGATTATATGCATGCTTGTGTTATATGTTTACAGTATGTGGCAAAACAGCAAATCACACTGTCAATAATAATTGTAAAACTTGCATGCCATATATTATAGTAATGTAAAAAAACACCAAAAAAACACACAAAATTTAGAAGAGCAAAAAGAAGATTTTTGCAGAATAAATAAACTTCACAAATGCAATATCTCATCTAGAAATAGTGTTGACCTACATAGTAATATGTAATGGGTTCTCTCAGGCAGGTTTTGCACTTATGAGTGCACTGGTTAGTACAATAGTGCACTGGTTGAGCCCTCATAGTCTCATGCAAATTTAGTCAAGTGGAGCAGTGGCGAGGTTTCTAGCTCTTAGTTTTGTAGGCTACTACTGTAAGTAAGATAACAAACTCGCTAAATATTATATAAAAATATATATTTAAAAAAAGAGTTATCTGTCAGAATGTCCAAGCACATTCTGATACAATCACTGTGAAGGTGACCATGGCTGCCTCTGGTCTCTGGTTATTGGTCTGAAAAAAATGCACTTTGGACATATGTTTGGAACCTGGTTATTCTAGCAAAATTTGGAAATGAGGAACTGAATAAAGGTGCCAGAGATGCATCAGGAAGTGTGCTAAACACCGGCCCACCCTCTCTTCCCAGCGCTCGTTCTCATGCTGAACCCTTGCTCTGTTTAGGGAAAATAAGAGAAAACAGTGAGTCAAGCCTCAGTGTTTGGGAGCTGCTGCCTAGACTGTTAATTAAGAAGGATGAATTAAAAACAGCCCTGTCTGGTCCTCCTCCCAAACCCCCGGCCCTTTGAACAACTTCGGCTTTGAAGGTTTTTTGAAAAAGAAATAGGAAGGGGGAAAAAAAGAGCAAAAAATTGGGCATCCCTCTTTTCCACACGCAAAAAAAAAAAAAAAGTTTACAATTTTCCTGGGAACCCATGCTGTTTATTTTTAGATAAAACAGGATTGTTTGTAGTGAAACATCTTCCAGTGCATTCATTCTTATTTAACATGTCAGCACTCATTTGTACATATTTAGACCCTTTATCTGCATTTATCCCTGACAATATTCAAGAATCCGCTGAAAACTCTCTTCCATCAGCATGGAAAAATCTTCCCCAACGCGTTCACTATTCCTTAATCTCTCTCTCTGTTCTGTACTACTCTAAACGATGTCTGAAACTTTGTATTACCAGCACTTCTCATGTGTATTGCCTCTTTATGATGAATGGCTTGTTGTATCTTGTAAAATATTCTAAATGAATAAATGGTAATGCATTTTGTTCTTTCTTTGACTAAGTCTCTATGGGTTCCAAAACTGATTTAAAACACTGTTACCCTGCAATACTACAGCCAAAGCCCTGTTAACCAGCAAGCTGTATCACACCACACGCCAAAGACTACATACTGTGCTTCGCTACGTTTTAGTTCCCACGTCTCTTCAAGTAATGTTTATGTATGAAGCAAACTGGAGGAGCATGCAGAGCCTTAAAGGAAAGGTTAACCCAAAAACTTCATTTTTAGATTTTGTGGATATTTTGAGATTGAAAGGGACTGCAAGCCACCTGAAGCATAACTGTGCCATCATGTGTCATCATGAGGCAACTGACTCCCCCTGACCCGTCGAGGCATGGACTCCACTAGACCCCTAAAGGTGTGCTGTGGCATCTGGCACCAAGATGTTAGCAGCAGATCCTTTAAGTCCTGTAAGTTGTGAGGTGGGGCCTCCATGCAGTGCACTTGCAGAGACTCCACCCACACGCTCTTCTGATTGGCTGTGATGTGTGATTGATTTAGTTACGAGTGCGGTGCGCTTGCAGAGACTCCGCCCACACGCTCTTCTGATTGGCTGTGATTTGTGATTGATTTAGTTACGAGTGCGGTGCGCTTGCAGAGACTCCGCCCACACTCTCTTCTGATTGGCCGTGATTTGTGATTGATTTAGTTGCGAGTGTAGTGTGCTTGCAGAGACTCCGCCCACACGCTCTTCTGATTGGCTGTGATTTGTGATTGATTTAGTTGCGAGTGCATTGCGCTTGCAGAGACTCCGCCCACACGCTCTTCTGATTGGCTGTGATTTGTGATTGATTTAGTTGCGAGTGCATTGCACTTGCAGAGACTTGCAGAGACTCTTCTGATTGGCTATGATTTTGGATTGATTTAGTTACGAGTGCATTGCGCTTGCAGAGACTCCGCCCACATGCTCTTCTGATTGGCTGTGATTTGTGATTGATTTAGTTGCAAGTGAAGTGTGCTTGCAGAGAGACTCCGCCCACACGCTCTTCTGATTGGCTGTGATTTGTGATTGATTTAGTTACGAGTGCAGTGCAGTGCGCTTGCAGAGACTCCGCCCACACGCTCTTCTGATTGGCTGTGATTTGTGATTGATTTAGTTGCGAGTGCAGTGTGCTTGCACAGAGACTCCGCCCACACGCTCTTCTGATTGGCTGTGATTTGTGATTGATTTAGTTGCGAGTGCATTGCACTTGCAGAGACTCCGCCCACACACTCTTCTGATCAGCTGTGATTTGTGATTAATTTAGTTGCGAGTGCATTGCACTTGCAGAGACTCCGCCAACACGCTCTTCTGATTGGCTATGATTTTGGATTGATTTAGTTACGAGTGCATTGCGCTTGCAGAGACTCCGCCCACATGCTCTTCTGATTGGCTGTGATTTGTGATTGATTTAGTTGCAAGTGAAGTGTGCTTGCAGAGAGACTCCGCCCACACGCTCTTCTGATTGGCTGTGATTTATGATTGATTTAGTTACGGGTGCAGTGCGCTTGCAGAGACTCCGCCCACACGGTCTTCTGATTGGCTGTGATTTGTGATTGATTTAGTTGCGAGTGTAGTGTGCTTGCAGAGAGACTCCGCCCACACGCTCTTCTGATTGGCTGTGATTTGTGATTGATTTAGTTGCGAGTGCAGTGTGCTTGCAGAGAGACTCCGCCCACACGGTCTTCTGATTGGCTGTGATTTGTGATTGATTTAGTTGCGAGTGTAGTGTGCTTGCAGAGAGACTCCGCCCACACGCTCTTCTGATTGGCTGTGATTTGTGATTAATTTAGTTGCGAGTGCAGTGCGCTTGCAGAGACTCCGCCCACACGCTCTTCTGATTGGCTGTGATTTGTGATTGATTTAGTTGCGACTGTAGTGTGCTTGCAGAGAGACTCCGCCCACACGCTCTTCTGATTGGCTGTGATTTGTGATTGATTTAGTTGCGAGTGCAGTGCGCTTGCAGAGACTCTGCCCACACGCTCTTCTGATTGGCTGTGATTTGTGATTAATTTAGTTGCGAGTGTAGTGTGTTTGCAGAGAGACTCCGCCCACACGCTCTTCTGATTGGCTTTGATTTGTGATTGATTTAGTTGCAAGTGCAGTGTGCTTGCAGAGACTCCGCCCACACGCTCTTCTGATTGGCTGTGATTTGTGATTGATTTAGTTACTAGTGCAGTGCGCTTGCAGAGACTCCACCCACACGCTCTTCTGATTGGCTGTGATTTGTGATTGATTTAGTTGCAAGTGCAGTGCGCTTGCAGAGACTCCGCCAACACGCTCTTCTGATTGGCTGTGATTTGTGATTGATTTAGTTGCAAGTGCAGTGCGCTTGCAGAGACTCCGCCCACACGCTCTTCTGATTGGCTGTGATTTGTGATTGATTTGGTTGTGAGTGTAGTGCGCTTGCAGAGAGACTCTGCCCACACTCTCTTCTGATTGGCTGTGATTTGTGATTGATTTAGTTACGAGTGCAGTGCGCTTGCAGAGACTCCGCCCACACGCTCTTCTGATTGGCTGTGATTTGTGATTGATTTGATTGTGAGTGTAGTGCGCTTGCAGAGACTCCGCCCACACGCTCTTCTGATTGGCTGTGATTTGTGATTGATTTGGTTGTGAGTGTAGTGCGCTTGCAGAGACTCCGCCCACACGCTCTTCTGATTGGCTGTGATTTGTGATTGATTTAGTTGCAAGTGCAGTGCGCTTGCAGAGACTCCGCCCACACGCTCTTCTGATTGGCTGTGATTTGTGATTGATTTGGTTGTGAGTGTAGTGCGCTTGCAGAGAGACTCTGCCCACACTCTCTTCTGATTGGCTGTGATTTGTGATTGATTTAGTTACGAGTGCAGTGCGCTTGCAGAGACTCCGCCCACACGCTCTTCTGATTGGCTGTGATTTGTGATTGATTTAGTTACGAGTGCAGTGCGCTTGCAGAGACTCCGCCCACACACTCTTCTGATCAGCTGTGATTTGTGATTAATTTAGTTGCGAGTGCATTGCACTTGCAGAGACTCCGCCAACACGCTCTTCTGATTGGCTATGATTTTGGATTGATTTAGTTACGAGTGCATTGCGCTTGCAGAGACTCCGCCCACATGCTCTTCTGATTGGCTGTGATTTGTGATTGATTTAGTTGCAAGTGAAGTGTGCTTGCAGAGAGACTCCGCCCACACGCTCTTCTGATTGGCTGTGATTTATGATTGATTTAGTTACGGGTGCAGTGCGCTTGCAGAGACTCCGCCCACACGGTCTTCTGATTGGCTGTGATTTGTGATTAATTTAGTTGCGAGTGTAGTGTGTTTGCAGAGAGACTCCGCCCACACGCTCTTCTGATTGGCTTTGATTTGTGATTGATTTAGTTGCGAGTGCAGTGTGCTTGCAGAGACTCCGCCCACACGCTCTTCTGATTGGCTGTGATTTGTGATTGATTTAGTTACGAGTGCAGTGCGCTTGCAGAGAGACTCTGCCCACACTCTCTTCTGATTGGCTGTGATTTTTGATTGATTTAGTTGCGAGTGTAGTGTGCTTGCAGAGAGACTCCGCCCACACACTCTTCTGATTGGCTGTGATTTGTGATTGATTTAGTTACGAGTGCAGTGCGCTTGCAGAGACTCCGCCCACACGCTCTTCTGATTGGCTGTGATTTGTAATTGATTTAGTTACGACTGCAGTGCGCTTGCAGAGACTCCGCCCACACGCTCTTCTGATTGGCTGTGATTTGTGATTGATTTGGTTACGAGTGCAGTGCGCTTGCAGAGACTCTGCCCACACTCTCTTCTGATTGGCTGTGATTTGTGATTGATTTAGTTACGAGTGCAGTGCGCTTGCAGAGACTCCGCCCACACGCTCTTCTGATTGGCTGTGATTTGTGATTGATTTGGTTGTGAGTGTAGTGCGCTTGCAGAGACTCCGCCCACACGCTCTTCTGATTGGCTGTGATTTGTGATTTAGTTGCGAGTGCAGTGTGCTTGCAGAGAGACTCCGCCCACACGCTCTTCTGATTGGCTGTGATTTGTGATTGATTTAGTTACGAGTGCAGTGCGCTTGCAGAGAGACTCTGCCCACACTCTCTTCTGATTGGCTGTGATTTTTGATTGATTTAGTTGCGAGTGTAGTGTGCTTGCAGAGAGACTCTGCCCACACACTCTTCTGATTGGCTGTGATTTGTGATTGATTTAGTTGCGATTGAAGTGTGCTTGCAGAGAGACTCTGCCCACACGCTCTTCTGATTGGCTGTGATTTGTGATTGATTTAGTTGCGATTGAAGTGTGCTTGCAGAGAGACTCTGCCCACACGCTCTTCTGATTGGCTGTGATTTGTAATTGATTTAGTTACGACTGCAGTGCGCTTGCAGAGACTCCGCCCACACGCTCTTCTGATTGGCTGTGATTTGTGATTGATTTAGTTGTGAGTGTAGTGCGCTTGCAGAGAGACTCTGCCCACACACTCTTCTGATTGGCTGTGATTTGTGATTGATTTAGTTGTGAGTGTAGTGCGCTTGCAGAGAGACTCTGCCCACACACTCTTCTGATTGGCTGTGATTTGTGATTGATTTAGTTGCGATTGAAGTGTGCTTGCAGAGAGACTCTGCCCACACGCTCTTCTGATTGGCTGTGATTTGTAATTGATTTAGTTACGACTGCAGTGCGCTTGCAGAGACTCCGCCCACACGCTCTTCTGATTGGCTGTGATTTGTGATTGATTTGGTTACGAGTGCAGTGCGCTTGCAGAGACTCTGCCCACACTCTCTTCTGATTGGCTGTGATTTGTGATTGATTTAGTTACGAGTGCAGTGCGCTTGCAGAGACTCCGCCCACACGCTCTTCTGATTGGCTGTGATTTGTGATTGATTTGGTTGTGAGTGTAGTGCGCTTGCAGAGACTCCGCCCACACGCTCTTCTGATTGGCTGTGATTTGTGATTTAGTTGCGAGTGCAGTGTGCTTGCAGAGAGACTCCGCCCACACGCTCTTCTGATTGGCTGTGATTTGTGATTGATTTAGTTACGAGTGCAGTGCGCTTGCAGAGAGACTCTGCCCACACTCTCTTCTGATTGGCTGTGATTTTTGATTGATTTAGTTGCGAGTGTAGTGTGCTTGCAGAGAGACTCTGCCCACACACTCTTCTGATTGGCTGTGATTTGTGATTGATTTAGTTGCGATTGAAGTGTGCTTGCAGAGAGACTCTGCCCACACGCTCTTCTGATTGGCTGTGATTTGTGATTGATTTAGTTACGAGTGCAGTGCGCTTGCAGAGACTCCGCCTACACGCTCTTCTGATTGGCTGTGATTTGTGATTGATTTAGTTGCGAGTGCAGTGTGCTTGCAGAGACTCCGCCCACACGCTCTTCTGATTGGCTGTGATTTGTGATTGATTTAGTTGCGAGTGCAGTGTGCTTGCAGAGAGACTCCGCCCACACGCTCTTCTGATTGGCTGTGATTTGCGATTGATTTAGTTACGAGTGCAGTGCGCTTGCAGAGACTCCGCCCACACGCTCTTCTGATTGGCTATGATTTTGGATTGATTTAGTTACGAGTGCATTGCGCTTGCAGAGATTCCGCCTACATGCTCTTCTGATTGGCTGTGATTTGTGATTGATTTAGTTACGAGTGCGGTGCGCTTGCAGAGACTCCGCCCACACTCTCTTCTGATTGGCCGTGATTTGTGATTGATTTAGTTGCGAGTGTAGTGTGCTTGCAGAGACTCCGCCCACACGCTCTTCTGATTGGCTGTGATTTGTGATTGATTTAGTTACGAGTGCAGTGCGCTTGCAGAGACTCCGCCCACACGCTCTTCTGATTGGCTGTGATTTGTGATTGATTTAGTTACGAGTGCGGTGCGCTTACAGAGACTCCGCCCACATGCTCTTCTGATTGGCTGTGATTTGTGATTGATTTAGTTACGAGTGCGGTGCGCTTGCAGAGACTCCGCCCACACTCTCTTCTGATTGGCCGTGATTTGTGATTGATTTAGTTGCGAGTGTAGTGTGCTTGCAGAGACTCCGCCCACACGCTCTTCTGATTGGCTGTGATTTGTGATTGATTTAGTTGCGAGTGCATTGCGCTTGCAGAGACTCCGCCCACACGCTCTTCTAATTGGCTGTGATTTGTGATTGATTTAGTTGCGAGTGCATTGCACTTGCAGAGACTTGCAGAGACTCTTCTGATTGGCTATGATTTTGGATTGATTTAGTTACGAGTGCATTGCGCTTGCAGAGACTCCGCCCACATGCTCTTCTGATTGGCTGTGATTTGTGATTGATTTAGTTGCGAGTGCAGTGTGCTTGCACAGAGACTCCGCCCACACGCTCTTCTGATTGGCTGTGATTTGTGATTGATTTAGTTGCGAGTGCATTGCACTTGCAGAGACTCCGCCAACACGCTCTTCTGATTGGCTATGATTTTGGATTGATTTAGTTACGAGTGCATTGCGCTTGCAGAGACTACGCCCACATGCTCTTCTGATTGGCTGTGATTTGTGATTGATTTAGTTGCAAGTGAAGTGCGCTTGCAGAGAGACTCCGCCCACACGCTCTTCTGATTGGCTGTGATTTATGATTGATTTAGTTACGGGTGCAGTGCGCTTGCAGAGACTCCGCCCACACGGTCTTCTGATTGGCTGTGATTTGTGATTAATTTAGTTGCGAGTGTAGTGTGTTTGCAGAGAGACTCCGCCCACACGCTCTTCTGATTGGCTTTGATTTGTGATTGATTTAGTTGCGAGTGCAGTGTGCTTGCAGAGACTCCGCCCACACGCTCTTCTGATTGGCTGTGATTTGTGATTGATTTAGTTACTAGTGCAGTGCGCTTGCAGAGACTCCGCCCACACGCTCTTCTGATTGGCTGTGATTTGTGATTGATTTGGTTGTGAGTGTAGTGCGCTTGCAGAGAGACTCCGCCCACACGCTCTTCTGATTGGCTGTGATTTGTGATTGATTTGGTTGTGAGTGTAGTGCGCTTGCAGAGACTCTGCCCACACTCTCTTCTGATTGGCTGTGATTTGTGATTGATTTGGTTGTGAGTGTAGTGCGCTTGCAGAGAGACTCTGCCCACACTCTCTTCTGATTGGCTGTGATTTGTGATTGATTTAGTTGCGAGTGCAGTGTGCTTGCAGAGACTCCGCCCACACGCTCTTCTGATTGGCTGTGATTTGTGATTGATTTGGTTGTGAGTGCAGTGCGCTTGCAGAGACTCCGCCCACACGGTCTTCTGATTGGCTGTGATTTGTGATTAATTTAGTTGCGAGTGTAGTGTGTTTGCAGAGAGACTCCGCCCACATGCTCTTCTGATTGGCTGTGATTTGTGATTGATTTGGTTGTGAGTGCAGTGCGCTTGCAGAGACTCCGCCCACACGGTCTTCTGATTGGCTGTGATTTGTGATTGATTTAGTTACGAGTGCAGTGTGCTTGCACAGAGACTCCGCCCACACGCTCTTCTGATTGGCTGTGATTTGTGATTGATTTAGTTACGAGTGCAGTGCGCTTGCAGAGAGACTCTGCCCACACTCTCTTCTGATTGGCTGTGATTTGTGATTGATTTAGTTGCGAGTGTAGTGTGCTTGCAGAGAGACTCCGCCCACACACTCTTCTGATTGGCTGTGATTTGTGATTGATTTAGTTACGAGTGCAGTGCGCTTGCAGAGACTCCGCCTACACGCTCTTCTGATTGGCTGTGATTTGTGATTGATTTAGTTGCGATTGAAGTGTGCTTGCAGAGAGACTCTGCCCACACGCTCTTCTGATTGGCTGTGATTTGTGATTGATTTAGTTACGAGTGCAGTGCGCTTGCAGAGACTCCGCCCACACGCTCTTCTGATTGGCTGTGATTTGTGATTGATTTAGTTGCGAGTGTAGTGCGCTTGCAGAGAGACTCTGCCCACACTCTCTTCTGATTGGCTGTGATTTGTGATTGATTTAGTTGCGAGTGTAGTGTGCTTGCAGAGAGACTCCGCCCACACACTCTTCTGATTGGCTGTGATTTGTGATTGATTTAGTTACGAGTGCAGTGCGCTTGCAGAGACTCCGCCTACACGCTCTTCTGATTGGCTGTGATTTGTGATTGATTTAGTTGCGAGTGTAGTGTGTTTGCAGAGAGACTCCGCCCACACGCTCTTCTGATTGGCTGTGATTTGTGATTGATTTAGTTGCGAGTGCAGTGTGCTTGCAGAGACTCCGCCCACACGCTCTTCTGATTGGCTGTGATTTGTGATTGATTTAGTTGCGAGTGCAGTGTGCTTGCAGAGAGACTCCGCCCACACGCTCTTCTGATTGGCTGTGATTTGCGATTGATTTAGTTACGAGTGCAGTGCGCTTGCAGAGACTCCGCCCACACGCTCTTCTGATTGGCTGGGATTTTGGATTGATTTAGTTACGAGTGCATTGCGCTTGCAGAGATTCCGCCCACACTCTCTTTTGATTGGCTCGGATTTTGGATTGATTTAGTTACGAGTGCAGTGCGCTTGCAGAGACTCCGCCCACACACTCTTCTGATTGGTTGTGATATTTGATTGATTTTGTAGTTGTGTCGTTTCTGGTGTGGACAGACAAATCTCTTGGAGTCTTATCGCATCACCTCTGTTTAGGACTCGTGTTATTGATAGCATGGCGTAATGTCAGTGCTAATAGATCCTGGTTAAGTGATATTGTGGGTGAATGGTAAATAAATGCACTAAAGTGGTGCAACTGTTCAGTGAATTCCCTTCTGGATGTTTAGTATCTATGCTTCAAAAGACCCCACCTCTCCCCAACCTGCATGATTGACTTATGTTTTAAGTGTTAAGACTCCCCTACTGTACTGTCATCAATCTATACAAACACTTTATTTTATATAAGACATAATCATGTTGTGTAGTTCAGACTGCGCTCTGCAGTGAGTCAAGTCAACGTTTTGAGCTGCCAGGTTCATCATGGAATGCTATTTCTTTTTGGGACTTAAAGTCAAATGTCACGTCCCAGTACATTTTGTGAAAGCAGCGGAGATGACAGACCACACTTGTGATTAAAGGTGAGGTCATAATTTACTCTTT
>CM077213.1:36223002-36235502 GCA_039654625.1 Rhinogobio ventralis | reverse complement strand
CTATGTCACCAGTGTCAAAGATAAATTTCCACTCTGTGACAAACAGAATGGACAATAAAGTATAACTCAACTCAATTCAAATTAATGACAAAATGACACGATACTTAGATTTTATGAGAGTAAGATGTAACTGTCTTAATCATAGACTGTAAAAAAATATGGATGTAGTGTCCGTGACGTCACCCGTAGGATTCTGAAGAGCAGTTTTGAAGCGTAAAGGAGGGACGTCGCTGTCGCCATCTCAGCAGCGCGTCACCGCGCGTCACTCCCGGATAACAGAACATGGGCAAAGAGGCGGGACGTGGGCGGAGCTGAGGTGGCGCAATGACTAACAGACAGCAGACAAATGGCTATCCCCGTTACTCAAGTGGCCACGCCCTTAATTATGCAGAACTTTAAGGCTTTATATAATGTAAACGAATGAGCTATAAAAAATTCACCTCCTCACAGTTGTCATGAAGAGCAAAATTAGCTGTATAGACCAAAACCACAACTTGTCCCAGGCTGTAAACGTGTTTTTCTGCTGTAAAGTTGGGCATTTTAACATGGGGCTCAATGAGATTCTGCTCCCTTCTGGAGCCTGTCTCTAGTGGCCAGGCGATGAACTGCAGTTTAAGTCACTTCCGTGTTGGAGTCGAGAGAAACTGGGGGAGGAACCGCTTGGTCTTAATAGTCAGTCAGTGAGTCATTCATTCAACCGATTCATTCCAACGCTGATTCATTCAGGAATTAAGCAAGTGGCTGTCTATAGGACATTGAATTATTCACTCCAATTCATTTAAAGAATCAGATTCAGTCATGAACAGCGCTGTCCTGCAAGTCAGCCGTGCAACGGTTCTGTGGCTGTATTTTGCAATAGCATTAATTGATTTGATTTCAGCTTCATACCATGTTCAAAACTCATCCCTTTCTTGCTTGCAAGCTCTTTTCGGTTCTGGTTTTCAGTATTTTCATAATGGGTGTTTGCCCAGAGGGATGCGTTTTTAAATGACCCAGCCATGGCCTATGTTGCCCACTTGTTGTGGCAAAAAGCTTTCAGATTTAAGCTATCCCGACTTATCCATCTAAAGTTGCAAATTTAACTTGTGTGCAAAATATTGCATAAAACATTTGGGAATAAAGCACAGTTTCCATCCCATGTGTTCAAGAGAACAACACTTCCTGAGAAATTGGTGCAAAATATTAATAAAAAAAAATGGAAAGTTGCTGCAGTCGGGGAAGATTCTGTGGCTCTTTTTTCCTACATCATAAATGACTTGCATCTCACTCGTCCAAGCTTTAATATTGAACTACAATTCCCTAGAACACACATACCTGGACCGACTGCTGTTACACCTGTCCCGCATTACCCAGACTATTTAAGCCCTGTGTGTTTACTCACTCTTTGCAAAGTTTTGGCTGCAATTCTGAGAGCTGTTATTCCTTTATTGCTCTGCCCGTGTTTGGATTTGTTTTGTATGACTCTTCGCTGCCTGCCTTTCACCCTGTTTGTTTGCCTGGATTATTCCCATTGCTGTTTGCTGCCTGCCCCGATCTTCTGACTGTTATTACCACATTCACTAGAAAAATGCAGTTTTACAGATGCTAGAAACGTGGCTTTCAAATGAGAGATTGGTATCAAAGAGCACACCCAGGTTCCTCACTGACGACGAGGACTTGACAGAGCAGTGAATCAGTTTTTTCTGAATTAAGTTGCAGGAAATTACTAGTCATCCAATTTTTTATATCAGCTATGCATTCCGTTAATCTTGTGAATTGGTAAGTTTCGTCAGGGCGTGAAGAAATATAGAGCTGAGTATCATCAGCATAACAATGAAAACTAACGCCATGCTTCCTAATGATATCTCCCAGTGGTAGCATGTACAGGGTGAAGAGCAACGGTCCTAGCACTGAGCCCTGCGGTACTCCATACTGAACTTGTGATCGGTGTGAGATCTCTTCATTTACTGCTACAAACTGATAACGGTCAGATAAGGAATAAAGTACGCATTTCTTAACATTTATTGCATTAAAATAAAGTAACGAGAGGAATGTCGCCCAGCGTAACAAAGCAAAAGTACATGTTTTCATCAGAAATGTACTTGCGTTAAAGTACCCACATTTAAATCTACTTTTAAAAAAATAAAATAAAATAAATGTAACCTTCACTAATGACATGGAGGTAAAAGCAAGTAATTGATTGTGATTGTTTACTTGATATAACACTAAATGTTAATACTATAATTGTAATAAAATATGTAATCAATTGAAATCACATTTTTTATAGATCATAATATCATTGATCAGTAAAGGTCTTAATTGTTCAACAGTATTATTTCCATCGAGTAAACCTTCTTCCAGTCTCACCACATGGCATCGCTTGATTTCGAGAGGTATTGTGACTGAATTCTGAAGGCTTTGGACTCTGTTTACCATAAAGGGCACTAAATGCTAAGGAGTGAATGCTACTTTTTGTCTTTTTAAAGATCTTTGCCGCTAGCATGTCTCGCATGTATCTGAAAAGACTGGTGATTTTAGACAGTCTAGATGGAGTTATTATGTAAGAGAAAACCTGTCGGAAACGGTATAATATTTAAGGTTTCACAGAGACAAAACTGCAGAAAACATCATTTAAAAAAAGCCACGAAAAAAATCTAATGATGTTATTAGGGCCCGAGCACCGATGGTGTGAGGACCCTTTTGGAATTGCTCAGCCTATTATTATTCTTCTCCCAAATGAATCGCATTTTTGATGGCCTAAACATGCTCGAAAACTCACGAAACTTTGCACACGCGTCAAAAGTGGTGAAAATGTACGTCTGATATGGGTTTCAGAATTAGGCGTGGCTCGATAGCGCCACCTACAACATTTCAACGAAGTGCCCCTCCCGCTACGTTTCACGTACAGGTTTGAAATTCGGTACACACATGTAACAGCCCAATGCCTACAAAAAAGTCTTCTTGTACGAAATCTGAAAACCAACAGGAAGTGAGATATTTTGAATGTTCTTTGCAAAATTGTTGCAAATTTTGCCATTTCCAGACGTTGTACTTTAACAAACTCCTCCTAGAGATTTAATCAGATCATCATCATATTAGCACAGTCTAATCTAAAGGCCTTTGTGATGTTAAATTGCGAAGATCTGACAAATTTTGATGTTTCGCCATGAAACAGGAAACTGTTGTAAGTCAGGAATATAATGTCTGATCTGCCCCAAACTTCACGTTTGATAAGAGTCCTGTCCTGAAGACTCAACATGCCAATATTCAGTTACTCATAGCGCCACCTGCTGGCAGCAGGGAGTGTGGCACATTGAAGTGACTTTGCCATATTTCTCCTATATTTACCCACTTAAATGCATGTCGCCCACTATTCGCTGTTGCCCTAAGGCCACCGGGTGGCGGTGCTCCCGGGTGCGAGGGCCCTTTCATCGCTGCTTGCAGCCTTAATTTTAGATTATTTCTGAGACAAGACATGTTAGGAATTCTACCTACTTCCTGATATTTTGTAATTAAAAAAAGAGCTTATCAAAGAGTGAAAAGTCTGTCATTATTCACTCAGTCACACCTGAATCTTAATTTAGTTTTTAATCTTCCCCTCAGCCATAGTTGTTTGCACTTCCATCATCAGTGTCGGCAGATATCATTGGTTTTTGCATGACTCTGCTTCAAATGTTTAGGAATTCAGAGTCATGAGGACATGACAGCCTCTAGTCCCAGTCTACTATTGGACACACCTGATTTAGTAGGGGAGAGCGGGGCACAACTTTTGACTTCCTCAGTTTGTGTAAATCCACTTGGGGTTCAGAGTATTTATTTTCGACTGTACGCACGAACACGCAAGATGGGAGCGATTTCAGGCTCCCAAAATGCCAGATCCGTCTGGATGAAACGCCAATGCGATACAAAATGTTTACGTATACCACTAAACACGTCTCCGTGTGGACGGGGCCTTTGTTTAATGCAGTGATTCTCAATCCCGGTCCCTGTCTCTCTTATTGAACACACCTGATTCAGATCATCAGCTCACTAGGAGCTGACGGTCCCTACACAGTGTTCCCTACTCCCTACTACTTGTAGTACACTTCACTTTGGAACGTTAATTCGCAGATTTGCACTATGCTGCTGCCTGTAACGTGATCACACACAGACTCCAGAAGCACTTATTAGAAAAGTTTGAGGTGTGATATAAAATACAATACTTTTGTTTGGTATGCATGTGTAAACTCAATAAAAATCCTAAAGCTTTAACTTTTTTAACTTTATTTTATTTTAGCTTCAAGTGCAGGAGTGATATGCAATGAAGTGGTGTATCGATGTTCCCTATGCTGTTAGCAGTGCCCTTTGAACTGAACATGCACGCTTCTTTCGGATTGAAATCTCACTTATGATGGTGGAATACCCTGTGTCCCACTTCACAGGCACTTATGGTCGAAATGAACAAGCCTCTAGATAGTCTAAATACAAGATTTTGAGTGGGCACGAGGAACGAGAACCACTGGTTTAATGCCTTACACCTAAACACAGCTTGAAACATATAATCTTTGACAGGTGCATATCGTTATTTATGAGCTGAGTCTGAGACTAAACATTGCCCAGCATAATGTTATTGAAGGCCCAATCAGGTTCCCTGGGCCGTTGCCCATCATCTTAGACCTTGTGTGATTGGTTCTCCCAGCAGGTGATGAGGGAAAATGATTTCACATCACTCATCCTTACACTGGGGTTGGGTTGACTGTGGTCTGTGGTCATGGTTTCTTTGTTCTCTCCCAGGAAACAGTGAGAGGCAGCGGGCGGTAATGGCCATTCAGCCGGCCCCTGCTGCCCACACTCAAATCACTGAGGCAATTATCTACAATCAAAGGGACCAAAAAAAATCTATTGACACTTCAGTGCCTTGTACAGTGGGAGATTTCACTTCCTTTCAGTCAGGTTCTGTGACTGGGCTTGTCCTCCTTGACTTTGAACCAATCATTGGTGGCTCTTGTAGATAATAAGCACGACGCTGACATAAAGATACTGACAAGTAAAGTATAACATGAGGCAAGGGATTTTTAAAACATTTCTGGCTACTTTTTAGCATGTTACTGTGTGGTTGCAAGGATGTATTGGGTGAATATAAAGGCATCACTATGCAGTGGTTAAGGTGATCTTAGTGGTTTTAACGTGCTCTCTGCCCCGCTCGCACTCACAGGCTGTGTCCAAAATCAACCCCCTATACCCTTAAATAGGGCACTATTTGAGGGGACAGCTATTTGTAGTGGTGTCCGAAACGATAGTGGATGTTATTGAGTGCACTCATTCAATCCCATATGTGACCACAAAACCAGTTATAAGTCGCACGGGCATATTTGTGGCAAAAACCAACAGTACATTGTATGGGTCAAAATTATCGTCATTATTTGTTATTATTATATCATTATTCCTCCCGTAAATATATCAAAAATGTGTTATTAGTAGTAATATGCATTGCTTCATTTGAACAACTTTAAAGGAGATTTTCTCAATATTTAGATATTTTTGTACCCTTTTCAAATATCTCGGCCAAATATTGTCCTGTCCTAACAAACCATACATCAATGAAAGATTATGTATACATCTCAATAAAAAAAAAAATGACCCTGACCCTTATGACTGGTTTTGTGGTCCAGGGTCACATATTGCACCGCAACAACGAGTGTAGAAGGCTAGAGAATACCCATAATGCACTGTGAGAGTCGCGCCGAATGAATTCCCGCATCTGACCAGAAGATCCATCCATTCTCCAAACCATGCTGGTCCAGCGTAATATCATACAGGTATAAATGATTGTTTAATTGATTAAATTGTTTAGTTACAGTTTATACATAGGCCACATCCACACGAAGCCAGAGTTTTCCCTATCCAATCTTTTTTTTTCCGTAAAAAAATTCCGTAAACACGCCGTCGCCTCAAGAAATATCTGCGTAGACGCATATGAAACCACTGAAACAGACTCAAAACGATGTAGTATACATGCCAGACCAGTATGTGGCGCTGTAATTCTGCCACAAAGATACACTAAAAACAGAGAAGAAGACTATAGAAAATAGCGGTTTCAGGCTCCCAAAACGCCGGATCCGTCTGGAAAAAATGCCGATACTATACAAAATGTTACGTATACAGCTAAACGCGTAAACCGTGTGTACAGGGCTATAGTTTCCATGGCAGAGTTCAAGATAAATCTTTTCATTACTACTGGAGCTGCCAGTTTGCTACGTTTCAAATAATTATTAAAACAGCAAGCACAAAATATGAAAAAGCGGCAGTCAGTGTCCGAATTCACTCACTTGTTTTCATTCACTCCTTTAAGTGGACTATATTAGTGGAGTAATGTAGGGAATAGTGAATGAGGGTATAGGGGGCGATTTCGAACACAGCATATGTTTTTCAAGTTTGCTAAAGACCGTTTTAATACTTGTTACAATTACCAGCTGGCGTGCCCTGGATGCCCTCCAGAGGGCACTCCCCTCTTATTCATTGTCATTCTATTTTGGACTACATTTCCCAGAACTCACTGCCCTGATTCATCATCCCTGATTGCTGTCAGCTGTGTATCATTAACCTTGTTAACTCTGCCTATATAAGCCCTGTTTATTCAATGCAAAGTCTTGTATGTGTCACAGCCGCATTTCTGAGCGCTCCTTTGATTATCTGTTCTGGTCTTGGCCCTGTATTCTGGATTTGCCTGTCTCTTTGATTACCCTGTTTACCTGAGTTCCTGCCCTGCCTTTGCGTCTCCAAGCGGTTTGTGACAATACTTCCCTGTATACTCACCTCCAGCTACTTACCAACTCGCGTTTCCTGTGTCATTACGAAAGGGGTTGCAAATGTTTTCTAGGTGGTTTTATAGTACAAATGCTACAATTAGGTTTCGGTTAGGGTTATTAAGGAATTGGATGATTGTGTGCATTAAAAGCCATGACTATATTCACAACACAGCACGCCTCAAGTACCTTATTGCTTTCATAGTTACCATGCAATACAAATATAAGGGTGCACAATAGGATGGAATAAGTCCCACCTTCAAAAAAAAAAAAAAAAAAGTAAATCACTGATTGGCAAAGTCATCATATCACTGTAGCAGCCATTAGAAGCTCCAGTTGCCATAGAAACGGTTAGTGTTCTGAGACGTGCGCTTAGGACGTTGTGATACACAGATCTGTTTGGTGAAGTGGTCATAGCCTTGATTTATCGTAAAATAAAACACGACTACTGACCAATCAGCATCAAGGACCCGTTTTATAAAAAATGCCTGTGCACAACTACTTCTTCAGAATTAATACCCTCAGAGAGCTTAAAGCCGTCTTTGTGTCTTTTTTATATATATAAAACAGTTACTACATATTAAAATATTAAGGATACAAATTATCATTAAAACATTATTTTATTAGCAATTATTAAATTCATTCAAATCCTTCCACTAGACATTACAGAATGTTTCTATGCAACAAAAATAATAATCCACTAGCTCTTTCACTATTGACCCTAACAACGTATTTTTATTTATAGCAAACGCATTCCTTTTCAAAAATGAAAAGGCTGCGACAACAGTTGAAAGTAACCTAGTATTGTTAGACCCTTTCTGTGAAGGATAAAAGCATTTGACCCTCAGTCGATAGACTGGCCAGAAATAGCTCTTTTTCTCTGAGCAACAATTCTTGAGATATTGAAGCTGATGGAGAAATGGAACATGGTCAATACAACAGCGCCACTTGAACAGAAGACGAGTAGTTTTGTTCTGCTGAGATCTATAAGGGACAACTAAAGTATAGTGTTATCTTGTTATTGTGTTGTTGTTGTTTTCTCCAAGTAAGGAACGTTCCACTTCCTTTTCAGTCTTCCAATTTAGCTTACATTAAAGTTTATTCATTTAGCAGACACAAGGAAATTACAAGTAATTTGGCATTTGAACCAACAATATTCAGTTTAACCCCTTACCAGACCCCCCCCCACCCCTCCATTTTGGCAAGTGGTTCACTTCATACGGCCTTTATTAACCCCCGGAGCCGTGTGGAGCACTTTTATAATGGGTGGATGCACTTTTTTTGAACTTCAAAATTTGGACTGCTATTCACTGCCATTATAGAGCTTGGAAGAGCCAGGTCACTTTTTAATATAACTCTGATTTTATTCGTCTGAAAGAAGAATGTCATATACACCTAGGATGGCTTGAGGTGGAGTAAATAATTTTATTTTTGGGTGAGCTATCCCTTCAATGTCTCCACTGCTAAAATGACAACACAATCAACAATTCTTTTGACTTCCACATGCTTTCAATACTTATCTAAATTACGGCATATGCTTTCAATGCAAAATGCTGAACAGTTAGTTCATGCGTTCATGACCTCAAGGCTAGATTATTGTAATGCTCTACTGGGTGGTTGCCCTGCTCGCTTAATAAATAAACTGCAGCTGGTCCAAAACGCAGCAGCTCGAGTTCTTACTAGAACCAGGAAGTATGACCATATTAGCCCGGTTCTGTCAACACTGCACTGGCTCCCTATTAAACATCGCATACATTTTAAAATCTTGCTAATTACTTACAAAGCACTAAATGGTTTAGCTCCCCAGTACTTGCGCGAGCTCTTAACGCATTATACTCCATCACGTCTATTGCGGTCTCAAAACTCTGGCCAGTTGATAATACCTAGAATATCAAAATCAACTGCAGGCGGTCGATCCTTTTCCTATTTAGCACCCAAACTCTGGAACAGCCTTCCTAGCATTGTTCGGGAAGCAGACACACTCTGTCAGTTTAAATCTAGACTAAAAACACATCTCTTTACTATGGCATACACACAGAACATTATCAATTTATATTATTCAAATCAGTTAAATGATTGTTAGGCTGCATTAACTAGGTCAGCCGGAACCGGGAACACTTCCCATAACACCTGATGTACTCGTTACATCATAAGAAGAATGGCATCTACGCTAATGTTAGTCTCTCTGTTTATCCCGAGGTTTACTGCAGTCGGCCGGATCCGGGCCGTATCCAGATCAGATGGTGGACCTGCGCCTGGACATTACCAACTCATCCCTGAAGTGTCTGCAGAGACCGTGTCAACTAGACTCTCCCCTAGACTTTCCCTCTGTACAGATAAATACTACTATATTGCATGCCAGACAAGAAATTTGTCGGTCATTTTGTAAAGAAAAACTATGCGCATGCGCACATACGTATTCAAACGTACTTGCCTATAGACTAAACACGTATTACGCATGTGCATGCCGTCACTGTTCTTTAGTTGAAAATTGTGACGAACTAGAAGTTGTCACCTAAATGTTTATATGATGTTGTCCACCGGAGGGCGATGTGGGACGAGAGAACTGACGATTATCAAGCACAGAAATAAAAGGAAAGTGAGAGGTAGAGGAGAGGCCTTATACACCTTACCACCCTGAACACGTTAATTCCTGAAGCTAAAAAGATGGGAAAATGGACTAACACTGGAGGTTCAGGACGGTGATTGAGTCCTGACTCACTGCAGTTTGCTCAGGATCAGTGCTGGCAGCAAAACGAGAGATGGCGAACGGCTGACTTGAATTTCCCGGTTTTCCATTACTGCTGACCCTGGGACAGACCGAACATCACAAACAAGTATTTCTCTGGTTATTATTTTGAGAGTGTCTGATTAGTTCCTGTTCCTGGTGTTGTGGAAGCGTGTTGAGTCCGGATAGTTACACTGAATCCTTGAACAGTGAGAGACTCTGAACGTTTGAATTGTGAACGAATCATTGATTGTTTGAACTGAGTCACTGAATCCTTGAACAGTGAAAAAGCGTTTTTTTTGTATAGCCTACTGCTTAATGGTCATTAATCTTGGTCTGAATGAATCCGGTTTAGGAGAGAAAAGTGTTAGCGTATTTAAAGCATTTGAAGTCAATTGGTTTTTGAAATGAATTTTTTTTTGTTTGTTTGTTTTTGGGGTTTTTTCTCTATATTGTGTTTGGCCGTGATGGGAGCAGAGTGAAATGAATACAAAACACTGCAATGAGAACTGGTTTATTGTCGTCTGCTATTTTGTTGCTTTAGCTCAACAGGGTTCATATGTTAAGGAATGACACACAGAGTCTTATGTAGGGTTGACATTAATATTATAACATTTTTACTTATAAGTTGGCACCCCAAAACCCAGTCAATCTGCTACAAAATGGTATCATGTAAGTGGCCCCAAAGTAAATAACTAAAACGAAAGAAAATGAATCAATCGAAAACTTACTTTAGCTGGACAATAACTTTTTTCTAGAGCTGCTGTACAGCCAAAACAATAGTCTGTTAGTTTGTTGCTCACGGTCAGCCTCAAATTCCATCCCAAATGTTATAACAATTACTGCTGATACACTAAAAGGAGGCCTTTTATGTGCTTTTTAGACTAGTGTGCATTTTGTGTTTGTGCATTTTAGTCTAGAATATTCTTTTTTAGGGTATAAAACCCACAACTGACACACAACTCTCAGCACAATTTGAGTGTACATCAGAACTGACAGGTCAATCTGCAAACTCTAACAAATAAGGAAATAAATTGCTACCCAGTGCGCAGTCTGGTTACACTATACACATTCAAATGGTCTTTAAAAATGATGACAACTGATGGACAGGGGCAAACAAACCATCATTTCTCCATCAGTATCAATATCAAACTCTCCAGCTAAACGCATCACTGCCTCTAAATAATATAAGGTACACAAATTATGATTCAACAGTAATAACTTGGTGGAAACTATGTTTAGTGGTGAACTTAAACAAAACAATCATGTCCCTTATTACAGAGGTGAAGAATCGTGTTGAGATGTCTCAACCTCCAGTGGAGGAGACCCGGTATATTAGTCTCAAATGTCACTGTCATTTCAATGAAACTGAAAAATGAACAAATGCAATAAAATGGAAAGAGTATAACGGGAATCGCTGCATCTGCTGAATCATGTGAAAGTTTAAGGACATTTATTTATATTGCCTTTATACAATACAGATTGTTTTCACAGTAACATTACCATTATCAATTATGAAAACTCAGTTTCAGCTGTAAAGCAACTCTAAAAAGACTAGTGTCATTATTAAATTCAATGTTCAATTCAATAACTGTGTCGAGGCTGCAAAGTATTTTAAGTATCTAAATAAAATAAAAATAAAAATAATGCTACAAGTCAATTTAGGCCTCACAACATTATAATGTACAGTACATAAAAAACAGATATTCATTTTTCAGATTTGCTAAATATTGCATATATCAGTGTTAATACATTTCAATGTTTTTGAAGATTAATGTAGTGAGCAAAAAAGGCCATCTGCATGTAAAAATAGGGCAAATTAGAATGCACAAAAAGATGAATAATCTAATATCGACCAATAACCCAGTACTGCATTGCTAAAAATGAAGCCCCCAAAAAATTAACTGTAGAAGTTGTACATGTTCATTTTTAAATAAAAATGAATACGTTCAAAACTAATTAAAAGGTTACAAACAAATGCAGGATTGATAAAAGGTACATTACAATGGCTACATGTATGATTAATTATGTTTAATGATTTGTGGACAAGTTCATATTGAATTATCTAACAACTAAAAAGCCTTTGTGCATTGTGGACCGTGCTTGATTCAAATGCTTTGAGGTCTCTTTAAACAGATCTTTAGCGTCTATTTGAGCAGTGCCAACCAAGGTACAAATGCCTGCCTTCACAACAACCACAACTAATTGAAATTCACAAAATATGTCAGGAGCTCTTCAGCCCAGATTTCATGGAACATATACCATGTGCCATATACCACGAGAGTTTCCTGGAAAACTATTCTTTTTCTCAGGCAGATAAACAAGGGGTTATTTAGCCCCTGATGGAGGAGCATAATGTTTCATGCATGGGAAAAGCTACATTTGTCAGTGCCACTGTGCTTTTCTTCCTCAGATAATTGTGCTCCATTATGTTACTTGCACAGCAGAGGATCTCCTCGACAAAATAACATTCCTCTACATGGGTTTAAGTTGTAAAGAACTGAAAGCGATGGAAACTCATGCTGACTGACCGAATGACAGACACTTTATTGATCCCATGTGTGGAACTGGGGTGCAGCCAAACAATCACCACAATACCACAAATAATACAGCAAATTAGAAAATACATAATGAAAGAAAATCTGTATTAAGTGGCAGCGCCACGATTGTTCACAAAATGAAAATAAGCAAAATGTATTTAAAATCAAATACTGAAATACACTATATTGCCAAAAGTTTTGTGACGCCCCTCCAGTTCAGGTGTTCAATCCCTTCATGGCCACAGGTGTATAAATCAAGCACTAGGCATGCAGACGCTTCTACAAACATTAGTGAAAGAATGGGTCGCTCTCAGGAGCTCAGTGAACTCAAGCGTGGTACCGTGATAGGTTGCCACCTGTGCAATAAGTCCATTCCTGACATTTCCTCACTACTAAATATTCCACGCTCAACTGCTAGTGGGATTATAACAAAGTGGAAGCAATTGGGAACAACAGCAACTCAGCCAC
>CM077213.1:36185502-36213002 GCA_039654625.1 Rhinogobio ventralis | reverse complement strand
AGATGCTGTGATGCCATTGGTCCGCTGGTTAGGCCAGTTATCCAATCACAGCCTCTGCTGCGGCAAAGACAACTGAGGTTTTTGTTGTGCATCGAAGGATTTATTCAGTTAATGCGTTTCCATCATAGTTTATGTGTGTCTTCTTATTGGATAAAATTATTATCTGCCTCAATTGAGCTTGTATGTTTTTTAGGCACATTTTTCGAATTTATCTGCATCTTGGCATTTCCATCTAGGATTTTTTATGTGAAAAAAAAATAGGTAGAAACACAGCTACTGGCAGTCTTTGTAAAGGTGGCCTAAAGGGGTCCTTTTTCCTTTTCCTTGAGCTTTTGACATATAAGAGGTCCTCATACTATAAGAAAATCTTGTAAGTTTCAGAACTGAAAACTCCCTTGTTAGTCCAAAAACAGCTTTTATTGTAACCAAGCCCAGAGAACGACTCGTTGCCTATAATAGATGGTGAAAGACCGCCTCTGCAGAAGATGATCAACGCCCACTTCATCATCACAACTTTGGCCCCGCCCACTGGAGTGTTAGTGAGATGACGAGGAGAGACAAACAGACTAAAAATAACATTACCTTCCGAAGGATCCTAATGCTAGGAATGTGCTTATTTATTTTCATCAATGTGAATGTCTCAGTTGAGCATTATTTATTTGTGTTCGCTACATTTCACTGTGGATTCTTTGGGAAATCAGTCGCAATTTCGGCGCAGGCTTTGTAAACAGACTTTTACGATATGGATTTGACAGTAATGCCACAACATGTGAGTAACCGTGTTAATTCTAATGCCTGATCTGAGACCAGTGATTTCTGATATGTACAGTACAGTCAGATGTTCTTTGTCTGTGTGTCAGGAAATCAAACCAGTGACTAAACGCTCAACTTCACATTGTTTCTCTTAGTAGGATGAAAATAATCTGTTATTTAAACTGTGATTAAATTATATATAGAAAGCGATCAAAGAAGGCTCCCTTCAATCGCTGGAGCTGTCAATCAAACAGAGTGAGTTTATCAGTGACTGAGTTCTGGACTCGCACCAAAACTCCCGTAATAATCAACCAATCTCTTATTTATATTGTGTTTGCACTGTTATGATGAACGCTTTCGTTAGTGTGCAGAAATCCCCCTTCAAACAGCGTTCAAATCAGAGGCTACTGATAAAGATGATTCTGTGAAGTAAATACTACAGAAAAAAACAAATGTAATTTCTACTTGAAAAAGTAAATTCTATATTAGTACTCAATTCAAGCTTGTAGAAATTAAAGCGTAAATATCAACGTTATAAAATTCAGTAAAACTACTCAACTTTTCTGATACTGGTGTTCCCATCATGCACTGGGGCTTGAATAATTAATGAGGTTGATTTTTCGCTGTTTTCCATCCGTTTCATCATTGCTTCTGTTGTTAGGTTTACTAACTTGCCATTTTCTGACATTTGGAGTTCATTTTCTACTAAAAATTAAATAAAATACTGAGTAAAAATACTCAAAAACGATCCATCAAATGTTACCGTCATTGTGTAGCAAGTATTGAGGTCTCTGAGTTCAGGTGCTGCGTTACTACTATTATGTCGATATGGTGTCTAAACAATATCTATTGTATTATTTACTTTGTTTCTAAGTAAAACATACACTTTAAAAGCATGGTTTAATTGTTATATTGTTTGAGTAAAAAGTATTTCAAAGGCAAGTTCAACTAAGTAGAAATTACTCTTTCACTGGCCAAGTTAAAATATACTTATTTTCTTTATTTAATTAGAGTTTACTTAATTCCATAAAATTTGCTGAGAAAAAAAAAGTTGTCAATTTTTACTTGTTTTTTTTTCAGTGTAAAATCAGGGTAGGAAAAAAATGTCATTTTTATTTCTACATTATGACAATTTTTGATGTAAAAATCATACTAACATTATAAGTGCACCCCAGGAAACATAAAACAATACAGTTCATGACCCCTTTAAAGGGACAGTTTACAAAATGGCAAGTGTAGTCAACGCATCAAACATGAAAAATCAAAAAAATTAATAACATCACAGATATAAGTAGTTATATATGTAGGGTGAATGTCATAGTAAGCTTTTAAAAATTAGTTACATTTGTCGTTGTTGACACAGACAATGTGACGTTGTGTGTCGACGGAACTGGTGGACTGAGGGGCCACGGTGGAGATGAGGGAGGTAGGAGCCAAGGTGGAGCTACTGGCACGACGGGCTGAGGCAGAGTCCAAGTCGTGGAGGTTGGAGGTGGAGACCGGGAATCCCTGGACCCCAATGGAGCTGGAGACTGGCTGACCCATGGTGAGCCCACACCTCCCATAGTGGGCTGAGGGTGAGCAGAGGGGCTGACAGGCAGAAGCGGAAACGGGGATAAGGTGTGGATGATGGGAGGAGGTGGGAGAGGGAGGCTGGGTGGGAGGCGGAGTCCACTCTAGATTGGAGACGGGAGCTGGTTTAGTCCAGAAGTCGATTAGCCAGACGTCCAATGCGGGCTCAGGCTTGGGCACTGGAATGGTGGCGGTAGCCATTTTGGCCAGAGTCAATGGCTCTGGCGTGGCGGCAGCCATCTTGGCCAGAGACAAGGGCTCTGGCGTGGTGGCAGCCATCTCTGCAGTGGGTGTGGGCACTGGGTCTAGCTTTGGGGTGGTGATGGATGGTAAGTGGGGCTGGACGCTGGCGGTGGGATCCTCTTCTACCTCACCCACTGTGAAAGAAGATCCTTCCACCCATAAGGCAAAGTTGATATACTCAGCCAGCGTCCAGCAGGAGTTTCCTATCGGCATCACCATCCGGCTCTCTTCGTCGAGTCCGACCCAGAACCCCTCCATGAGCGTGATGTCACTGCAGGTGGCACGATAGCAGAAGCCCAGAAACTCCTCCACATACTCATCCATGTCTCTGCCACTTTGAAAAATAAAAATTGTAGCCCCTGAGGTCCAGAGAAGATTCCCCATTGGGGCTACATTTATGGAGGCAATCTCCATTCTTTCGGGGTCCGGTCTTCAGTCACAGTGTGTGCAGGCAGGAAGGCAAGGACAGGTAAATATAATACTCAAATGACGTTTAATGAAATAGGACACTCAGGTGAGCCATACAGCTTGGTAGCATCACACACAGTACATAGACAAGACCGGACACAGACTGAAGGAAACAGGGGAACTAAGTAGCAAACAGCAACGAGTTAATTGACAAGACTCAGCTGAACAGAACTAAACTAATGAGGGTAACCATGGGGACCGATGAGTGGCGGGAAACTGAACAAAGAAACGTGACAAATGACAACACACCGAAACAGGATGTGATAGACAATCACAGATCATAGTTTGCATTATTGACTAATTTTTGTTTTGTTTTAGAGACACTATTTTAATTAAGCACTTGAACGTTTCTTCAAAAGTTTTGCTGTTGCATATCTGGTACAGGACAAAATGATTTCGATTTGGACCAGTGTTGGCCGATATTTAACACAGAGAAAGGATGTGTGTAGGTGGCATACTCTATATGACAATATTTATAGAAAGACTGGTGTAGTATTTTAATTTATTTGATTTAAATGCCTTTACGGGAATAATGCTATACAGGTGCTGGTCATATAATTAGAATATCATCAAAAAGTTGATTTATTTCACTAATTCCATTCAAAAAGTGAAACTTGTATATTATATTCATTCATTGCACACAGACTGATATATTTCAAATGTTTATTTCTTTTAATTTTGATGATTATAACTGACAACTAAGGAAAATCCCAAATTCAGTATCTCAGAAAATTGGAATATTGTGAAAAGGTTGAATATTGAAGACACCTGGTGCCACACTCTAATCGGCTAATTAACTCAAAACACCTGCAAAGGCCTTTAAATGGTCTCTCAGTCTAGTTCTGTAGGCTACACAATCATGGGGAAGACTGCTGACTTGACAGTTGTCCAAAAGACGACCATTGACACCTTACCCAAGGAGGGCAAGACACAAAAGGTCATTGCAAAAGAGGCTGGCTGTTCACAGAGCTCTGTGTCAAAGCACATTAATAGAGAGGCGAAGGGAAGGAAAAGATGTGGTAGAAAAAAAGTGTACAAGCAATAGGGATAACCACACCCTGGAGAGGATTGTGAAACAAAACCCATTCAAAAATGTGGGGGAGATTCACAAAGAGTGGACTGCAGCTGGAGTCAGTGCTTCAAGAACCACTACGCACAGACGTATGCAAGACATGGGTTTCAGCTGTCGCATTCCTTGTGTCAAGCCACTCTTGAACAACAGACAGCGTCAGAAGCGTCTCGCCTGGGCTAAAGACAAAAAGGACTGGACTGCTGCTGAGTGGTCCAAAGTTATGTTCTCTGATGAAAGTAAATTTTGCATTTCCTTTGGAAATCAGGGTCCCAGAGTCTGGAGGAAGAGAGGAGAGGCACACAATCCACGTTGCTTGAGATCCAGTGTAAAGTTTCCACAGTCAGTGATGGTTTGGGGTGCCATGTCATCTGCTGGTGTTGGTTCACTGTGTTTTCTGAAGTCCAAGGTCAACGCAGCCGTATACCAGGAAGTTTTAGAGCACTTCATGCTTCCTGCTGCTGACCAACTTTATGGAGATGCAGATTTCATTTTCCAACAGGACTTGGCACCTGCACACAGTGCCAAAGCAACCAGTAGCTGGTTTAAGGACCATGATATCCCTGTTCTTAATTGGCCAGCAAACTCGCCTGACCTTAACCCCATAGAAAATCTATGGGGTATTGTGAAGAGGAAGATGCGATATGCCAGACCCAACAATGCAGAAGAGCTGAAGGTCACTATCAGAGCAACCTGGGCTCTCATAACACCTGAGCAGTGCCACAGACTGATCGACTCCATGCCACGCCGCATTGCTGCAGTAATTCAGGCAAAAGGAGCCCCAACTAAGTATTGAGTGCTGTACATGCTCATACTTTTCATGTTCATACTTTTCAGTTAGCCAAGATTTCTAAAAATCCTTTCTTTGTATTGGTCTTAAGTAATATTCTAATTTTCTGAGATACTGAATTTGGGATTTTCCTTAGTTGTCAGTTATAATCATCAAAATTAAAAGAAATAAACATTTGAAATATATCAGTCGGTGTGTAATGAATGAATACAATATACAAGTTTCACTTTGAATGGAATTAGTGAAATATATCAACTTTTTGATGATATTCTAATTATATGACCAGCACCTGTAGATATGCATAATGACGTGTACCACAAACCATGACACAAACTGAACCGTGAGAAAATTAAAAAACTTAAAAGACATGACTAGACTATTTAAACACTGAAACGTCATGTGACTACAGAAGAAAGGAGACAATGTGCATGAGTAACATGATCACTGTCTGGAACATGATCACTGCTTTATCGTTAGAAATATCTTTAGAATATGGAGAAACGGAAAGAAATGACACAACAAAGGCCATCTCAATAAGCCAAGGATCTCACAGCATATGAAACAAACACACACGGGAATAAATCAGCAATTGGCAAAGTTGGCAATTGCATCAATCTACATAGTAATGCAATCAGCAAGAGTATCACATGGCTATTTTGAATGAGGAGGCCCAAAATAACTCAGACAAGCTGAGCCTTTTGCAAGGACTCAATGCTAATGGTACTTCATTTTAAATTTAAATATCAGCTTAGATGATGTTATTTATGGAGTTTCAGTGCTTCCATTATGCTACCGACTTTCCAATATTTTGACATTATTCTAAATTTAGTGTGCAGCATGCGCTGCTGAAACTGCAAGATATTCTGTTGTTTCAAGCTGAAATCAGTTCTCGGTTCAGAATGATCTATTTGCAACCACACAGCAGCATCTTAGATGAGGAGATGAAACGATAAAAGAACGGCCATTGGCTCCATGTTATCAATGCCAAGAAATGGTTTGACACTCTTTAGAAATGCTATCCGTTCTGAAGAAGGACTTTTTAAATCATTTTATATTTGCATATATCTCAGTGAAAACACTGTGTGTGTACGTCTAAACGCAGCATATTTATTTAGGCATTAGCGTCAAGCGTCTTTTGCATAACGTAATGATGTTGCTGCCAGTTGCCCGAAGCAGCTAATTTCCGCTCCGCTTTGCCTTGCGTGACCTCCCTCGTAAATCATTATGCTAATGTGTAGCGCCATGCGCTTTTTGTCCCGGCTTGAGCATAATTAACCAGACACACACTGATGCTAAGAAGTCTCAAAAGAGGGCACACTACGATGGCTGAGGGGTGACAGAGGAAGGGGGTTTGGGTGAAAAGGGAAGCAGGGGTGGAAACAGCGGCGAAATTCAAGCCAGCAGCGCTAGTCATCAGATTATCTATCTGTGGCGGTCGGAGAACTACACTCACCTAAAGGATTATTAGGAACACCTGTTCAATTTCTCATTAATGCAATTATCTAATCAACCAATCACATGGCAGTTGCTTCAATGCATTTAGGGGTGTGGTCCTGGTCAAGACAATCTCCTGAACTCCAAACTGAATGTCAGAATGGGAAAGAAAGGTGATTTAAGCAATTTTGAGCGTGGCATGGTTGTTGGTGCCAGACGGGCCGGTCTGAGTATTTCACAATCTGCTCAGTTACTGGGATTTTCACGCACAACCATTTCTAGAGTTTACAAAGAATGGTGTGAAAAGGGAAAAACATCCAGTATGCGGCAGTCCTGTGGGCGAAAATGCCTTGTTGATGCTAGAGGTCAGAGGAGAATGGGCCGACTGATTCAAGCTGATAGAAGAGCAACTTTGACTGAAATAACCACTCGTTACAACCGAGGTATGCAGCAAAGCATTTGTGAAGCCACAACACGCACAACCTTGAGGCGGATGGGCTACAACAGCAGAAGACCCCACCGGGTACCACTCATCTCCACTACAAATAGGAAAAAGAGGCTACAATTTGCACGAGCTCACCAAAATTGGACAGTTGAAGACTGGAAAAATGTTGCCTGGTCTGATGAGTCTGGATTTCTGTTGAGACATTCAGATGGTAGAGTCAGAATTTGGCGTAAACAGAATGAGAACATGGATCCATCATGCCTTGTTACCACTGTGCAGGCTGGTGGTGGTGGTGTAATGGTGTGGGGGATGTTTTCTTGGCACACTTTAGGCCCCTTAGTGCCAATTGGGCATCGTTTAAATGCCACGGCCTACCTGAGCATTGTTTCTGACCATGTCCATCCCTTTATGACCACCATGTACCCATCCTCTGATGGCTACTTCCAGCAGGATAATGCACCATGTCACAAAGCTCCAATCATTTCAAATTGGTTTCTTGAACATGACAATGAGTTCACTGTACTAAAATGGCCCCCACAGTCACCAGATCTCAACCCAATAGAGCATCTTTGGGATGTGGTGGAACGGGAGCTTCGTGCCCTGGATGTGCATCCCACAAATCTCCATCAACTGCAAGATGCTATCCTATCAATATAGGCCAACATTTCTAAAGAATGCTTTCAGCACCTTGTTGAATCAATGCCACGTAGAATTAAGGCAGTTCTGAAGGCGAAAGGGGGTCAAACACAGTATTAGTATGGTGTTCCTAATAATCCTTTAGGTGAGTGTATATTAAAGCACTGAGTAGGCATGAATGTAGTGTAATATAACTAATAATAGTTTTATCAATAACGTTTTGTGTGCTTTGGCCATTCCTAGGAGATTCCTTCTCACGTCTCACGTCATCTTCTGTTCTCTAAATATATCATGGTTCCCTCCTTCAGCGGGTATAAGAGTTTTATTGTCCACCTTAATCATCGAATAGCTTAGTAAAGGAATAGCACACCTCTTATCATCAAGATGCAATTGACCATTTTTTATTGTAAATTGTTTAAAATGCCATTTTTTTTGACAAATTACTAATTTTTAAGGTGTCATTGTTACAATAAGTACTGCGTAGTATTAATTAACAACATGTACTTACTAAAGGGTTAGGGTATGGTTGAGGGTTAGTTGCATGTAATTATGCATAAGTTATTGTTATTACTGTGGTAAATACATGTAATATATGCAACAAGGACACTGTAAAATAAAGTGTTACCCTAACTTCTTAAAACTACAAACACTATAGTGTTTCATACAAGATCTGTTAATTTACCCATCTTATGCTTTTTTATTATTATTTTACTTTTCCTTTAGTGTGTTATATAGCTGTTTGTGCATGTAAACAATCTCCAAAGTTACGTTAAGTTATGCTTCATTTGTACTCCTGCCATCATTTCCGTGACGTCATCGTCAAGCACACGATCACAAAGGATAACTTTAATAGTAAATTCCACTAAGAACATGTAGGAGAATCACAGGGAAGAAGATCAGGAAATAACCACGCTTAACATAAACAATACGGGACAATGAAGCAAAGGAACTGATGGCTTAAATACAAGGGAGAATCAACTGAACAGAAACAGGTGCACAGAACTAATTAACAACCAAAGAGACTAACTAGGGAACACAGGCAAACCAGAGCA
Organism: Rhinogobio ventralis; assembly: GCA_039654625.1. Classification (NCBI taxonomy): domain Eukaryota; kingdom Metazoa; phylum Chordata; class Actinopteri; order Cypriniformes; family Gobionidae; genus Rhinogobio; species Rhinogobio ventralis. Next base: position 36,204,540 of record CM077213.1, on the reverse strand, counting down.
GGGAAAACAGAACCAAAACAAAAATGTCTTTTATTTTGTTTTAGTCAAGGTTCCTGGATTTGTCATGTGTTTCCCTTGCCCTCATGTGATCATGTCATGTGCCTCCCTTGTCTACTGTGTCTTGTTCTGATTGGTTCCCTTATTTCATGTGCTGTGTTCTGACTGGTTCCCTTGATTCTATCACAACTGCGTTCTGATTGGTTCCCCTGTTCCATGTGCCATGTTCTGATTGGTTTCCTTGTTTTGTGTGCCGTGTTCTGATTGGTTCCTTTGTTTCATGTGCCGTGTTCTGATTGGTTCCCTTGTTTCATGTGCAGTGTTCTTATTTGTTTCCTTTATTTCGTGTGTCGTGTTATGATTGGTTCCCTTGTTTCATGTGCAGTGTTCTGATTGGTTCCCCTGTTCCATGTGCTGTGTTCTGATTGGTTCCCTTGTTTCGTGTGCTGTGTTCTGATTGGTTCCCTTGTTTCATGTGCCGTTTTCTGATTGGTTCCCTTGTTTCATGTGCAGTGTTCTTATTTGTTTCCTTTATTTCGTGTGCTATGTTCTGATTGGTTGCCTTGTTTCGTGTGCTGTGTTCTGATTGGTTCCCCTGTTCCATGTGCTGTGTTCTGATTGGTTGCCTTGTTTCGTGTGCTGTGTTCTGATTGGTTCCCTTGTTTCATGTGCCGTTTTCTGATTGGTTCCCTTGTTTCGTGTGCCGTGTTCTGATTGGTTCCCTTGTTTCATGTGCCGTTTTCTGATTGGTTCCCTTGTTTCATGTGCAGTGTTCTTATTTGTTTCCTTTATTTCGTGTGCTGTGTTCTGATTGGTTCCCTTGTTTCATGTGCCGTTTTCTGATTGGTTCCCTTGTTTCGTGTGTCGTGTTCTGATTGGTTCCCTTGTTTCGTGTGCCATGTTCTGATTGGTTCCCTTGTTTCATGTGCCATTTCTGATTGGTTCCCTTGTTTCATGTGCCATTTCTGATTGTTTCCCTTGTTTCATGTGCAGTGTTCTTATTTGTTTCCTTTATTTTGTGTGCCATGTTATGATTAGTTCCCTTGTTTCATGTGCAGTGTTCTGATTGTTTCCCTTATTCCGTGTGCCGTGTTATGATTGGTTCCCTTGTTTTGTGTGCTGTGTTCTGATTAGTTCCCTTGTTTCATTAGTTTTGTTTGTTCATTTGTTGTGTTAATCATGTGTTCCCATGTATCATGTACTGTATTTAAGCCCTCATGTTTGCCTTGTCTAGAGGTTGTGTATTAAGGTACGTATGCTGTTCCATGTTTCCATGCGCCACGTCTTTTCTTAGTCAAGTGTTTTTTCATAGTTTGTTTCATGTTTTGGATTTTGTTTATACTTTGTCATATTTTTGACCAGTTTATTTGGTGTTTTTGTGCATCCAGTAATGGATGACACTGCTGTGCAATTATTGTATCTTCTTATTTTTTTTATTAAAATTTGTTTGTAATCTAATGTCCTTTTTTGTCCATTTATGCATGAACAGTCCAGCTATGTGTTGTCTTCAGTATGTTTAATTAATTTTTGTCATAGCAGGGTAATTAATTGACTACAGTGGAATTAATTAAGAGTTACACTGGAGTAGAACACAGACTGTAAAACTTAAGTTCATGTTTGATTGCACAGGAAGTGTTAAGTACGGATGCAGTATTAAGACACTAATAGATTAAGTGCTTAATTATTTCTGGCACACAGCCTCAAGAGAACTTCACTAGACCACTGTTTTGTTAAAGCTACATAACTTTTACTTTGACAAACTCTCAAATGTCATTGTAAAATGTAATGTCTCTTTTTTTTGACTAAATATATAGAAAGAAAACAAAATAAACAGATTATGTTATTATTATTTAACTGTGCATATCTCTTTCAAGTAAGATATAAAAAGACATTGTGATCCAAATGTAATGGTATTGATTATTTTACAGATATCATAAAATATCATTTTACAGTTCTTGTGTCCGAAACAAAACTATTCAAGATAGTGTCTATCCAAGATTTGATATCAATATCCTGTCAAACTTTTATGTTTGGGTTGTTTTTTGTATTGTATCTTGTAAACACGTTCCAGATGGACTGAAGCAATATCTGTGAACAAAACTCTATTTCGGATATCCATGGTCAAACAGTTACACTTCTTTTTTTAATACTGCAGACTGAGCTGTATTTGCATGACTGGAAATAGCTGAAAATGGGCAGCCATTTTATAACACTAAAATAAGAGGCAAATCTAAAATGTGCAAGATCTGGATTGAGAACCACTGTCTGCAATATGACATGCCAAATTATATGGTACAATATGATAAAATAATAGACCATTTTCACTAGGGATGTGCTTGAAGCCTAATACCTTTTTTGGAAAGGCACAGATGGCTTCAAAACTAATAACAAATTTTACTGAATAATAGGAAAAATATTCGGCAGACACTTCTCATGTTTGTTGGAAAACAGGTGAACGGGATAGCACAATATTTGTAGCTTTATAATAATCTCTTTGCAATAATGAATGTGTGAAGTGAATGAGTGTAAACTCTAGATATAGAGGTCCAGGGGAGTGGTGGAGTGGAGGCGGACAAGGGGGAGGGATGGAGGGCCAGGTCTGTGAAACAGAAGTGGACCTGGATATTATATGGTAGCAGGCCTGGGCCATGGCTTGGATTATGGGGCAAAGGCGGGCTTGGACCATGGAGCAATGTCGGGCCTGGACTGTGACCTGGATTGTGGAGCAATGGTGGGCCTGGACTGTGGAGCAGAGCCGGGCCTTTACTGTGGCCTGAATCATGGAGCAATGGCGAGCCTGGACCGTGGCTTAGATTGTAAAGCAATGGCAGGCCTGGACTGTAGCCTGAATTGTGGAGCAATGGCGGGCCTGGGCCTGGGCCGTGGCTTGGATTCTATAGCAATGGTAGACCTGGACCGTGGGGCAGAGGCAGGCCCCATGGAGGATCATGAGGCCATTGTGTAGCCACCAGAGATGGAGACATCCAGGATGAAGTCGGCAGAGCAGGTGGCCACCATGGCAGAGTGAGGCGTGTGTCCACACACACAAGATGACGGTAGCCTCCACAGGCAGTACAGATGACAGTGGTAGGACCTCTGGGACCACTGGACTTGAGACCACCAGACTTGAGACCACCAGACTTGAAACCACCAGACTTGAAAGCACTGAGACCACCAGACTTGGGAGTGCAGACACCACTGGACTTAGGAGCACTGGCTCGTGGGACGTGGCCAGCATAAGACTGGCCTCTATGGTCAAGAGCGGGATACTTGAAAGCGCTAAGTGCAGAGACCACTGGACTTAGGACCACTGGCTCATGAGATGTGGCCAGTGTGAGACAGGCCTCCATGGTCAAGAGCGGGATACTTGAAAGTGCTGAGACCACCGGACTTGGGACCACCAGGCTTGAGACTGTCAGACTTGGAAGTGCTGAGACGACCAGACTTGGAGCCTGGACTTGTGGGATGTGGCTAGTGTCAGGCCAGCCTGCATGATCAAGAGTGGGATACTTGAATGCGCTTAGACCACTGGACTTGGGACCACCAGACTTGGAAGCCATTAGACCACCAGACTTGTGAGTGCAGACACCACTGGACTTAGGAGCACTGGCTTGGGACCACTGGACTTGGAAGCCCTGAGACCACCAGACTCAGACCCAGTTCTTCAAAATAGCAACGCGCCAACAATGCTCCTGAACACACCTGGTTTTCAGACCAGCACGCCCATGGCAAAAAGATTGTCGCCAGTGCATTTGCTATTTAAACAACATGGCACTGGACATGAAAATGATAACTGCGTCAGCTGAAACTAGCAAAAAACGTGTCGCGCGGGTGTATGATAGGGCCCTTAATCTTAATTTAAACAATCTTAACTCAGTTAGAAAAGATATAGCACACTACATCAGAACAGTATGAAGGTCTTCTTGCTCATTATTATTTCATGTTAGCTAATGCATTTACTCATGTACAAATGGGACTTTATTATAAAGTGTTACCTAAATAACTTTTTCTTTTTAAATGTTTTCATTGGTTTTCATCTGGTAATATGTGCATGGTCATGATTGACAGAATCAATCTTGAATATCAGGCAAGGTCTAACATCAAATCAAAGTCTGAGTCCCTCTTTCATGACAGCTCCACCCCTGAGCCCTGAAGTCCGTGTTCATGTAACCCAAACCCTGTTCCAGCTGAGAATCACACACCTCAGCCCTACAGCTCTGGAAATCTGACAGCATCACATCACGCCGGGCCAAGGTCACAAGCCAAGCTGCTGTCTCGCTTCTCACCCAGTTGCAAGGGGAACTAGCCTGTTGCTTTCATTCAGCCCAGCTGGCACTGTTGTGCCATTTTTCACTTAAAGCCTTGAGATGTTTGTGACTCCGAGTGGCCTGTGCAATCACTGCTCGAGTCTATCACTGTCTGTTGCCAAAGGGATGTCTACAGCCTTATGATTGCTAGATGGCATGCAAGATAAGTAAGCAGAATAAAAAACCTGGTGATATTCATCCATCCTTCCATTTTCCACCTGGTGCTATATATGTTTTATAATAAAATTACTTCTATATTTGGGGTGTCCATATTCTTTCCATGTGGTTCACACAGTTGTCTTTGATGTTGCAGAGCTATGTGTATGTTTTAAGCCTAGTGACTACAAATGAATGAGTATAAAACAGATTTTTGACCACTAGGTGGTGTTGTCAGTAAACTGAAGAGGTATGCTAAGGAAAAGGTGGCGGACATTTTTTTGCAGGCCGACCCGTAAGTTTGCATCACTTTGGTAAAACCCAATAGATTTTTCCATTGGAATTCAGCTCCATGAGCAACAAATGTTTATAATTGAGAAGTTATTATAAGATGTGTCCATATGACTTCTACCACCATTCTTTCTTTAAAACATGTTCCATGAAAGTTTGAGTTAGAAAATTTTGATTATAAACACGAGGCTGTGAAAGTGACTAGTGAGTAGATGAGTTTACCTGTTCTGTGTGATGATGTTTAATGTCCGTCAAACTCTGTAGTCCCATTTAGCTACTTGTTAGCAACCGCCTTTTTCAAGAGAAGTAAAAGCTTTTTAAAAAATCGCAATGGGGTTATGTATCTTATGTAGTAGAATAAAACATCTTGTATTGAGCTTGTGTTCACCACAGACGTTATTTCCGAGTTTTGTCCTAATAAAATCATACCTGCAGTACTCTATTACACCTACGATGTTTCATTTCAATTATAGCATCAATTCCTGTTTTTCAACTTCATAGTCAAATATATTAGCGTGTTATAGGCCAGTGGTTCAAATTTGATGTATATTATACCATGATTGCAGTGTATGTATTGCAATAAAACTCAAAATGGCAAAAAGTTAAAAGGAAAAAAAAAAAATTCTACCTTTGTTCTGACGACAACCACTATATGCTAAAATGTCTCTTTAAGAGAATAGGATGGCATAACTGGGGGCATAAAAACATCTTTTGTTTGTTTCTGTTTTCTTTTAGGAAATGAGAATAAATGGTTTTTGGTCAAGAAAGCTGAATATGCGTGTAGATACTTTTTCTGATTGGTTGCATTCTACAGGATGTCCGGGAGACGTGTATCACATTCTTTAACGGTCCACCTGGAAACAAAGATGGAAAAGAAGCCAAAACCCCTTATGGAAAATGCAAGTCGTCGTGTTTATATCTGTGACAATGAGCGCTTATCAGGATCAACTAAATGCTAGATTTTCAAAAGAAGTATGTAAAGTTCATGGCATAGACTCTTTAAAATACACTATATTGCCAAAAGTTTTGGGACGCCTGCCTTTACATGCACATGAACTTTAATGCCATCCCATTCTTAATCCGTAGGGTTTAATATGGAGTTGGCCCACCCTTTGCAGCTATAACAGCTTCAACTCTTCTGGGAAGGCTTTCCACAAGGTTTAGGAGTGTGTTTATGGGAATTTTTGACCATTCTTCTAGAAGCGCATTTGTGAGGTCAGGCACTGATGTTGGACGAGAAGGCCTGGCTCGCAGTCTCCGCTCTAATTCATCCCAAAGGTGTTCTATCGGGATGAGGTCAGGACTCTGTGCAGGCCAGTCAAGTTCCTCCACACCAAACTCGCTCATCCATGTCTTTATGGACCGACGCTTTGTGCACTGGAGCGCAGTCATGTTGGGACAGGAAGGGGCCGTCCCCAAACTGTTCCCACAAAGTTGGGAGCATGAAATTGTCCAAAATGTCTTGGTATGCTGAAGCATTAAGAGTTCCTTTCACTGGAACTAAGGGGCCAAGCCCAACCCCTGAAAAACAACCCCACCCCATAATCCCCCCTCCACCAAACTTTACACTTGGCACAATGCAGTCAGGCAAGTCCCGTTCCCCTGGCAACCGCCAAACCCAGACTCGTCCATGGGATTGGCAGACAGAGAAGCGTGATTGGTCACTCAGAGAACACGTCTCACTGCTCTAGAGTCCAGTGGCGGCGTGCTTTACCCCACTGCATCCCACGCTTTGCATTGCTCTTGGTGATGTAAGGCTAGGATGAGCTGCTCAGCCATGGAAACCCATTCCATGAAGCTCTCTACACACTGTTCTTGAGCTCATCTGAAGGCCACAGGAGTTTGGAGGTCTGTAGCTATTGACTCTGCAGAAAGTTGGCGTCTTCTGCGCACTGTGACCCTCAGCATGCGCTGACCCCGCTCTGTGATTTTACGTGGCCTATCACTTCGTGGCTAAGTTGCTGTTGTTCCCAATTGCTTCCACTTTGTTATAATCCCACTAACAGTTGAGCGTGGGATATTTAGTAGTGAGGAAATGTCAGGAATGGACTTATTGCACAGGTGGCAACCTATCACGGTACCACGCTTGAGTTCACTGAGCTCCTGAGAGCGACCCATTCTTTCACTAATGTTTGTAGAAGCGTCTGCATGCCTAGTGCTTGATTTATACACCTGTGGCCATGAAGGGATTGAACACCTGAACTCTTGGAGAGGTGTTCCAATACTTTTGGCAATATAGTGTTTCAGATTTTCAGAAATATGCTTTGGTGAATCTCTGATATTTTATTAATTATATGAGGGGTGTCCTAATACTTTTGGCAGTATAGTGTATGAGTTTTACACACCAGTCTGTTTATGTATGGGCATCAATGTTACATTTTCACGGCACTAAACATGACACAGAATAAAACAAACTGTGATTGGTTGCTTTACATGTCAGTCAGATGGCCTCTGGGCGGTTTTAACCCTGAGTAAAGCAACATTTCACACTTGTAATTTAAAAAAATGTGATAATATAGTAGGTAATGCTTGTAAACTAATTGTAAATATTGATCAAATGTAACACAGGTTTGCTGGAACAGGCTCCAGCACTGCCGCTGCAGTGATCAGTATGGAAGATGAATGGATGGATGGATACTTCCTGTGTCAGCCGAATATCTGACATTAATATGAAAAGGAAGGCTAACGAATAGCTCCAGTTATTATAGACCCCCTCAAAGGGCAGTGAGAGGACATCTTGGATTAGTTCAGTAAATGTCAACCCTTTTACATGATTCAAACCAAATTGCACTGAGTGCATCATTTCAAGTTTCAAAGGAGTGTTGCCAGTTTTGATTAAGCCCGTCTATGTCTTCTGTTTGTTGAGTTTAGAAAAGAAAATCTCGCACTTTCTTCTACAGATCACAAGTTTTATTTGTTAAATCTCATTAGACATTACCTATCAACTAAACATGCTCAGTGCCTTAATTATGGTGTTTCATTTCTGCAGATATTTAGTCATTTCAGTCACAAAATTGTCTGTATAATCAGCCCTTCAGTTGGTCTTATCAGCATGCCTGTTGTGCAAATCTGAGAGCAATTAACTATGAGAGTGTCTGTTATTAGCCATGACCTTTCCAGGCTTCTCCTTGAATGGGTTTGTCAGAGGAAGATGAGGGCAGGCGGAGAGCTGGAGATGCTGTAGCTCCTCTGAAGTGGTGCTGGTGCCGCAGTCGGTGTCGTGAACCGGCTTGTGTTTCCACTGACTTGACAACCAGAAGGTGATGCAACAGGTTATGTGGTAGTTTAGTGATGATGTAAGAAGTCAAGAAACAAACATGGAGCATGCATTTGGCAGATACTTTTATCCAAAGCCAGACGTATTGCATTTAAAGGTACACGTTTTATGAGTTCACACTTTCACTGAGAATCAAACCCATGGCCTTGGAGTTGCCAGCGGCACTGATGCTCTACTGTTTGAGACGGAGGAGGTTTGTTCACTGCAAAAAAAAATGCTTTTCTTATTTAGTATTTTTGTCTGGTTTCCAGTCTAAATGTGACCCTGGACCACAAAACCAGTCATAAGGGTCAGTTTTTTTAAATTGGGAATTATACATCATCTGAAAGCTGAATAAATAGGCATCATTGATGTGCGGTTTGTTAGGACAGGACAATATTTGAAAATCTGGAATCTGAGGGTGCAAAAAAATCTAAATATTGAGAAAATCTCCTTTAAAGTTGTCCAAATGAAGTCCTTAGCAATGCATATTACTACTAATTATACATTTATGGTATATTTACGGTAGGAAGTTTACAAAATCTCTTCATGGAACATGATCTTAATATCCTAATGATTTTTGGCATAAAAGAAAAATGGATAATTTTGACCCGTATAGTGTGTTGCTGGCTATCGCCACACACACCCGTGAGATCAGGACTGCTGTTGAGCTCCAGGGGCACAAATATCTACAAATTCTTAAATCAAGATGCATTTACTAGATTTCAAACAGAAACAAGATTATTTTTCTTACACCATTGGCAGATAATTGTGCTTGTTTCAAGCAAAAACTCACTTCATTTTGATTTGATTTTCCAGAAAACTGGAAATGTCATTTGACTTATCTTGTAAATGCATCTTGCTTTAAGAATTTTTAGATACATGGCCTGGAAACAAGACAAAAACACAGCTTTTCCCGCTTTTACCGCTGTAATTTCTTAATTTCCATAGATCATTACCACAGATCAGTACTGAACTTTTGTTATTGGGCATTTTAATGTTTTCAGCTGTATCTGTGATGTTCTTTCTTCTGCAGAACTCTATTTGAAGAATGCTTCACACGCAGGAGATAAACTCACAGCCACTATAACATAAACGAGACTGAACCCAGAACTGAGGAAAAACTAAGGCTGGCCGCACACTTGAAGATTTTAAAGGTGCTGTATGTAAGTTTTTGACTGTACTAAAGCATAAAAATACCATATGTTTGCAGATATTTAGGAAACATGCTGAGTTCACATACTTGTCTCTCTGAAAAACAACGCTACAGCCAGTTATTACTCTGAAATGTGCGTTCCGTGTGGGAATGTCTGTTTTTGTTTTGGTCTGTGCCAGTTTATCCGATAGTATTTCAACAACCCGGGTTGCCAGTTGGCGGAAAATACAGCCAGCAAACAAACTGGGACAGAGATCACAGATTCTACCCGACCTAAAAAGCCTCGGCATCCATCTAAAACTCTCCCTGAACGGAAGCACATTAAAACGTGGATAAATCAACTCATCAGCTTACAGTGTGTGAGTCTCCTCGCCTTCCAATGTCAATTGCACTCGCTCCTGTTGCGTGTCTTCAAACTGGCAACCCGCGAGTCTGAGGGGGAGTGGGCGGGGCAAACTATATTTTGAATTTGGACTGCAGTACCCATTTCAATTCATTCTTACATACTGCACCTTTAAGCACGATTTTGAGCCGATTTGTATGGTGGCCCAGTAGTGCACAACACAACGAATTTTAAAAAGCATACATAAGTTCACAGTAAAGTTAGTTTTCCTTGCCATTGTTCCATAGATTCGCCAGTCGTAGTGTTTGTACAAAGATACAAACACTACGATCAGTTTTAAGTGTGTAACCATTGTATATCGACATGAAATATAAATTCAAAATCACCTACATGCATTATAGCTGCATATTTAAACTCAAGAACGCTTTTACCCGCTAGCACAGCGCATGATGCCCAAGGGAACAATTTCACTGTTGTGCATTACTGAGTCAGTTTTACCAATTCAACCAAGTTGTGGAATTTTAACATGTCTGTTTTTAAATGTTAAAAGTAATTTAATTAATACAAATTATGTTTCAAGCATTTGGTGGAATTGGCAGACGTTCCCTTGGGCATCAAGCGCTGTGCTAGCGGGTAAAAGCGTTCTTGAGTTTAAATATGCAGCTATAATGCATGTAGGTGATTTTTGAATTTATATTTCATGTCGATATACAATGGTTACACACTTAAAACTGATCGTAGTGTTTGTATCTTTGTAAGACTGGCGAATCTATGGAACAATGGTAAGGAAAACTAACTTTACCGAAAGTGCCCCCTAGTGGTCGGGAGCATTTCCGTTGTGTTGTGGCTTGATTTCGCTGTGAACTTATGTTTGCTTTTAAATTTTGTTGTGTTGTGCACTACTGGGCCACCGTAGATTTGCCACCCCAAGCGATCAGGAATTCGATGTTCATCACAAACAAATTTTTCTCCAAAAATTCCTCAATTGTGTAGTATCATTACGAGCCTGCACGATCGCATATAGTAAATATCAAACAACCGAATGTTGCGTGCTTCTATAGCTGAAACTTGGCAGCCACAAGCATGCCACAAAAGTGCAGTATTGAGAAAGATAAGACCAACACAGCTGACGGTCGATCGTCCTCCATTTGTTTTTCTTCTCAAGTCACGTTTGATCTCGCGAGTCTCTGTGTCTGTGGTCTCCCACAGTTTTAAAAACGTTTAAGATTTGAAAATCGCCTAGTGTGTCCCAGACCTAAGAGCTTAAATGAGCTGTAGCCTGTTATTAAAAACTAGATGTACAATGGGGACTGTTTGCACCAATGAAACGAGCATTTTATGTTCATTACTCTCACCCACATTAACTTTCGAGGAGGTCCTTGGAAAATGTTCTAGCCTATAAGGCGTCCCCAACTCCAGAAAGATTGAAAACCCCTAAAATAGACACCGTTAACCCATTTTACTTGTGTAATGTGGAGTATGTGAAGTGAAACGGGATATTCATCTTCGTATCCCAATGGTACCTGGATTATTTGTTTGAAATAATGTTGTGCACTGTTGACAATAAGCCCAGGAGCGTTTATTAAAGCCTCTAGTGGTTGAGGTGTAAAACTGCTGGTTACTCCCTTGTTTTGGTAATAGACCTTTATCCCAGCGGAACTGAATACCGGACGTGCGTGTCGAAGCAGTGTATGGATTCTTCCGGCTATGTATATTTCCAATGTGCTGTTAACACCTAGTCATCTGGAGGATGATTACAAAATCCAGACATTTTCAGAGACAGGAGAAGAGATAAACGGATAATGACTGTGTACAGGATTTTCCAAACTCAATCCAATGTAAGCCGATGCGCGTAAACACACGTGATTATTTCAGCACACGGTGTCAGAGCTCGTCTGGATAGTGACCGTGGCGCTGTAGTGTGTGTGAGACAAATGTAGTGTGTTTTTCATTGACAATCATTTCACTGTGTGTAATTCACACACGTGTGCCAAAATTAATTAATATTCAAAGCAGTCGCGTTTAAGATTATTGAAACGTTTAACATCATTACATTTCTTTAAGGCAGTTTCCGCGCATTCATTCATTATTTTAATACTGCTCTCACCAAAATTAACCATGTTTTACTACAAATAAAACCAAAAAAACATGGTATTTGTAGTCAAACTGTGGTAATACAAATGGTAATCAATTCACGATAAAAACATGGCTACTACATTTTTACTGTAATAAAAACATTTGGAGGGCTGTCTACCCAAGGGCTCCATTAATTTGAAAAAAAAAATGTTTTTTTGGATTTATGGGGACTTGCTTGTAGATACTGCAGAAAATGTTAATCTCCAACAATCTGCACAAATTATTTTGAATAATTCCACTGCATTAGACCAATGAAGCATTAGGAAATATGATAAATAGTTCTTGTAGCGAGTCTCAAAATGCTGTATTAAAATACAAATGCATGAAAGGATGAAGGCTTGGTTGATAATAGAGGATGAAACTGCTGCATGCATTTGAGTTTACCACTGTAGTCTGTGTCTGGTTGAGAAGGTTCACAGGATACGGCACATTCTCATTTCACCGAAGGAAATCTATGTGGGCTCCACCTGTCAGCAAGATGGATAGAACACATTACTGCACATTTACTTTACAATGAAGCTCTTTCATTTCTATAGGGCCATAGAGACATCAATGTCAAGATGAGGCAGTCTGGGGTTTTTTAGGCACTGTTTGGCCATTTTCTGTTTGTGTGTGTTTTTATCTTTTTATCTTCAAGGGATATCTTGTTTTTTGGGGTGTAAAGAGTACCTGAAAACCACACTTGAGTAAAAGTACAGATTCCTTACAGTGAAAATTAGTCACCAATTCACCAATACAGTACCTGCTAATGCACTGGCGCTCATGTACAGTAGCCCTGTTGACATGTTAGGGTGAGTAAAGGCAAAACGCTCAAGATACAGTACCTTCAGTGCCCTTAGATGGCCATTTCGCTTCAACAAACTGCTGCAGAAAAGGTTAGGTGCCATGCAAAATGTAATGTGTAATTGCATTACTCAACACAAATGTATTGGAGTAAAAAGTACATTTACTTATTCATAAATGTAGTTGTCACGTCACATGTAGGATAGAAGCTCACAAAGACGAGGATGAACAGGAGACAGGAACTTTAATAACAAAACTCAGGGAACTCTTACATGTAAAAACATAGACGAGAACCGACCAAACGAGGCACAGGTGAATGATATAACTAACTATTTAGACAAACTGGGGAAAACTGGGTCACAGAGACTTAACCAAAACCCAAGACAGAGCAAACATGAAACACATCAATGGACCTAATATAGTCCAAGGGGGAGCGTAGAGAGGGAGGAGCCGAAGGGAAGCCAGGAGCAGGAGCCAGATGGTACACCAGAGACCAGCCAGGATGAGGCCCCAGGGTGGAGTCAATGGTGGGTGGAGCCATAGAGGAGTCGATTTGGTGGTAGACGACACCCTGGGGACGACCAACAGAGATGCAGCCACTGATGGAGACCCAGATGGAGCCGATGAGCCGACGCGATGCTGAAGGTCCTGGAGACCAGAGGGCAGAGGCTGAACCGGTGGTACCGAGGACAAAGGCGGAGCTAAGGGGAAGGCGAAGCTGAGGGGAAGGCAGAGCCAGACGAAGCCGAAAGTGCAGGCAGGTCGACAACTGAGCAAGGCGAAGCCGGAGGAACGAGGGAGCCCGGAAAAGCTGAGGGAGGGAGGAGCCAAGGTGGCGCCGATGTGTTGACAGACTGAGGTGGAGCAGGGGGCACGGAGGCTGGAGGCAGAGACAGGGAATCCTCAGTGTGAGATGGAGCTGGTGGTCTGAAGACTAGGCATTTCCGGATGGCATGTGGGAGATGCAGAGTGGCTGAAGGTCAACAGCGATGGTGGGGCTGAGGAACTGGCTGAATGAGGCGGGAGAGGGAGGCTGGGCGGGAATTCAGAAGATGGAGACGCTGGAGAAACAAGGGTCACTGGAGACACTGGGATTATTGGAGAAACAGGGGTCGCTGGAGAAACCTCTCCAAAAAAGTCTATTAAGTTTACCTCAAATACACTCTTCAAGTCCTCTATATAACTGCTAGCGACATCAGTCAACTCTAACACAGCGGTTGTGTTGTGGGTGGGGCTTTCCTCCCAGCCCTCGAGCTCCACAATCACTCCCTCAGTGATGTACGGTGTTGCCTCTTGGACTTGTCTCTCGCAGGTGGCCAGTCTCCACGGTCTGCGTTGGGCTTGTACAACATCTTCGTCGAGTCACTCACTGGTGGTGGTTGGCTGGTTTCTGGCGGTGAAGTGGGGCTGGAAACGACGTCATCCTCTGCGAGGCCGATGGTCAATGGGGAGTCGTTGTGTACCAGCACCCACTCCACGAATGCGGCAAAATCCTCCCTAGGACCGTTTGCTGGAATGCTCGCTCAGGCTGACGTGATAAAAAACACAGAGCGAGCGGTCCGAGTAATGAGTCTGGCACGCGAGATGTAAAAAGTCCTGAGTGTGTGTTTCCAGCGGACGGTCTCCCTGCTCCAGGCAGAGAATCTGAACAGAGGGTAAAATGGGGAAAGGGAAAAAATCTAACTCAACAGAAAGGGAAAACTCAGGAAACTCTTACACATGTAGAAACATAGACGAGAACCGACCGAAACTGAGGGAAGACTGAGGGCTTAAGTACACAAAGCAAATGAGAATAACAAGGTGATAAACGAGGCACAGGTTGCTAATATATTTAATACTCAGTACAACTACAAAGTAGCCAAAAAGATACTTAAGCACAGTAACTAATTACATTTGCTTTATACTTTACACCACTGCGTCTGCATGGATATAAAAGATAAAAACATGAGTAACGTCTACAATGCAACACCGATTCACACCAGAACACTGAATTCTGTCATCTGTTACTTTATTTTTCAAATCAACAAGAATTTCTTCTTTAAAACACATCAGTATATTCATATATTCATGTTGTTCTTTTCCATACTAAGAAAGTTAATGGGGGCCGATGCCGCTGAGCACCAAAAATGACAGATCACAATGAAATAATAATAAATATAATATTAGAAATAAATAAATGTCCGATTTAACCAAACATGTGATACGTTCATGTGCCATATTTGAATATGCATGAACACAAATGAGATTTCAAAGCTGTAATATAGTTTTCAGACAAATATAACATTTATTTTTTGTGTGAACCATCCCTTAAATATTGTGAATATCCTAAATATTTGGAAGTTTATAGGTTAAACTTGGCTACTTTAAAGTGCCCCTATTATGCTAGTTTAAAGGTTCCTAATTTAGTTTCGAAGATCTCCTACAATAAGTTTACATGCATCCAAGGTCAAAATCACTTTAATGTTCTCCTAATATCCACTGACGCATCAGCTCTTTTCTCTCAGTGTCTGAAACGCTTCCATCAAGGATTCAGTCTCTCTAAGCCCCGCCTCTCTGAGAGCTGCTCTGCTGTGATTGGTCAGAAAGCAAGCGCTCATTATCATATCTGAATCTCAGCTCTTTTCTCTCAGTGTCTGAAACGCTTCCATCAAGGATTCAGTCTCTCTAAGCCCCGCCTCTCTGAGAGCTGCTCTGCTGTGATTGGTCAGAAAGCAAGCGCTCATTATCATATCTGAATCTCAGCTCTTTTCTCTCAGTGTCTGAAACGCTTCCATCAATGCTTCAGTCTCTCTAAGCCCCGCCTCTCTGAGAGCTGCTCTGCTGTGATTGGTCAGAAAGCAAGCGCTCATTATCATATCTGAATCTCAGCTCTTTTCTCTCAGTGTCTGAAACGCTTCCATCAATGCTTCAGTCTCTCTAAGCCCCGCCTCTCTGAGAGCTGCTTTGCTGTGATTGGTCAGAAAGCAAGCGCTCATTATCATATCTGAATCTCAGCTCTTTTCTCTCAGTGTCTGAAACGCTTCCATCAAGGATTCAGTCTCTCTAAGCCCCGCCTCTGTGAGAGCTGCTTTGCTGTGATTGGTCAGAAAGCAAGCGCTCATTATCATATCTGAATCTCAGCTCTTTTCTCTCAGTGTCTGAAACGCTTCCATCAAGGATTCAGTCTCTCTAAGCCCCGCCTCTCTGAGAGCTGCTCTGCTCTGACTGGCCAGAAAGCAAGCGCTCATTATCATATCTGAATCTCAGCTCTTTTCTCTCAGTGTCTGAAACGCTTCCATCAAGGATTCAGTCTCTCTAAGCCCCGCCTCTCTGAGAGCTGCTCTGCTCTGACTGGCCAGAAAGCAAGCGCTCATTATCATATCTGAATCTCAGCTCTTTTCTCTCTGTGTCTGAAACGCTTCCATCAATGCTTCAGTCTCTCTAAGCCCCGCCTCTGTGAGAGCTGCTCTGCTGTGATTGGTCAGAAAGCAAGCGCTCATTATCATCTGAATCTCAGCTCTTGACACACAGTAATGATTTGACCGTATCAATCTCAGCAGAAAACAGCGTCTTCTCCACATGAACAACACAAACTCTTCCAGTCTCAGATACAACTACAGTGTGTGAGGGCGGGGCAAAGAGACGCTGCTCAGCCAATCACGACCAGAGGCGGGCATTATGCACATTAGACTGAATTACTGACGACTCGTTTCAGTTCAGAATCACTTCTTTCTTGTAGGAGACAAAACTCCATTTATCTGCACTTTGATCTGTGAAACTTTGACACTCAAACAGCTCTATTACAAAAAGCCATCCAAAACCAGCTAATCAAGCTCTTCAGGATCACTTGAAAATCACAAGCTGAAGCAACTTTGCAGGGCAGTGTGTCTCCAGGAGCAGGGGTGAAGATATTGAGATTTTTGAGAAAGATTTATCACACAAAAATATGGCTGTGATTAGTCAACCGTAAAGCGTTATCTCTCTCCCCTCAGCCCTTTAGGAAATGCATTCATGAGACAGAATCCTCTGGCTTGACATGACAGGAAGACGATATCATGACGTGAGCATTTCCATTCCTTCCTTATACAGGGCAGCCGTCGAATGCATCAGGTGTCGCATTAAAGACGTCTGTTAGCAGAGCGATTCTGAGACTGCCGAGTCTGACTGATGGGATATGAGCAGCTTCCCCAAAAACATGAGTAGAGCATCTCTGAGGCCTGAGAAGTGATATGCCAAAAACTAAAAAGATATTTGTCGAACAAAATAGGGTGTGATATTTTGTGCTCAGCGTTAGCATTATTCTTTAATATGCATAAAACACTAGTTATCTGTGCTTAAGTTATGCAAGTAATATAAAGATATTAATTGCATTCATAAATAAGATTTTACATTTTTCTAAAGAAAGTATAATACTTTTCTAAGTATTTACTGGAAAATTCTTGTTTTCTGGAAGACCAAAAAAAAAAAAAAAAAAAAAAGTAAGCAATTTTTTGCTTAATACAAGCTAAATTACCTGCCAATGGGGTAAGAAAAATAATCTTAATTCAAATGGAAGCAAGATAATTTTTCTTACCCCTTTGGCAGATAATTTTGTATTGATTCCACCATATCAAATATTATAGTGTATATTTAAAAACATGGTAACACTTTATTTTACAGTGTCATTGTTACATATATTACATGTATTTACCATAGTAATAACAGTAAATGATGCATAATTACATGCAACTAACCCTCAACCATACCCTAACCCTATGATAAGACATGTAATTAATGAATATTACTCCGTACCTAAATATATAATGACACCTTAACATAAAGTGTAACCCTTTATTTTAAGGTGTCCTTGTTACAGTGTAATTACACAAATAGGTACTGAGTAATATTAATTTATTTACTACTATTTACATTTTGTGTATGCTATTTTCTGTGAATGTGCGAGACGGATTCATTAGCTGCTATAGGGAAAGAAGTGCAGTAAACCATAAACTATTTGCACTACAAACCAGTGTGTTTATGATTATGATAAGGGATAATCCACGGCTAAATGATTTTAATGCATGGCATGGAGGCTAAGATCCGCCTGACACGAAGCGGGTTGTATGTAGCGATTCAGTAGCGAATCTATTTAATTGATAAAAGTCGCAGCGTTGATAACAAGTGTGTGTGCACCTCAATGTTTGTGTGTGTGCAGCGTGATCTCCAGTCGATCTCTGTGTGTGAGTGACGTATGCGTGTGTGTGCTTCAATGAAAGCAGCGCATTAATATAGAACGGTGATGAAACTGACTGGAACTGAATGTGCATTGAGTAAGGAATAATGATGCAGCCATGATGCAAAGCGTAGTTACACATTGGGTGTGCTGTGCATTATTTTTCAATAATTTAACGGCCCGTCGTCAATTATTCCGCTTATACTACAGTTACCACACCTCAAGACATGGTCAAGATGATTTATTTCAACATTTTGTCTTTAAAACGCTCGTGTGCAGGACTACTTTCTTACACATCTCATCCCAAGCCTCCGCTGCTAATGCCAAAACATCATTTTAGAGAGTTATCAACGGAGCCTTGAGCCACTGATAGCAGACTAATGCAGTTACTAATGCAGTTACTAATGCAGTTACTAATGCAGTTACTAATGCAGTTATTAATGCAGTTATTAATGCAGTTACTAATGCAGTTATCAATGCAGTTACTAATGCAGTTATTAATGCAGTTATTAATGCAGTTACTAATGCAGTTATTAATGCAGCTACTAATGCAGTTACTAATGCAGTTATTAATGCAGTTACTAATGCAGTTATTAATGCAGTTACTAATGCAGTTATTATTGCAGTTACTAATGCAGTTATTAATGCAGTTACTAATGCAGTTATTAATGCAGTTACTAATGCAGTTATTATTGCAGTTACTAATGCAGTTATTAATGCAGTTACTAATGCAGTTACTAATGCAGTTACTAATGCAGTTACTAATGCAGTTATTAATGCAGTTACTAATGCAGTTACTAATGCAGTTATTAATGCAGTTACTAATGCAGTTATTAATGCAGCTACTAATGCAGTTACTAATGCAGTTATTAATGCAGTTACTAATGCAGTTATTAATGCAGTTACTAATGCAGTTATTATTGCAGTTACTAATGCAGTTATTAATGCAGTTACTAATGCAGTTATTAATGCAGTTACTAATGCAGTTATTATTGCAGTTACTAATGCAGTTATTAATGCAGTTACTAATGCAGTTACTAATGCAGTTACTAATGCAGTTATTAATGCAGCTACTAATGCAGTTACTAATGCAGTTACTAATGCAGTTACTAATGCAGTTATTAATGCAGTTACTAATGCAGTTATTAATGCAGTTACTAATGCAGTTACTAATGCAGTTACTAATGCAGCTACTAATGCAGTTACTAATGCAGCTACTAATGCAGTTACTAATGCGGTTACTAATGCAGTTATTAATGCGGTTACTAATGCGGTTACTAATGCGGTTACTAATGCGGTTATTAATGCGGTTACTAATGCAGTTACTAATGCGGTTATTAATGCGGTTACTAATGCAGTTATCAATGCGGTTACTAATGCAGTTACTAATGCAGTTACTAATGCAGTTACTAATGCCGTTAT
>CM077213.1:36170502-36183002 GCA_039654625.1 Rhinogobio ventralis | reverse complement strand
ACTCACTCACACACACACACACACACACTCACTCATACACACATACACTCACACACACACACTCACTCACACACACACACACTTCAAGGAATAGATCCATCTGTTGAGATTTTGTCTAAGGCTATATTTTGGGCAGACTTGATTTTTATGCTACTTGTGAAGACATGTTTGGGTTTTTGTGACTTATGAGGTAATAGCAACAAACACTATCATTTTATGTTTAAGTAATTTGTGAAGCCCATAGATACACATTAAATTTTCAGATTTAAATGACTTATAAAGACTCAGTAATGGAAAACAGTCTTGACCAGTCGAGCCACAAACGCCGTGCTACGTGAGATGAACTGTGACTTAAACCTATCGACCAGCTCACTTAGCATGGCGTTCGTGGCTCGACTGGTCGAGACTGTTTTCCAAGATGGCTCCTGCCTGTACACGCGTAATGTACTGTCTTTATTAAGTATCTTCTTATTAAACTGTTTGTAAAGTTCTCAATGCTTCGGTTTGCATGTAGGGATCCTCATTATGCTACCGTGTTAGTGTGAGGCCTTGTTAGTGGTATTAACTAGCGATTTCTTTTTACTTATATTCGATGCCCCATATACTAGCGTTATAAGCTAATCAGTTTTTAGAGATAAAACTCTTTACATTCGATTATCATGAAAACACATCCCAGAGAACGATCGACTCGGTAACCATGTGTTATTAACCCCTAGGTTCATTTTGCACCGGAATTGTCATTTAAGGAACTACTCTCTTTAGCATCATTCTATAAAGAAGAAAATTATGAATACAATAATAAAGCTTCAGCCTGAAACATTACAGTGTGTTCAGCTAACCAGTCTAAATAATGTCAGAATGTACATCCCAATTACGTTAAAGGTGCACTATGTAACTTTTCCGTCCGCTAGAGGTCGCCTATTCAAAACAAAGGCGTAGTTTGATGACGGCATGTTTGAGCGCAGAATCTTGGGACATGTGGTCTTCACCTCACAGCCGGTGGAAAAGAATCGGGATAGGACTCGGGCAGAAATCATGTTCATGGATGTGATTATTAACGTTACTGTAGTATGAAGCAGAGCCGAGTGTTGTGGAGCTGAGCGAGGCCGCTGGAGCGATTGCGCAACACACGCCTCGCGAGCAGCGGGACTTTTATTATGCCACAGTCGCCGGCGCCATTTCCGCTTTTCCGGTCATGAGTATGAGGTAACACAGCTCTGTTTATCATATTAGAGACATCTGAGTGTGTTCAAAATGATGTTATGAGGTTACTCTGTGCGTTCTCTCGGCGGCTGCTATGACACTTGTTGCACACTGCAGTGAGAGTAAAGCGTTTCTGCTGAATAAAACCAGAAGCCGAGCGTAACGCATATATGACACCATTGACAGGCGACTCCCTCACACGTCCCGGTTCCTTGGTTAAAATGGCAATTTCCTCACGATTTACAAATAGTTGGAAACAGTTGGGATATTGTAAGTACTCAAATGAACAAAACATATAACACTGGCCTAGTGGTTTTTTGATATTTTACTGCAAAAATGTTACATAGTGCACCTTTAATGGAATTTAACACACAAGGCCTGTTAAAAAGTAACACCCACTCATAAGGATTTTTCAGTAGCTGAAAGAGCACATTAAACAACATTAAGCAACACTGAAAACCTGGGAAATATGTGTGAAAGTAGCAATCCCTTAAAGTGCTTGCTTGTTGACACTGAGAATATAGATTACATATACTTTTAAACCTTATTCTATGAAAGAAATTGTCAGTTACTTGAAACAATGCATTATGATATAATCCTGAAGTAGTAAGAAAAAAAATAGTGGATGGGTGGGGATAAAAAAAAACAAATCATTAATAGCCTTCATGAATACATGTCAACATGGCAGCTTCAGTCTAAACTAGGTGGCATGCTTGTACAAGAAATCATCAATAGCAATCCTTGAATGAAAATGAGAATATCAAAACGAAACCCATTACAAACATTTTCACTGGATATCTATGGTGACACTGATTATAACAGTACACAGTTCAACAGAAATTAAATTGCACCTGAGCCACAGTTGGCATGTTCTAGTTCTATCTATTCATCTTCCTGTTCATTGATATGATTCTGTTGTGAATGTAGTATTTGATTGCAACCCAGTCTCAGTCTTTCAGAGCCACTGGTTCTGCCTGGAGGCAGGAGTCACAGTCCTTTTTACCTGGCACCTTGCAGCTGGTTATGAAATGAATCATGTGCCGCTCCACAGCCTTCACTTCATTACCTGTCCACTTGCTCCTCACCTTCCCAGCTGTCGAATGTAAGCAAAAGAAATGTATTAAAGATGAAGCAATGGCTCTGCTAAAGTGAAACATTGAGGATTTGATAAAAAAAAAATGATATTTTTCTCCTGTTTTATTTCACATGTCTGTCCATATTTGTGGATGCTAGCTTGTCTCCTCTGTATCAGTAAGCGTTCCAGCATAATTTGTTTCCCAGTGTTAGTCTCCTAGTGTTATATTGACCTTTATTCTGTGTACCTTGACTCAGCCTAAGCCTTGTGATTTGGATACCTGACTGCCATTTCCAGTCGTGATAATTTAGTAGTTATGATAGTATATGGCATTCATTTAAATTTTAATTTTTATAAAAGAGTTACAAATATGGCAGGGCTATCACTGCTGAGACTAAAGATTTCTTTATAAATAAACTTCCTCATCAGTTTCATCTCCTCAGCATCCCAGATAGCCCAGAGGAACTTGATGTTGCAGCAGAAACTTTAAACTCACTCTTTTCCAGCACTTTAGACACAGTTGCTCCTCTGCGCTTAAAGAAGATTAAAGAAAATAGTCCAACGGCGTGGTACAACGAGCACACCCGGTCCCTTAAAACAGCAGCCAGAAAAATGGAGCGCAGCTGGAAGAAAACAAAACTGGAGGTATTTCGAATTGCATGGAAAGAGAGCATGATTTCATACAGAGAGGCATTAAAAGCTGCTTATTTTTCAACCCTGTTAGAAGAAAATAAACAAAACTCTATGTATTTATTTGAAACAGTGGCTAAACTAACGAAAAATAAAGCTTCAAATTCAGACGTTTCCAAGCAGCACAGCAGTAATGACTTTATGAACTTCTTTACTTACAACTATGCAACCGTCTACTACACTTTTGCATCAGGCAGTGCATTGTATTCTCCCTGATGAAAAAAATTTGATTCATTCATTGCTATAGGAGAGGAAGAATTGGCTAAACTCATTAATTCATCTAAATCAACAACATGCATGCTAGACCCTATACCGACTAAACTACTGAAAGAGATGCTTCCAGAGGTCATAGATCCTCTTCTTAATATCATTAATTCATCCTTGACTTTAGGATATGTACCGAAAACTTTTAATTTGGCTATTATTAAACCACTTGTTAAAAAAACGCAACTTGATCCCACAGAATTAGTCAATTACAGGCCAATCTCAAATCTACCCTTTCTGTCAAAAATACTAGAAAAGGCAGTGTCCTCACAATTATGCTCCTTTTTAGAAAGAAATGGTATCTGTGAGGTTTTCCAGTCAGGATTTAGACCGTATCATAGTATTGAGACTGCTCTCATCAGAGTTACAAATGATTTACTCTTATCATCCGATCGTGGTTGTATCTCTCTGTTAGTGTTACTCGATCTTAGCGCTGCATTCGATACCATCGACCACAACATTCTTTTGAATAGACTCGAAAATTATGTTGGCATTAGTGGAATTGCATTGGCATGTTTTAAATCATACTTATCTGACCGTTATCAGTTTGTAGCAGTAAATGAAGAGATGTCACACCGATCACAAGTTCAGTATGGAGTACCGCAGGGCTCAGTGCTAGGACCGTTGCTCTTCACCCTGTACATGCTACCACTGGGAGATATCATTAGGAAGCATGGCGTTAGTTTTCATTGTTATGCTGACGATACTCAGCTCTATATTTCTTCACGCCCTGACGAAGCTTACCAATTCACAAGATTAACGGAATGCATAGCTGATATAAAAAACTGGATGACTAGCAATTTCCTGCAACTTAATTCAGAAAAAACAGAGATTCTAATCATTGGACCAAAAACTTCCTTGCGTAATAACCTAGAATACTGTCTAACACTTGATGGCT
Organism: Rhinogobio ventralis; assembly: GCA_039654625.1. Classification (NCBI taxonomy): domain Eukaryota; kingdom Metazoa; phylum Chordata; class Actinopteri; order Cypriniformes; family Gobionidae; genus Rhinogobio; species Rhinogobio ventralis. Next base: position 36,178,872 of record CM077213.1, on the reverse strand, counting down.
GCTCTGTCAAGTCCTCGTCGTCAGTTAGGATCCTGGGTGTGCTCTTTGATACCAATCTCTCATTTGAAAGCCACGTTTCTAGCATCTGTAAAACTGCATTCTACCATCTTAAAAATATATCTAAATTACGGCACATGCTTTCAATGCAAAATGCTGAACAGTTAGTTCATGCATTCATGACCTCAAGGCTAGATTATTGTAATGCTCTACTGGGTGGTTGCCCCGCTCGCTTAATAAATAAACTGCAGCTGGTCCAAAACGCAGCAGCTTGAGTTCTTACTAGAACCAGGAAGTATGACCATATTAGCCCGGTTCTGTCAACACTGCACTGGCTCCCTATTAAACATTGCATACATTTTAAAATCTTGCTAATTACTTACAAATCACTAAATGGTTTAGCTCCCCAGTACTTGAGCGAGCTCTTAACGCATTATACTCCATCACGTCTATTGCGGTCTCAAAACTCTGGCCAGTTGATAATACCTAGAATATCAAAATCAACTGCAGGCGGTCGATCCTTTTCCTATTTAGCACCTAAACTCTGGAACAGCCTTCCTAGCATTGTTCGGGAAGCAGACACACTCTGTCAGTTTAAATCTAGACTAAAAACGCATCTCTTTACTATGGCATACACATAAAACATTTTTAATTTATATTTTATTCAAATTGTTAGGCTGCATTAACTAGGTCAGCCGGAACCGGGAACACTTCCCATAACACCTGATGTACTCATTACATCATAAGAAGAATGGCATCAACACTAATGTTAGTCTCTCTGTTTATCCCGAGGTTTACTGCAGTCAGCCGGATCCGGGCCGTATCCAGATCAGATGGTGGACCAGCGCCCAGACATTACCAACTCATCCCTGAAGTGTCTGCAGAGACCGTGTCAATTAGTCTACCCTCTGAAATTGCTCATCGACATGGCATCCTCAATGCCTCAATCCTCAACCTATAAGGCTGCCAAAATAATAATCATACACTGTTTGTTAATTGGCCAGAGGAGAACTGGCACTCCGACTGAGCCTGGTTTCTCCCAAGGTTTATTTTTCTCCATTAGGACACCTGAGTTTTGGTTCCTTGCCACTGTCGCCTCCGGCTTGCTCAGTTGGGGACACTAAATTTTCAAATAAATATCCAAATAAATTTTATTACTAAACTAAAATAACTATATCAACTACATTACTTAAATATATATGATAATTGAAATGAGCTGATGACATCACTGTTTTCTCCAGTCAGTATACCTTCATGTTGATGTAGGTCAGCAATGGTTACTTCACTGGTTTCTTTACTGGAATCATCATCACTCGTGCCTACTTCATCTGGTTGGGTAAAGAAAAACAGTTTGGACCAAGTATTTAAAATACAATTATAAATGTGATATAAGAAGTACTTATAAACTACATTTAAAACTGAATTTCCCCTTCAGGATTGATCTCAATGTCATCCAGCCCTTTCCCTTGCAGGTCAGACAGTCTTTCTTTTTCCATTGCTATCAACAGTTTGCTAACTTTTGCAAGCTGCAGGGTACTCTCTGGAAGCCGATAGAATTCCCTGTGGACCCATATATCAGGTCTTAGAAAGGTAGCAAGTTGATCCACATTCTCTGTGTGGACTTGACACTCATTCCTGTTTTTAATGAGAAGGTCCATTGCAGTGATCATGTCAGGTGTGAGAAGCACGGACACCATTCGTGACCTTTTACATCGAATCTCAACTCTGTCAAAGTACTTTGCAACCTTCCTCTCAAACTCAGTAAGGCCCATCATAATGTCAGGATTCAACTCTGTACGATTTCTGGATGTGAAAGCCTAGAGTTCCATTTTTGAAACTTCCCCTTGCCTTCTGTTAAATAGTACCACCTGCGTCAAAGTCACTTTTGCAAGATTCCCAAAGCTTTTGATGTTGGGTTCTTCCTCAAGGTCCTTCATGCACTTAGCACGCTCAGTAGCAAGAAACTTGTGCAGCAGGGACACATCCTGTGTAAAGTGCAAAACATGTGGTTTATTCCGTTTGGCTTGTTGAAGTGTACCCAGTGCGGCACCTGAAATAGATTCCGCCCATCTTTTCTCATACAGAGTGGCGAATTGCTTGACAGACTCTGCGACGGCATTGCGATTTGCAATGATGGCATTGCATTGCACAATGCCTGCAACCTTAGCCAAACTGTGACCCAATTTTATAGCAAATGATGGGTTTTTATATGAGTTGCTATGCAAGTCATAACCAGCAACAGATCTCACTGCTTGTATCATGTGGGGGAAATTACTGGGCATAACGAGGTCTTCAGTGCTCTTCAAAGGTGTTGTAGCTCTTGCAGTTATCAAGAGTCTAGCAATCTCTCTCATTTTTTGACGTATGTAATAATTTATTTTCTCATTTGGTTTCCAGCCATTGTACATTGACTCGCCAAGACTAAGGATGTCTCTTTCACTCCTTACAACTAAAGAAATGTCATCCTGGTTCATTTCACAAGCAATCTTCCAAACAGCTTCATGAATTTTATCAGCTTTTGGTAGGTCAGTGTGGATCCGTTTTTGCCCAACTCTAGTCTCCACCTCAACAGACTTCTGAGGGCAGTTTCTGACATGTCTCCATAGACTATCTCTTGCATAGAGTCCTTGACAAAACTTGCAGTGACTGAAGTCATTAGATTGTCTGACTCTAGTGGGTCTTCGACAAGCAACCATTTCTCCATCACCACTGCTTGCCACAGTGGCATTTTGGTTAAAGTTTCCCCTCTTCTTAAGAGAGCTAACAAATATTTTCTTTCGCGAGATCTTTTATTAAAACTGAAAGCCTTTGCAACATCAAGTTGTGTACTGTGAGCGGATTTGAGGTGTCTTGCTAATTTAGAAATGGCCTTATTACAATATAGACAATATTATTTCTTGTTGTACTTGCTTCGTTTTGCTGTGTTTGGCAATGAAGTGATATTTATGGAGCTGTGCGATGTCTTCTCTGATGAACTGCAACTTATCACTGAACTGCAATGGCCGCTGCAAGCATCTCATTCCATCAATAAGTTAAACATTTAATAATAGCTAGAATATTGTTATCCTAGTACCATCACATTGTGCATAACACAACATTTAAACATATTAATAAAAACCATAACATTAAAAGTAATATTTGAGCTTCTTAATATGATTTGTGTTTTACTATTTCATTATTGTTGTCTATTGGTATTTATTACATGGTCATTTGAGCTTGTTGAGTTTCCATCATGAAATCCACCATCATCGACTGAGGGAGCTCAACCGCACCCTGAGGATAATTTATTTACATACTAACATACTGAAGTTTTAAACAAAAATACATTAAGTTTTATTACAATAATTGTTGTAGCAAGGTAAAAAGGGGTGTAATTGACATGAGAACCAAAATAATTATGTAACTCTTAAAGAAAAAATCCAGAGTAAATGTGTAGTAACCTGTTGGAAGGATGAACTGGATCTCTCGCTCACTTCTGGGTCTCCTGAAGGTTGAACACAGTCCCGACTGTGAACACAGGAAATCTCGCAAAATCTCTTGAGACTTCGGACCAACTCTTCTCCTTGTCCAGACTATTATGGTAGGTTTTATAAACACTCGTGCTGTTGTCACATATCGACAAGCTGATCCTACATCTCTGCTGTCCAAATCCATTAACGTTGTGCTAGGCCATGACTGCGTTTGTTATGCTTCCGTCATCTCTCAGCTTGCTTTCTGATTGGATACTGTTTCGTTTCACGTGATAATCTCCAGAGCGTGTGCGGGTTTGTCCTCCAGGTCCCCCCCCCCCACACCTCAGGATTTCAATATGTTGAATATTTACGATTTGCGATGGGGGTGGCTCCGACATTCTTCCAAGCAGGTTCGGTCACTCTTAACACACCTCACACCAAGGGAAAATCTAATAAAATAATCTGTAGAACCATGAAGATAATCGGGACATTACCTAGGATTGTCAGAAGGGGGAAATTGGCCCAAAATCAGCCCGATTATCTTGTGCTTTACCCAGCTGTAAGAGCCAGGTATGCTTCTATTATTCTGAACACCTTTTTTTTGGTCACCTACGGTAATTAAGACACCTGGTGGTGGCGGAGGAGGAAGAGCATATCATCTGTTCAAAGTCAAGTCAACTTTATTTATTTAGCGCTTTTTACAATGCAGATTGTTTCAAAGCAGCTTCACAGTGATAAACAGGAAAATAATGAACAGAATTTGATTCGGCTGTACAGCCGCTCTGGAGAAAACGGTGATGTCATCAGCTCATTTCAATTATCATATATATTTAAGTAATGTAGTTGATATAGTTAATTTAGTTTAGTAATTAAATTTATTTGGATATTTATTTGAAAATTTAGTGTCCCCAACTGAGCAAGCCAAAGGCGACAGTGGCAAGGAACCAAAACTCCATCAGGTGTCCTAATGGAGAAAAATAAACCTTGGGAGAAACCAGGCTCAGTCGGGGTGCCAGTTCTCCTCTGGCCAATTAACAAACAGTGCATGTTTATTATTTTGGCAGCCTTATACACTCACCTAAAGGATTATTAGGAACACCATACTAATACTGTGTTTGACCCCCTTTCGCCTTCAGAACTGCCTTAATTCTACGTGGCATTGATTCAACAAGGTGCTGAAAGCATTCTTTAGAAATGTTGGCCCATATTGATAGGATAGCATCTTGCAGTTGATGGAGATTTGTGGGATGCACATCCAGGGCACGAAGCTCCCGTTCCACCACATCCCAAAGATGCTCTATTGGGTTGAGATCTGGTGACTGTGGGGGCCATTTTAGTACAGTGAACTCATTGTCATGTTCAAGAAACCAATTTGAAATGATTCAAGCTTTGTGACATGGTGCATTATCCTGCTGGAAGTAGCCATCAGAGGATGGGTACATGGTGGTCATAAAGGGATGGACATGGTCAGAAACAATGCTCAGGTAGGCCGTGGCATTTAAACGATGCCCAATTGGCACTAAGGGGCCTAAAGTGTGCCAAGAAAACATCCCCCACACCATTACACCACCACCACCAGCCTGCACAGTGGTAACAAGGCATGATGGATCCATGTTCTCATTCTGTTTACGCCAAATTCTGACTCTACCATCTGAATGTCTCAACAGAAATCGAGACTCATCAGACCAGGCAACATTTTTCCAGTCTTCAACTGTCCAATTTTGGTGAGCTCGTGCAAATTGTAGCCTTTTTTTCCTATTTGTAGTGGAGATGAGTGGTACCCGGTGGGGTCTTCTGCTGTTGTAGCCCATCCGCCTCAAGGTTGTGCGTGTTGTGGCTTCACAAATGCTTTGCTGCATACCTCGGTTGTAACGAGTGGTTATTTCAGTCAAAGTTGCTCTTCTATCAGCTTGAATCAGTCGGCCCATTCTCCTCTGACCTCTAGCATCAACAAGGCATTTTCGCCCACAGGACTGCCGCATACTGGATGTTTTTCCCTTTTCACACCATTCTTTGTAAACTCTAGAAATGGTTGTGCATGAAAATCCCAGTAACTGAGCAGATTGTGAAATACTTAGACCGGCCCGTCTGGCACCAACAACCATGCCACGCTCAAAATTGCTTAAATCACCTTTTTTTCCCATTCTGACATTCAGTTTGGAGTTCAGGAGATTGTCTTGACCAGGACCACACCCCTAAATGCATTGAAGCAACTGCCATGTGATTGGTTGATTAGATAATTGCATTAATGAGAAATTGAACAGGTGTTCCTAATAATCCTTTAGGTGAGTGTAGGTCAGAAGTCATATTAGATTGGAATATTCGAAAGATCGGAGGCATCACGCCGGAGACGGGTTTATTGAGGATGGCGTGTCGATTAAACAATTATTAAATAGGAATATTCGAAATATCGGAGTCATCACGCCGGAGATGGATCCATTGAGGATGCCATGTCGATGAGCAATTTCAGAGGGTAGACTAATTGACATGGTCTCTGCAGACACTTCAGGGATGAGTTGGTAATGTCTGGGCGCTGGTCCCCCATCTGATCTGGATACGGCCCGGATCCGGCTGACTGCGGTAAACCTCGGGATAAACAGAGAGACTAACATTAGCGTAGATGCCATTCTTCTTATGATGTAACGAGTACATCAGGTGTTATGGGAAGTGTTCCCGGTTCCGGCTGACCTAGTTAATGCAGCCTAACAATTTGAATAAAATATAAATTAAAAATGTTTTATGTGTATGCCATAGTAAAGAGATGCGTTTTTAGTCTAGATTTAAGCTGACAGAGTGTGTCTGCTTCCCGAACAATGCTAGGAAGGCTGTTCCAGAGTTTAGGTGCTAAATAGGAAAAGGATCGACCGCCTGCAGTTGATTTTGATATTCTAGGTATTATCAACTGGCCAGAGTTTTGAGACCGCAATAGACGTGATGGAGTATAATGCGTTAAGAGCTCGCTCAAGTACTGGGGAGCTAAACCATTTAGTGCTTTGTAAGTAATTAGCAAGATTTTAAAATGTATGCAATGTTTAATAGGGAGCCAGTGCAGTGTTGACAGAACCGGGCTAATATGGTCATACTTCCTGGTTCTAGTAAGAACTCGAGCTGCTGCGTTTTGGACCAGCTGCAGTTTATTTATTAAGCGAGCAGGGCAACCACCCAGTAGAGCATTACAATAATCTAGCCTTGAGGTCATGAACACATGAACTAACTGTTCAGCATTTTGCATTGAAAGCATATGCCGTAATTTAGATATATTTTTAAGATGGTAGAATGCAGTTTTACAGATGCTAGAAACGTGACTTTCAAATGAGAGATTGGTATCAAAGAGCACACCCAGGTTCCTAACTGACGACGAGGACTTGACAGAGCAGCCATCAAGTGTTAGACAGTATTCTAGGTTACTACTTGTGGAGTTTTTTTGTCCAATAAATAAAAATTCTGTTTTTTCTGAATTAAGTTGCAGGAAATTACTATTCATCCAATTTTTTATATCAGCTATGCATTCCGTTAATCTTGTGAATTGGTAAGCTTCGTCAGGGCGTGAAGAAATATAGAGCTGAGTATCGTCAGCATAACACTGAAAACTAACGCCATACTTCCTAATGATATCTCCCAGTGGTAGCATGTACAGGGTGAAAAGCAACGGTCCTAGCACTGAGCCCTGCGGTACTCCATACTGAACTTGTGATCGGTGTGACATCTCTTCATTTACTGCTACAAACTGATAACGGTCAGATAAGTATGATTTAAAACATGCCCATGCAATTCCACTAATGCCAACATAATTTTCGAGTCTATTCAATAGAATGTTGTGGTCGATGGTATCGAATGCAGCGCTAAGATCGAGTAACACTAACAGAGAGATACAACCACGATCAGATGATAAGAGTAAATCATTTGTAACTCTGATGAGAGCAGTCTCAGTACTATGATACGGTCTAAATCCTGACTGGAAAACCTCACAGATACCATTTCTTTCTAAAAAGGAGCATAATTGTGAGGACACTGCCTTTTCTAGTATTTTTGACAGAAAGGTAGATTTGAGATTGGCCTGTAATTGACTAATTCTGTGGGATCAAGTTGCGGTTTTTTAATAAGTGGTTTAATAATAGCCAGCTTAAAAGTTTTCGGTACATATCCTAAAGTCAAGGATGAATTAATGATATTAAGAAGAGGATCTATGACCTCTGGAAGCATCTCTTTTAGTAGTTTAGTCGGTATAGGGTTGAGCATACATGTTGTTGATTTAGATGATTTAACGAGTTTAGCCAATTCTTCTTCTCCTATAGCAGTGAATGAATGTAATTTTTCCTCAGTGAGACTACAATGCACTGTCTGATGTGATACAGTAGTAGACGGCTGCATGGTTATAATTTTTTTCCTAATATTATCAATCTTACAAGTAAAGAAGTTCATAAAGTCATTACTGCTGTGCTGTTGGCAGACATCAGAAGCTTTATTTTTGGTTAATTTAGCCACTGTATCGAATAAATACCTAGGGTTGTGTTTGTTTTCTTCTAAGAGAGTTGAGAAATAAGCAGATCTAGCAGTTTTTACGGCCTTTCTGTATGAAATCATGCTCTCTTTCCACGAAATGCGAAAAACTTCAGTTTTGTTTTCTTCCAGCTGCGCTCCATTTTTCTGGCTGCTGTTTTAAGGGACCGGGTGTGCTCGTTGTACCACGGCGTTGGACTATTTTCTTTAATCTTCTTTAAGCGCAGAGGAGCAACTGTGTCTAAAGTGCTGGAAAAGAGAGAGTCAATAGTTTCTGTTGCAACATTGAGTTCCTCTGGGCTATCTGGGATGCTGAGGAGATGAAACTGATGAGGAAGTTTATTTACAAAGAAATCTTTAGTCGCAGCAGTGATAGTCCTGCCATATTTGAAGCGAGGGGACGGCTTTGCAGCCTTTGCTA